>CATNEM010000183.1:157500-312691 GCA_950096795.1 Macrostomum cliftonense
CAGCCACTTGCCCAGATCCTCAGGATGATCAGCCACTTTCCCAGATCCTCAGGATGATCAGCCACTTTCCCAGATCCTCAGGATGGTCAGCCACTTGCCCAGATCCTCAGGATGATCAGCCACTTTCCCAGATCCTCAGGCTGATCAGCCACTTGCCCAGATCCTCAGGCTGATCAGCCACTTGCCCAGATCCTCAGGATGATCAGCCACTTGCCCAGATCCTCAGGATGATCAGCCACTTGCCCAGATCCTCAGGATGATCAGCCACTTTCCCAGATCCTCAGGATGGTCAGCCACTTACCCAGATCCTCAGGATGATCAGTCACTTGCCCAGATCCTCAGGATGGTCAGCCACTTTCCCAGATCCTCAGGATGATCAGCCAATTTCCCAGATCCTCAGGATGATCAGCCACTTTCCCAGATCCTGAGGATGGTCAGCCACTTGCCCAGATCCTCAGGATGATCAGCCACTTTCCCAGATCCTCAGGATGGTCAGCCACTTGCCCAGATCCTCAGGATGATCAGCCACTTTCCCAGATCCTCAGGATGATCAGCCACTTGCCCAGATCCTCAGGATGATCAGCCACTTGCCCAGATCCTCAGGATGGTCAGCCACTTGCCCAGATCCTCAGGATGATCAGCCACTTTCCCAGATCCTCAGGATGATCAGCCACTTGCCCAGATCCTCAGGATGATCAGCCACTTGCCCAGATCCTCAGGATGATCAGCCACTTGCCCAGATCCTCAGGATGGTCAGCCACTTTTTTAAATAAGCAACTTTCTGTACAACGTAAAATTTTTATAGTTTTCTGCCCTCATCTGTAAAACTTCTATTTAGAGACTATCGTTTATCGCTTTGCGTATTGAATAAAATTTTTAAAGAATTTTTATAGTGTACAGAACAATTCCTATTGCTAGTTGGAATTGGTCTTTGTCTTGACATGATTTTGCCAGAGTAAACACTTAACCAGATGAGCTACTTAGATTCTAGGAAGGATCTGCTTTATTCGTCAGGTTATTTTCCAGCTAGTTCTATTTCATAGAAGTGACAACTCGCTATTTTGCTAGCTGTCTTGCATATTTCGGGTTAGGCTCTATTTACACAATTTTCTCCTTTCTGTTTTCCTGTGTTTAATCTCTCTTCGCCTTGGTCCTTTCATCTCTATCCGAACAACCGCCTTACCTTTCTGGCTGTGCATTATGCCATCATCATAGCAAGCAACACAATTTTTTCGCTAAAATAGCTACTTATTTTTAGATTAGATACCCCAGTTTTTATTACTGCAGACAAGTAGCCACCAAAGATTTTATGCCGAATTTTTCGTCAGGCTTTTCTATAATTGTTTAAAATTTATCTGATTCAATTAGTAATGTAGATGCATTCTCTGCCTTAAACCTCCATCCTTGTGGATTCACGCTTGATTATTGTGGGTTCTTTCTCATCAGTTTGATTCCCTAGTAGTCCCTACCTCAATCCGTGTGGATTCCCTCCCTCAACCCGTGTGGATTCCCTCCCTCAATTTGTGTGGATTCCCTCCCTCAATCCGTGTGGATTCCCTCCCTAAATCCGTGTGGATTCCCTCCCTCAATTTGTGTGGATTCCCTCCTTCAATCCGTGTGGATTCCCTCCTTCAATCCGTGTGGATTCCCTCCTTCAATCCGTGTGGATTCCCTCCCTTAATTTGTGTGGATTCCCTCCCTCAATCCGTGTGGATTCCCTCCCTCAATTTGTGTGGATTCCCTCCCTCAATCCGTGTGGATTCCCTCCCTTAATTTGTGTGGATTCCCTCCCTCAATCCGTGTGGATTCCCTCCCTCAATCCGTGTGGATTCCCTCCCTCAATCCGTGTGGATTCCCTCCCTCAATTTGTGTGGATTCCCTCCTTCAATCCGTGTGGATTCCCTCCCTCAATCCGTGTGGATTCCCTCCCTCAATTTGTGTGGATTCCCTCCCTCAATCCGTGTGGATTCCCTCCCTCTCAACAGCCCCACGCTTTATTTCGCTTCCAGCATATTCGGCCATGCTGCAGTCCCTAGGCCGGAAGTTATTCCTGGCGCACCGGAAGTCCGGCAGCGAGCTATTGTCTCGTTATTACGCCGCGGACCAGGAACTGGTGCGAGTTGCGCAACAGATCAAACGATTGGACGCCGACAAACAGCAGGACCGCGTGACCGAACTCATCGGCGAACTGAAAGAATGCCAGCAGCGAGTGATGAAGCTCATGCTGGAACTGATGAACGAGCTCATACCGGATAGGCGACATCCGAAAGATTTTCGTATGAAATTTCCCGACGAAGTTGTTCAGGAAGGTTTGGAAGGCCAGCTGTGGTACGCCTCCGAGTGCCTGGCCGCCGGCTCCTCCATCCTCTATAGGGAGGTCGAGGCCGAGAGCATACGTCCGTTGGCTATTCAGGTGGGCCGCCATTATCGCTTCCTTTGTGTCACTTCGCCCCGCCTAATAGCTCCCCTACTCTTCACACTACTCCCCTTCGGCTCCTGACACTTCTCCCATTTGATTTAATCTCTCTCTCTCCTCTCTATTCTCACCCTTGTGTTTCTCCCATCTACTCTCACCCTTGTATCTCTCCCCTCTACTCTCACCCTCGTATCTCTCCTCTCTACTCTCACCCTTGTATCTCTCCCCTGTATTCTTACCCTGCTATCTCTCCCCTGTATTCTTACCCTGGTATCTCTCCCCTCTATTCTCACCCTTGTATCTCTCCTATCTACTCTCACCCCTGTATCTCTCCCATCTACTCTCACCCTTGTACGAGTATCTCTCCCATCTACTCTCACCCTTGTATCTCTCCCATCTACTCTCACCCTTGTATCTCTCCTATCTACTCTCACCCCTGTATCTCTCCCCTCTACTCTCACCCTTGTATCTCTCCTCTGTTTTCTTTTCTGGTTCCTCTCTAATCAATTTTTCCCACAGATCTCCCTTAGCTCTGTAATTCATCTTCCTCCCCTTCCGGCGCCCAATCCACCAACTCCCACAGTCACCCCTTCAACCCATGACCAACCAACCAACTGCAGGTGACTCGCGAAGGCGAGAAAACCCGCCGCCTGCTCCGAGACGAGGCCAGCCGCAGTTACTACGGCGCCGAGCCCCGGTCCAACCGGCGCCTACTGGATCAGCTGGCCCTATTCGATCAGATCCTGGCCGAGTTCGAGCTGAGCTACGTCAGCGCCATGGTGCCGGTGAAAACCATGACTGAAATGGACCAGCTGCAGGAGGTGGCCGTACTGTTCTCCGAGACGGCCGCCTGGGCCCTGGCCGGCGGTCATATTCGCCGCGACGATATCGACGACTGCGAGCCGACGCTGATGATCGTCCTGCCCAGGCTGGCCGTGCTGTTCGGCCTATTGGAGCTGCCCGACGGGCCGCTATGCACGCGCGACCGGCCGGCTAGCAGGCTCTGCCCGCTGTTCAGGGCCTTTCACGGCCATCTGGACCGGGTGCGTTCGTTTCTGATTAGGCTGAAACAGCCCGACAGGGACAGGCTGGTGCGCCGGCTCTGCCTGGCCGAGGCTGGCGACGCCACGGACGCTGATGCCGATGTTGACGCGGATGCCGACCGGGTCGCCGGACTGTTCAAGGTTGGTGTAGTCTGTCTGTGTGTGTCTGTCTGTCTGTCTGTCTGTCTGTCTGTCTGTCTGCGTGTCTGTCTGTCTGTCTGTCTGTCTGTCTCTCTGTCTGTCTATCTGTCTGTCTGTCTGTCTGTCTGTCTGTCTGTCTGCGTGTCTGTCTGTCTGTCTGTCTGTCTCTCTGTCTGTCTATCTGTCTGTCTGTCTGTCTGCCTGTCCGTCTGTCTGTTTGTCTGTCTGTCTGTCTGTCTGTCTGTCTGCGTGTCTGTCTGTGTGTCTGTGTGTCTGTCTGTCTGTCTGTCTGTCTGCGTGTCTGTCTGTGTGTCTGTGTGTCTGTCTGTCTGTCTGCGTGTCTGTCTGTGTGTCTGTCTGTCTGTCTGTCTCTCTGTCTGTCTGTCTGTCTGTCTGTGTGTCTGTCTGTCTGCGTGTCTGTCTGTCTGTCTGTCTGACTGACTGACTGTCTGTGTGTCTGTCTGTCTGTCTCTCTAGGCTTTAGGACTGTCTCTAGGCTGTTCGGCTATATGTCTGTCACCGCAGGCTGTCATCTCTAGCTGACACACTAAAGCTAAAAGCCCATCCTCGTCGAACCCCCGTCTTCCCCCCCCCCGCCGCCCCCGCAACAGGTGATCGCCGGCGTGGCCGATCAAATCCAGAGTAACTACGCATGGGAGCTGCGCTACCTGCTCCGTTGCGTCTACAACCTGCACTGCACCGACGCTGTCGCCGAAGCGGCCGCCTCCGTCGCAGCCGCCTCCGCCACTTTAGCAGTGGAGGAAGGCTTGGACGCCTTCGACTGGCAGGTGACGGACTCGGCGATGTCGGCGTCAACTTCAAATGCCGCCGCCGGCGCCTCTACTTCTGCTGCCGCCGCCGCCGTTGTTTCCACGTCTGCGGAAGTCGGCGGCGCGTCTTGCTCGGCGGCCGCCAGCCCGCCAGCCTGGGTGCCGGACTCCGCCTCCGAGGTGTGCACCAACCGGCGCTGCGGCCTCGCCTTCACCATCACCAGGCGCCGGCATCATTGCCGAGCCTGCGGCGGCCTCTACTGCTCCGCCTGCACCAGGACTAGGCGCGCCCTGCCGGCGCTCGGTTTCGACAATCCAGTTCGCCTGTGCGACGCCTGCCGCGATAATGCGGGCGCGACCACGTCGTGACCGGCTAAGCACTGACAGTTGACAGCCCTGCGGGCCCAGCTTTTCGCGGAAACGGGGGTTGGGCTTTAGATAATGCTTGTTAGATGCCCAGAAGGTCCTGGGGATCTGGTTGGGACAGTCCCAAATATTTAGGTTTAACAGTCCCGAGTATTTAGGTGTAACAGTCCCGAGTATTTAGGTTTAACAGTCCCTAGGGATCTGGGTGTAACAGTCCCTAGGGATCTGGGTGTAACAGTCCCGAGTATTTAGGTGTAACAGTCCCTAGGGATCTGGGTGGAACAGTCCCTACAGATCTGGGTGGAACAGTCCCTACAGATCTGGGTGGAACAGTCCCTACAGATCTGGGTGGAACAGTCCCTAGGGATCTGGGTGGAACAGTCCCTAGGGATCTGGGTGGAACAGTCCCTAGGGATCTGGGTGGAACAGTCCCTAGGGATCTGGGTGGAACAGTCCCTAGGGATCTGGGTGGAACAGTCCCTAGGGATCTGGGTGGAACAGACCCTAGGGATCTGGGTGGAACAGTCCCTAGGGATCTGGGTGGAACAGTCCCTAAGGATCTAGGTGGAACAGTCCCTAGGGATCTGGGTGTAACAGTCCCGAGTATTTAGGTTTAACAGTCCCTAGGGATCTGGGTGTAACAGTCCCGAGTATTTAGGTGTAACAGTCCCTAGGGATCTGGGTGGAACAGTCCCTACAGATCTGGGTGGAACAGTCCCTACAGATCTGGGTGGAACAGTCCCTAGGGATCTGGGTGGAACAGTCCCTAGGGATCTGGGTGGAACAGTCCCTAGGGATCTGGGTGGAACAGTCCCTGAGGATCTAGGTGGAACAGTCTCTAGGGATCTGGGTGAAAGAAAGCCCACGTTTCTGTGACTGGCTGTTGGCTTTTGATCAAATTTGCCAGTTCCCCTTCCCCTATTTGTACTTTTCTCCACTGTGTGCCATTCGAAAGCAGATTTCCTGAGAAAAAGTACTATACGTTTTTGTTGTTGATGCACGTAAAAATTCTTAATCAATCAATTAATTAATTGGATTTACTCTCGAATGAACATAGAAATTTCTTTATTCATTGAATCGCAAATGGCTTTCAAATCAATGACTGAACCACACAAACACACACAGACACACACAGTTACCAAGTGCTTTTCCAGCCAAGGCCACCACGATAATTTGTACTTATTATTTCCGTTTTGCTAATTATAATGACCCATAATTATTTTGTTATTTTGCGTCGGATTATATTAGTATTTTGTGCTTGTCATTTTTGCTGCTGAAGCCTGAAGATCTGAGGTGGCGGCCCTGAAGTTCTCGAGGATAGTAAGCCTGAAGATGTGAGGTAGCGGCCCTGAAGTTCTTGAGGATAGTAAGCCTGAAGATGTGAGGTGGCGGCCCTGAAGTTCTTGAGGATAGTAAGCCTGAAGATGTGAGGTGTCGGCCCTGAAGTTCTTGAGGATAGTAAGCCTGAAGATGTGAGGTGGCGGCCCTGAAGTTCTTGAGGATAGTAAGCCTGAAGATGTGAGGTGTCGGCCCTGAAGTTCTTGAGGATAGTAAGCCTGAAGATGTGAGGTGGCGGCCCTGAAGTTCTCGAGGATAGTAAGCCTGAAGATGTGAGGTGTCGGCCCTGAAGTTCTTGAGGATAGTAAGCCTGAAGATGTGAGGTAGCGGCCCTGAAGTTCTTGAGGATAGTAAGCCTGAAGATGTGAGGTGTCGGCCCTGAAGTTCTTGAGGATAGTAAGCCTGAAGATGTGAGGTAGCGGCCCTGAAGTTCTTGAGGATAGTAAGCCTGAAGATGTGAGGTGGCGGCCCTGAAGTTCTTGAGGATAGTAAGCCTGAAGATGTGAGGTGGCGGCCCTGAAGTTCTCGAGGATAGTAAGCCTGAAGATGTGAGGTGTCGGCCCTGAAGTTCTTGAGGATAGTAAGCCTGAAGATGTGAGGTAGCGGCCCTGAAGTTCTTGAGGATAGTAAGCCTGAAGATGTGAGGTGTCGGCCCTGAAGTTCTTGAGGATAGTAAGCCTGAAGATGTGAGGTGGCGGCCCTGAAGTTCTTGAGGATAGTAAGCCTGAAGATGTGAGGTGGCGGCCCTGAAGTTCTTGAGGATAGTAAGCCTGAAGATGTGAGGTGGCGGCCCTGAAGTTCTTGAGGATAGTAAGCCTGAAGATGTGAGGTGTCGGCCCTGAAGTTCTTGAGGATAGTAAGCCTGAAGATGTGAGGTGGCGGCCCTGAAGTTCTTGAGGATAGTAAGCCTGAAGATGTGAGGTGTCGGCCCTGAAGTTCTTGAGGACAGTAAGCCTGAAGATCTGATGTGGCGGCCCTGAAGTTGTATTGTAAAATAAGGCAAACTGGCAGTCCTTGATCTCAGTTATGAACTTTAATGTGCTGGTGCGTCCTCAGCGACTTAACGACCATGTTCTGTAAGTTTTTCAATATTTTTTGAGTAAGTTTATTTAATGCTTCAACGGTTTTAATGGCGTCTTTATTATTCGCTCACGGGTAGATGTCGACTTGTTAAGTAATCATTTTGATTGTATCGCTGTGCAAGTATTCCAGATTGCCTAATTTTTTGTCTACATTCTGCGCCCGTTAAATATTACATGTAATAATACAATATCGCATAGTTGCATGTAGCTCTTAATTTTGAGTTCAGGATTTTTTTTGTACTATTTGCCAGTTTCTAATTCAACAATTTATATAATCATGCTTTTGTAAAGTGTATCCAGTTTTTTGTATGATTGTTGACTGATTCGAAGACACTAGAAAAATTTACACTTTTTGTGCCTACAAAAATAAACGATAATTACGAGTAATCTCCGATGAGCCTGAGTTTTCACCGCCAGCAACTATTCATCTAGATTCAGATTGGTTTCGTTTTTTTTTCTCTGCGCAGCTACTTAAAGTAGTAAAAAGTGGCTTTGCTATGCAAAAAACTTTTACCAGAAAACTCTGAAAGCCAGTCTTACTAGCCGCACTCTGGAAGCTACTCTTACCAGTTGTCACTCTGGAAGAAAAAACTCTTACCAGTAGTCACTTTGGAAGCTACTCTTACCAGTTGTCACTCTGGAAGAAACAACTCTTACCAGTTGTCACTTTGGAAGCCACTCTTACTGGTTGTCACTCTGGAAGCCACTCTTACCAGTTGTCACTCCGGAAGTCACTCTAACTAGTCACTCTGGAAGCCACTCTTACTGGTTGTCACTCCGGAAGTCACTCTAACTAGTCACTCTGGAAGCCACTCTTACCAGTTGTGTCACTCCGGAAGTCACTAACTAGTCACTCTGTCACTCTGGAAGCCACTCTTACCAGTTGTGTCACTCCGGAAGTCACTAACTAGTCACTCTGGAAGCCACTCTTACCAGTTGTCACTCCGGAAGTCACTCTAACTAGTCACTCTGAAAGCCACTCTTACTGGTTGTCACTCCGGAAGTCACTCTAACTAGTCACTCTGGAAGCCACTCTTACCAGTTGTCACTCCGGAAGTCACTCTAACTAGTCACTCTGGAAGCCACTCTTACTGGTTGTCACTCCGGTTGTTTCAATGAAAAATTGACTTGATAAAAGACTTAAAATTTATAAACAAAAAAGAAGAATATTTATGCCGAAGCAAACAAATCAACATGAACAGATGGCGCCCAAGCAGGTTACTGGGCGCTTGTTTGGTGCTTGTGTTTTAGCCGGTAGCTATATAATTTTTTACAGAAAACAAAAACGAAACATCAATTATTTTGCAATACAGTAACGTGTAACAACTTTACAAATAGAAATATAAAAATTAAACAATACAACAATGCTAGGCAAGAGCAATCATCTTGCTTGGGGGTCTGCTGCTGCTGCTGCTTCTGGTGTTGCTGCTGTGTTCCTTTAATGATTAAAATTTTCGCTTGACAACACAAGTCAAGGGCGCGAACAATCGAATGTGAAAGATGGGGGAATTTCTGCTTTTTCTCTGTACAACGGTTTCGGTTTGGAATTCGATAAGTGGCCAATTCACAAGACAAGACAAATAATGTTCAATACAGTTTACGAGTATTAATGGGCGCGCGGAAAAATATCGCTTTTATCTATTTTACGAGCGTATTTCCAGTACATTCTCAACCTGGCGAGTTTCATCTTCTGAAGGGGTCAGCTGACCCTAGCTGGTTTGAAGAGGGGTCACCTGACCCCGCTTAACCTGGCTAGTTTCAAACAGGGGTCACCTGACCCCGCTTAACCTGTTTCATTTCAAACAGGGTCACCTGACCCCACTTAACCTGTTTCATTTCAAACAGGGTTCCCCTGACCCCACTTAACCTGTTTCATTTCAAACAGGGTTCCCCTGACCCCACTTAACCTGTTTCGTTTCAAACAGGGTCACCTGACCCCACTTAACCTGTTTCATTTCAAACAGGGTCACCACTTAACCTGTTTCATTTCAAACAGGGGTCACCTGACCCCGCTTAAACTGGCTGGTTTTAAACAGTTCAGTTTCAGTTTAGTAAGGAACAGAGTTGGCATAATCGATAATAAAAACCAGAGTCTGCAAAACAAGACTGCAAAAAAATAATAACGAATGTTGCTGTCAACAAAACTTAGGCGCTGTCAACTTTGGAATCATCGGTCTGCTGCTGCTTCTGTTGCTGTCGCTTGCTGTGAATCTTCATGTGCCGGGTGATCATGTCGCGGCGGCAGGCGGTGTAGCCGCACAACTGGCAGCTGTACGGCTTGTCGCCCGTGTGCGTCCGCATGTGGGTGCTGAGGTGGTCCGACCTGCGGGATGGCGGGTTTTCAGCCGGCGTTGAGACCGTGGCGGGCAATGACTGGGAGACACTGGGGGAGGGCAGACAGAGGGGGAGGAGGAGGGCAGACACAGGGGGAGGAGGATGGCAGACACAGGGGGAGGAGGGCAGACACAGGGGGAGCAGGAGGGCAGACACAGGGGGAGGAGGGCAGACACAGGGGGAGGAGGAGGGCAGACACAGGGGGAGGAGGATGGCAGACACAGGGGGAGGAGGAGGGCAGACACAGGGGGAGGAGGAGGGCAGACACAGGGGGAGGAGGGCAGACACAGGGGGAGGAGGAGGGCAGACACAGGGGGAGGAGGAGGGCAGACACAGGGGGAGCAGGATGGCAGACACAGGGGGAGGAGGAGGGCAGACACAGGGGGAGGAGGAGGGCAGACACAGGGGGAGGAGGAGGGCAGACACAGGGGGAGGAGGATGGCAGACACAGGGGGAGGAGGAGGGCAGACACAGGGGGAGGAGGAGGGCAGACACAGGGGGAGGAGGAGGGCAGACACAGGGGGAGGAGGAGGGCAGACACAGGGGGAGGAGGAGGGCAGACACAGGGGGAGGAGGGCAGACACAGGGGGAGGAGGAGGGCAGACACAGGGGGAGGAGGAGGGCAGACACAGGGGGAGGAGGAGGGCAGACACAGGGGGAGGAGGGCAGACACAGGGGGAGGAGGAGGGCAGACACAGGGGGAGGAGGGCAGACACAGGGGGAGGAGGAGGGCAGACACAGGGGGAGGAGGGCAGACACAGGGGGAGGGTGAAGCGGCAGCAGTGGGTACAGAAAACAGGGCGGAGATCCAATAAGGATTAGGTTGGCAGTTATTTTCAACCGATATTTGATCTATCAACACTTTGAGGTCATGAGGCTTAGTGATGGCTCAGAAGCTACAAGCCCACCCACGGGGTTCACTTGGTGCGCTATAGTGCTTGCTTATGCGGCAAAAAAATATTTCCCTGTTTTATAAAACTACTCGTAAACAGCTTTATAAATGAAGGCCAACCGAGGGCACAACAAATTGCTTCATTCCGACCATAGCAATTAAATAAAATTGTAATTCGAAATTTGAAAGTTGACTTTAGTTTACTTCCTGCCAGACAAACAGACATGGCGGGTCAGTTTAAAGCAGGGCTGGTGACGTACGCACAAAAAATAGCTCGTAGCTAGCGCTTTATCTGCCTGTCTAACTAAGTATTTCTCGATGGTTAGACAGACAAGCGAAGGGTCAGTGAGTAAAGCGGAAAGGCGGGGGCGGTATTGCTCTCTCTCCCTGCCCCCCACACGGGTCATGTGACAAGGCCGGGCTCACCATCTCTTCTTCTAGTGACGGGTCTTCTCGTTTTAGTCATAGTTTATAACTGCTCCGTGTTATGTATATAAGAAGTCCTTCTAATAACGAGCTTAGGCTAAATCGGGTAAACAAATTTGTTTTGTTTAACCCAATATGGTCCGGTTTAACCTAGGCTAGCGGATTTAAGTTGCAATTTGCAGTTCTTCAAGTGACTTCCGCCGCCGCTGCCCCCCGGCTCCAAACAGGCAAAACTCTAAATAATGCCAAAGAAAGTTACGTTGCGAAGGTTTTGAGAATGTGATAAAGGTGGCTTCATAATAATAGGAGATAACAGAGGCAGAATGGAAAAGAAAATCCCACTGTGAAAAACTTCATTGAAAAAAAGTGCTACCACAATTGCATGACTCATTGAGCCCGCTTGAATAACTAAATAGTGGGAATTTTTTATCAGTTTTACTGTCTGCCTAGCCAGGTAGCTAATGAGGATAAAAGCTCATGACGACCAGTTGGACTATCAGTTAGGCATCAATCTACAGAGACGAGCAGTTTTCTTCCCTCTTTTTTCCCAAAACCCTGTCGGCCGTTACAATAAGCATCAAACAATATTGAATTATGATAATAAGTCGTAAATCATCAGCCTAGGGGGATCGACTGCATATGGATTTTAAAATAAAACTGCTCCACAGGATTATTAAGAGTCTCACAAACAATGCTCGGTTGCACTCTAAGGCCACTAAAATTTGTTAAACTAAGCTGTATGACTGTTTTATTGCTATAATTCCCAAGGTTACGCTCAATTTAGTGCTCTGAGCAGGTAATCACGTGGATCCGCGGCCCTATAAACAAAGAAAATATCCCAATAGGGGATTTGTGTCTAACCCTGAAACTTCTAAGCAAATACGCGGATTAATTCCTCTTGGTTACTGATCCGCTGATTAATTGTTGGCACTTTTTATGAAACCTTCTGAATGTAATGACTGTAATTTTTCACTAAAACCGTTATGTTCTAACAAACATTGTTCACGAATAGCAAATTCTTGACATGTAAAAAAACTTTTAATCGCAGAACAGTGCACAGACAGATATCGATATTTAGTTAGATAGTTAGATTAGATGGATACATTAGATGGATTCAGTGGCGCAACCAGAATTTTATGAAGGGGGGGGGGGCGGACCCTGATGAGTTCGGTTCGAGGGGGTGGGGGCGTGAGATTCAGTTCGAGTCCAGATGGATTTTTCGTGAAAATGGCTTTACTGCATTTTTCTTCTTTCGCCGAAAAAGGGGGCGGTCGCCCCCCCGCCCACCCCCTAGTTGCGCCACTGGATGGATTAGATAGATTAGTTATATTATATGGATACATCAGACTGACTAGATAGATTAGATTAGATAGATTAAATTAGATTAGATTAGATTAGATTAGATTAGATAGATAGATAGATAGATAGATAGATAGATAAATAGATAGATAGATAGATAGATAGATAGATAGATAGATAGACAGATGGTTAAAGTTCAGCAAAAATGAAGATCCTGAAGGCAGTTAGGCAAATGTAGCGAGCGGCAGAGACGAATAAAGGACAGAGAGAACACAGAGGATTTAAAAGTGCAGCCAGCCACCCTAGTGTTCGGCACGCAATCCAAAATCCACAAATCCCTTCCCGCAGCGCCCCCCCCCCTTTTTTCAGCTGCTGCTGACGTCAGCACCCGCTCCAGGCATGCAAGATTTGCGCTAATTTTAGCAACGGCCATCGCCGACCTCCTCCCCCACTCCTAATTCCTCTCTCCTCACCGCTGCCGTCCGTTCCGCTCCCACCCCGACCTCCCAGTGTGGGAATCGGCTGCCCTAAGCAAGAGTAGGAAGAGGAGGAGGAGAAAGTGCAGCGAGGCGGACTTGCTCGAGTCGCGGAAAATGCAGACCCGATGAACCCAGAAGAGAGGGGGTGGCTTGTGAGGCGGCGGGGGGGCATTAACGATTCGGAATTCCCTCGAAAAATCGGCGTCATCGGGTATCCGGGGGGGGGGGGGTGGCATCCAGGGTCTGGGTAGGGCAGCCTCATTCAAGTGTCACCGCGCGCACTCTGGCGCGCGCCAGGAAGTGAAAACAACCTACAGGGCTGGTTAATTCAATGACAAAAAGTACTACGCAGTTGTATTCCAATGTATTATAACATTGAAAATTCAGGGGCTCAACAATGGGAGTCAAGCAACAATGTAGCTAGGGGAGAAAAAAAGACAAAAAAAATCACGTGAGCGAGTAATCACTAAAAAATCTCTGTTGCTAAAAGCAAATCTGACATTGTGCGATTGATTGCTAGGGCGGGAGGCAAGGCACTCATTTTAATGCACTTTAACCAGGCAGGCATTCAACATCAAAGCATAATAGGACACTTCTGACGGCATTTGGCAAAGAGAACAAAGAGGCAAATTGGAAAGCTCATCAAAGATCAAGGGAAAATTTTCAAAACCTCTCTCGATGATTGGAATCAAATTGGTAGAATAGGGAAGCATCTCTAAATCACAAGTGAAAAACACGGAAATATCACCCCCAGATCCAAATCTGAAGGGGACATCACGGAAATCTCTGCCCTAGATCCGAATCTGAAGGGGACAACACGGAAATCTCACCCCAGATCGGAATCTGAAGGGGACAACACGGAAATCTCTGCCCTAGATCCGAATCTGAAGGGGACAACACGGAAATCTCACCCCAGATCGGAATCTGAAGGGGACAACACGGAAATCTCACCCCTAGATCCGAATCTGAAGGGCACAACACGGAAATCTCACCCCTAGATCCGAATCTGAAGGGGACAACACAGAAATCTCACCCCCAGATCGGAATCTGAAGGGGAAAACACGGAAATCTCACCCTGGGTCAAAGAGAACTTACAGAAAAATAACCCAAGTTAAACGCAACTCACCTAGAGAAAGCCTGCGGGCACAGGTGGCACTGGTACGGCCTGGTGTTGCTATGGAGACGGGCGTGTCGGCTAAGCATGTCGCTGCGATTAAACACGCGGCTGCAAACGCGGCACAGATGGCCGCCGCCGCCGCCGCTTCCGCCGCTGCTGCCGCCCGAACGAGCAGCTGGCGACGTCGGGGTTACAGCGGCGGCGGTGGGAGCGCCGAGTGCGGCGGCAGGCGCTAAGCAACCAGCTGGCATGGCAGCGGGCGGGAACACGAACAGCGAGGCGGACGTCACGGCGCAGCCACTGGCTATGCCGGAGGCGGTGGCGGCTGCGGCGGCGGCGGCAGCGGCGGCGGCGCTACTCACGGCTGGAGCGCCAGTGCAGATCTGTACGAAAGCCGACTGCGGAGTTTGCGGAGCGCTCTGGCAGAGCCGGTACTGCTGCTGCTGCTGCTGATGCAGCTGATGCAGCTGGTAGAAGAGCTGCGGTACAGCGACGGCTGAGGCGCCAACGTCGTTGGCGGTGACGGTGCCGGTGCTGGCAGGCGCGGCAGCAGAGAATACCGACGGCGGCGTGAATGCGTCCGAGTCCTGATCGATTGACGGCTGGCTGGACAAGCTGTTGGGCCCGCCGAATGATGCGTAGGCCGAGTCGCTGTCCTTGCCAGATAGGTAGCGGTCGCGGAGGTACTTCTTGTAGCCGCCCGCTTGGCCAAGTGCGTCCTCACGGCTGCTGTTGCTGCCGCTGCTGCTGGCCGCGTTGACTGCGGGGGCGGCGGCGTCCGGGTGCGGCTTCTGGCCTGGGCAGCCGTTGCTGCTGCTGTTGCGTCGGCGCATTCGCTTCTGGTAGATGCTCGCCTGCGAGTGAAGTGACAGTGTGCGTGGTTTAGTGACTCGCTGCCTCCCCCACCTCAGTGACTCGCTGCCTCCCCCACCTCAGTGACCCGCTGCCTCCTTCACTCGGTCAGTCAGTGACCCGCTGCCTCCTTCACTCGGTCAGTCAGTGACCCGCTGCCTCCCCCACTCGGTCAGTCAGTGACCCGCTGCCTCCTTCACTCGGTCAGTCAGTGACCCGCTGCCTCCCCCACTCGGTCAGTCAGTGACCCGCTGCCTCCTTCACTCGGTCAGTCAGTGACCCGCTGCCTCCCTCACTCGGTCAGTCAGTGACCCGCTTCCTCCCCCACCTGGTCAGTCAGTGACCCGCTGCCTCCCTCACCTCAGTGACCCTCTGCCTCCCTCACTCGGTCAGTCAGTGACCCGCTGCCTCCCTCACTCGGTCAGTCAGTGACCCGCTGCCTCCTTCACTCGGTCAGTCAGTGACCCGCTTCCTCCCCCACCTGGTCAGTCAGTGACCCGCTTCCTCCCCCACTCGGTCAGTCAGTGACCCGCTGCCTCCTTCACTCGGTCAGTCAGTGACCCGCTGCCTCCTTCACTCGGTCAGTCAGTGACCCGCTGCCTCCCTCACTCGGTCAGTCAGTAACCCGCTTCCTCCCCCACCTGGTCAGTCAGTGACCCGCTGCCTCCCTCACCTCAGTGACCCTCTGCCTCCCTCACTCGGTCAGTCAGTGACCCGCTGCCTCCCTCACTCGGTCAGTCAGTGACCCGCTGCCTCCCCCACTCCTTCTCTGACCTTTAAGCAATTAAGCTTTAACTGCTGCTTGTTGTTTTTTAGTGTTCTCTAAGAATTATTTTCTAATTTTAAGGCACAAGTATTTTTGGATCTGCATATACTTCGATATGAATAATTCAGCACTAACAGAAAATTCAACTCACCTGAGTGATATTATCCAATAGGCGGCTAAAATCTGGCGCTGCGGGAACACCTGGCAGGTCTCCAGTTGTTGTAATTGTAAATCCCGTTTTACTATTACCATTATTATTATTTATCCCAATAGCATTTGTTCCCGTCGATCCCTGCTCAATTGGTGGAGTCTGCGGCTCGGCAAAATCGAAATTCATCTGGCGTTTCATTCCGCGAACTATAGGCGAAGTCAGACTGCCGGCAGACTGAGGCGGCATCGGACTACTGCAATACTCGCTGGCGTCTCTCATGGCGTCTTGTTCCGGGCTAATTAGCATGTATTGGTGCTTAAATTATGTCTTTCAAATATCACAGGGGCACTCAAAACTAACTAGTTAACTAACTTCGGAGCCCTCGGTGCCGTCTAGTTTGGTACTTTTTGGATTCTGTGTATTTATAAAACTTCAGTACGGGAGTGGAGCCCTCCGCTTCGCTTGTCCCTTTACTGTCTTTCTCTCCCTCACAGGGTAAGAGAACCCAGAATGCCCCCTCCTCCACCTCGGCCCGATATTCAACGGCCTTTCAAGCCCCACCCCACTCCCACTCTCTATACGCACATGGCCCATATAGGCCAATCAAATGCCACTGGCTCCACCTCAGCCAACCAACCCCATGAAGTTGTTTTTACACTTCTTTACTTCTACACTAGATCGTTTAATATAGTTTGGGCGGGCCCGGCCTTTTCACCCTTCAAACGTCCAACCCCTACAAACCCCTTCCTTACCCTGCGCACCGTTTTGGTTTAGCGGCGTGCATTGCGCCTGTTTTTCTTAAGAGCAATGTGTGGGCGGAATTTCGTAGGAAAAACAAGGTCCCGCCCGCAGTCCAGGGGTTCCAGGGTTCAGTGCAGCCAGTAAGTAACCTATGTGCGTCACTCCTGCAGCCTTACGCCCCCGATTTCAATTTAACTGGAGATAGAGAGAAAGATCACAAGGTAAAAGGTAAGAGAAAAAAGATAAAATGATGAATGTTGGAGTACGTACTGCTTCTTAAGTTTAGTTATGGCCTTATACAGAGTGTGACCAGTCAGTCCATTGGCAGTGCAGGGTCCCACCGGACTTTGACAAGGCCTGGGTGGGCGGGCGGCTCGTCAACTTGATTGCTTACCCTGTAAAAATGGCCTGTCTACCACCTTACGGTCAGGAGCCAATATAATCTTTTTTTTTCTTAGTAACCCAATGATGGCGTCTCAGACAAGCAAACTATCCAGGGCAGTGGGCGGTGGAAAAGAGCTCAAAAATAGCGCAGCCTGTCTTTTTTTAAAGCTCATTTCTATTTTTTCTCTAATATCTATCTTTATGTGTGCCAGCAGCGAGTGTCTCAATACGTGTCATGCAGCTCTTCTGTCCACTCTCAACTGAATTTATTTGCACTCGGGTCTTACTATATATTATCCTATTATAGAAACACTTACTGCGCTCTAGTGAGTGCTCCAGACTCTTTGGAAAAGAATCGAAAACTGTGCCATACTCCGTTCGTTGCGAGTGCAAATTTAGAAACGCTATATATACTTCGCGCAATTGCGCACACATCCACTCCATTTTTAGTGAAATTTAACGCCCTTCTGGTTTTTTTAAACCTTCATGATCGTCATGGTCTTCTTTTATGGGAGCATATTTTTCGAGAAATCCTAAAATTTAGCGCCTGAATGTATGCTTATAAACGTCTCAATAACAGAGTGAATCGATTTTGACATTGATATCTTATTACGACTGATACAAGTCATGCTAATCATACAATTATTGAGAGTCATTTTCTTCACAGCCTACTACCAGTAGGGCTATTGGCTTAATAGATATCGTTAAATTTATTCACTCCTACCACAATCGATATCCATAAAGTTTCTAACACTGAATTTATAGCTCAAAAAGCTATTTATTGTACTCTAGAATGTACGATTCAAATACCGAGCGGGTAGAACGTATAAACATGCGTAAGTGTACAGTCCCTTTACTGTAAGGCACAGAGATAAGAATTGACTTCTTCAAATGTACACCAACTTTGTCCTTATCTATGAGAAATATTATAAGGTACTATAATTTATCCGCTTGCCTATGTCTTCAATAGGACGGCACACCAAACTGAAAAGCCTTAGGCTAGAAGAAATGACAAACAAATTTGATACTTTCGACTTTCAACTCGACCACAATGGGCCCCATCTCTCGGGGGACACACTGAAAGGCCATTTGCTGCTCAAATTGAAGAAAGACGTGTCATTTGCTCGGATTGTTGTGCACCTGTACGGCGGAGGACAGTTGGAGATTGCGGCATCTGATAATGCTCAGGTTGGCTTGACTACGAGTGTGTACTGACTGTGGCAATTAGGTTAGGGTGTGGGATCAATTATGCTACTTAAGAGAAGTTATGAAATAGATAAAAATTAGACACCCGAAATTTCGACCAGATTAGACGGACAGCCAACGGCACAGCCGCAGTCAGTTGCGCGGCGCATCTGAGGGCTGTGTACAGCTGCTCAGTCCTGACGGGCTGGAGGGGCCGCAACACCCACCCTAAATTTCCCCAGCTCAATCTGGTACCCGATCTCAGCTGGGTGGATTGAAGCATTGCGGGATTAAGGGCAAAAATTGTCCCCTAGAGCTGGGAGTCGAACCCACGACCTTCCGGTCATACGGCAGACGCGCTAGCCACTAGACTACAACTCCTCATGATATAGATGCAGTGAGAATACGAGTAATTGTCATGGCAGAAAGTGCCAAATCAGGTAGAATTTGCGATCAATAATATGATAAATGAAATTGAATCTTGAGACCAGATCACGTTTGACAATGTTTTCACACAATCTGAACTCCTATCACAGCCGAATGGTTCACCAGCCGGAACCCATCGCGCCAGCGAGACCTACCTACGTCGTAGCCAGGTGCTGCAAGACAGAGCCAACCTGGCCAAGGGCCGGCTCTACAGACTGCCGTTTGAACTGCGTCTACCCGATCAACTCCCCAGC
The DNA here is from genome assembly GCA_950096795.1 of Macrostomum cliftonense. Lineage (NCBI taxonomy): Eukaryota > Metazoa > Platyhelminthes > Macrostomidae > Macrostomum > Macrostomum cliftonense. The sequence goes on from CATNEM010000183.1 coordinate 175,963, forward strand.
TCGTTCGGCTCCGTGGTCAGTTACAGCCTGACAGCCCTGGCTGACAGGGCCGAGCCGGGCAAGTCCAGCTCGCTCAGCCTGCCAATCACCGTGATTGGCAGCTTAGATTTGAATAAACAGCCTGGCGGTGAAAGCGGCGGCCACCTCTGGCAGCCGGTTGAGGCCTGGGGCCATTGGCAACAGCTGCAGCAGCCTAATAAGTGAGAGGAGACGATTTGGTAACTGGGATTAACGTGACTCTTGACTAAAAGGCTGAAGCAACACGGGGACTTACAGGCTTGGTGACAGGGATTTACAGGCTTGGTGACAGGGATTTAAAGGCTTGGTGACAGGGACTTACAGGCTTAGTGACAGAGACTTACAGGCTTAGTGACAGAGACTTACAGGCTTAGTGACAGAGACTTACAGACTTGGTGACAGGGACTTACAGACTTGGTGACAGGGACTTACAGGCTTGGTGACAGAGACTTACAGACTTGGTGACAAGGACTTACAGGCTTGGTGACAGGGACTTACAGGCTTGGTGACAGGGACTTACAGACTTGGTGACAGGGACTTACAGGCTTGGTGACAGAGACTTACAGGCTTGGTGACAAGGACTTACAGGCTTGGTGACAGGGACTTACAGGCTTGGTGACAAGGACTTACAGGCTTGGTGAGAGGGACTTACAGGCTTGGTGACAAGGACTTACAGGCTTGGTGAGAGGGACTTACAGGCTTGGTGACAAGGACTTACAGGCCTGGTGACAGGGACTTACAGGCTTGGTGACAGGGACCTACAAGCTTGGTGACAGGGACCTACAGGCTTGGTGACAGGGACTTACAAGCTTGGTGACAAGGACTTACAGGCTTGGTGACAGGGAATTACAGGCTTGGTGACAAGGACTTACAGGCTTGGTGACAGGGACTTACAGGCTTGGTGACAAGGACTTACAGGCTTGGTGAGAGGGACTTACAGGCTTGGTGACAAGGACTTACAGGCTTGGTGAGAGGGACTTACAGGCTTGGTGACAAGGACTTACAGGCCTGGTGACAGGGACTTACAGGCTTGGTGACAGGGACCTACAAGCTTGGTGACAGGGACCTACAGGCTTGGTGACAGGGACTTACAGGCTTGGTGACAAGGACTTACAGGCTTGGTGACAGGGACTTACAGGCTTGGTGACAAGGACTTACAGGCTTGGTGACAAGGACTTACAGGCTTGGTGACAGGGACCTACAAGCTTGGTGACAGGGACTTACAGGTTTGGTGAGAGGGACTCAAAGATTGGTAACGGGGACTTACAGGCTTGGTGACAGGGAATTACAGGCTTGGTGACAAGGACTTACAGGCTTGGTGACAGGGACTTACAAGCTTGGTGACAGGGACTTACAGGCTTGGTGACAGGGAATTACAGGCTTGGTGACAAGGACTTACAGGCTTGGTGAGAGGGACTTACAGGCTTGGTGACAGAGACTTACAGGCTTGGTGAGAGGGACTTACAGGCTTGGTGAGAGGGACTTACAGGCTTGGTGACAGAGACTTACAGGCTTAGTGACAGAGACTTACAGGCTTTGTGACAGGGACTTACAGGCTTGGTGACAGGGACTTACAGGCTTGGTAACGGGGACTTAAGGCAGAGTCACATGGGACTCAAGAATGGCTCAAGGATGATAGGTTGTCACAAAGACTTAAAACCACGGGCCACTCCGAGATCACTGGCTGGGTAATAGGGACTCAATTGTAGACTTAAATCAGGGTCACAAGGACTCTGTCGTCAATCAAAACTATATAAATAAAAATGAACTTGTTCAAACCTCAGAGCGGCGGCATCAAACGCAGAGCAGCGGACCCGTCAGGACGGACTCGGACTGGCCACGGTCCGCCTGCTGCTTGACAAGCGCGGCTTCGCCATCGGCGAATCAATTAGCCTGGGCGTTGAGCTGCGCAACAGCACGAAGCTGAGGCTGGACTCGGTCCGGGCCTGCCTCACACAGAAGGTCGACCTGCGCGTCGACGCCGAAAGCGGCGGTCCAGTTGTTCGTCGAGAGCAGCGGCTGGCTGTTCAAACGATCCGACTGCAGGAGCGACTGAAGCCGGGGGGCTCGCTGCTGGAGGACGGCGTCCAGCTGGCGGTGCCCTGGATGGCCACTGCGCCGTCGCCTGGGAGCTGCCGGCTGCTGAGGATCAGCCACTGGATTCAGGTGCGGCTTGGGGAATTCAAGGGGATTTAATTGGGGGACCTGTGTGCCCACAAACACACCAGGGAGGCCATAAACACATCGGGGAGGCCATAAAGACATCGAGGATGCTATAAACACATTAGGGATGCTATAAACACATTAGGGATGCTATAAACACATCGGGAATGCTATAAACACAACAGAGATGTTATAGGCACATTGAGGATGCTATAAACACACAAGGGATGCTATAAACACACCAGGGATGCTATAAACACATCAGGGATGTTATAGACACATCGGTGATGCTATAAATGCATCGAGGATGCTATAAACACACCAGGAATGCCGTAAACATACCAGGGATGTTTTAGACACATTAGAGATGCTAAAAACGCATCGAGGATGCTATAAACACATTCATGATGCTATAAACACATCAGGGAGGTCATAAACACATCAAGGATGTTATAAACACATCGGGGATACTATAAACACATTCATGATGCTATAAACACATCAGGAATTTTATAAACACATCGGGGATGCTATAAACACACAGGGATGCCGTAAACATACCAGGGATGTGATGTTGTAGACACATCTGAGACGCTAAAAACACATCGAGGATGCTATAAACACATTGAGGATGTTTATAAACAGAAAAGAAGCACACATGTCTAGCATCTTACGGATATTAATGATGCACTTTTATAAGATGTTAAACACACGAAGGATGTTAAATGCACTGACGGATATTTACCTTACATTCATGAGTAAACAGCACAACACCTAGGATTTCATGTACGTGGATAATCCAAGGACTTTAGGCAGATCGTGTGTAGCTACCTCTCGATAATTTTCATAATCCCATTTATTGATCCCAAAATTAAAAAAATGTGTATCCTAAAATATTTGAAAAGATCGTCTGCTCGGTGACGTCCGAGCTGCAGCCTGTGGCCAGTTTCGAACCGGCAGTTCAGACTCTTCTGACCGGGCAGAATTTTGACAAGCCCGAGCAGGCAATGGTGCTCCTAGAGGAGCCAATTGTAATTGGCACCAAGCAGCTGCTGGTTGCAGACGGAGCTGCTCCAAGCCAAGGCCGGACTGCCCGTCAGCCACCGCCGCTGCCGCCGCCGCGTCCGTCAGCTTCCGCCGCCACCCCGTCCAGAGTCGAACCCGACGGCGGCCTTGGCAGGAGGGCCTTCAACAGGGACGGCGCCGAGCGCTCCGCCAAGCTACGAGGAGAGTCTGCTGCAGCGACTTCGAGAGGAGGATGCTGACGGCATTTTTGCATGAGAGTACAAGATGAAATTGATAAGGCGAATTAAAATAATAAACATTTTCATGATGATTGAGACTTTATCAAATTCAAATCAATCAGGGGCATACCAAACCTCTGATCTTGGGGGGGGGGGGGCTCTTCTTCGGGGGGCGCCGAAGCTACTGGCTAGGGGGCGCCAAAGTTACTGACTAGGGGGCGCCAAAGTTACTGACTAGGGGGCGCCAAAGCTACTGACTATGGGGCGCCAAGGCTACTGACTATGGGGCGCCAAGGCTACTGACTAGGGGGCGCCAAAGCTACTGTCTAGGGGGCGCCAAGGCTACTGACTAGGGGGCGCCAAAGCTACTGACTAGGGGGCGCCAAAGCTACTTACTAGGGGGCGCCAAGGCTACTGACTAGGGGGTGTCAAGGCTACAGACTATGGGGCGCCAAAGCTACTGACTAGGGGGCACCAAAGCTACTGACTAGGGGGCGCCAAGGCTACTGACTAGAAGGGCGCCAAAGCTACTGACTATGGGGCGCCAAGGCTACTGACTAGGGGGTGTCAAGGCTACAGACTATGGGGCGCCAAAGCTACTGACTAGGGGGCGCCAAGGCTACTTACTAGGGGGCGCCAAGGCTACTTACTAGGGGGCGCCAAAGCTACTGACTAGGGGGCGCCAAAGCTACTGACTAGGGGGCGCCAAGGCTACTGACTAGGGGGCGCCAAAGCTACTGAATAGGGGGCGCCAAGGCTACTGACTAGGGGGCGCCAAGGCTACTTACTAGGGGGCGCCAAGGCTACTGACTAGGGGGCGCTAAAGCTACTGACTAGGGGGCGCCAAGGCTACTTACTAGGGGACGCCAAGGCTACTGACTAGGGGGCGCCAAGGCTACTTACTAGGGGGCGCCAAGGCTACTTACTAGGTGGCGCCAAAGCTACTTACTAGGGGGCGCCAAGGCTACTGACTAGGGGGCGCCAAAGCTACTTACTAGGGGGCGCCAAGGCTACTGACTAGGGGGCGCCAAGGCTACTGACTAGGGGGCGCCAAAGCTACTGACTAGGGGGCGCCAAGGCTACTGACTAGGGGGTGTCAAGGCTACAGACTATGGGGCGCCAAGGCTACTGACTAGGGGGCACCAAGGCTACTGACTAGGTGGCGCCAAAGCTACTTACTAGGGGGCGCCAAGGCTACTGACTAGGGGGCGCCAAGGCTACTGACTAGGGGGTGTCAAGGCTACAGACTATGGGGCGCCAAAGCTACTGACTAGGGGGCGCCAAAGCTACTGACTAGGGGGCGCCAAAGCTACTGACTAGGGGGCGCCAAGGCTACTGACTAGGGGGCGCCAAAGCTACTGACTAGAGGGCGCCAAGGCTACTGACTAGGGGGCGCCAAGGCTACTGACTAGGGGGCGCCAAAGCTACTGACTAGGGGGCGCCAAGGCTACTGACTAGGGGGCGCCAAGGCTACTGACTAGGGGGTGTCAAGGCTACAGACTATGGGGCGCCAAAGCTACTGACTAGGGGGCGCCAAACCTACTGACTAGGGGGCGCCAAAGCTACTGACTAGGGGGCGCCAAGGCTACTGACTAGGGGGCGCCAAAGCTACTGACTAGAGGGCGCCAAGGCTACTGACTAGGGGGCGCCAAGGCTACTGACTTGGGGGCGCCAAAGCTTTAATCGGGCGGGGAGCGGCCCCCTACCTCCCCCTCATGGCTACGCCCGTGAAATTAAAGGCCAGTAGAAGTATAAATAATAAAATTTTATTATAAGTATGAATTATACGCTCGTATTTCTCTGTCAAGGTTATCTTACTCTAGATTTCTAGAGTCTTAGCTCATCTCTACAGGCAGAATCAAAACAAACTACAGTGTCAAAAGAGATATCTGTCGCTTAAGAGCTTAATCTCTCTAACTTGTTTGATTTGTATTTACCTTCAAAATTCAGTCATGTTAACAATCGAAGATCTAAGATTTCTTAGAAACTTGGAACTTATTGAAAATTGTAGGTGACTGCTGCCCTTAGAATGTTGTGAGCTTTATAGCTCACCCGATCTCAGCTGGGTGGACTGAAGCAATGCGGGATTAAATGGCTTAGTTAAGCAAACCAATTGTTTCCTAGAGCTGGGTTGGATTCCAACCGACGGCTTCAAAAAGATGTAAAAAACACTACTATTAGTAATGAATTCCTTATAGATATAGTCAACACAATTTGATAGGGAATTTCTTATAGATTTTCTATAGTATAGCTGCCCGCAATTAAAATGTTCTCAAAAAATTAAAATAAAAAATCTTACTTTGTGGATCATTTGATACAGCAGCGATCAAAGACGCGCTTGGTGTTATTCACACTTTCACTTGTTTATTTAACGTGCATTCAGTTCAATTTTTAAGCAAAATAAGCCTTCGAATATCAGCAAATTAGATTATCTATCGTAGTAGTAGCACTTTGTTGATAATACAGAAGTTAAATCCATCCAAACAAATACCAAATGACATTGTACGGGCAAAGAAAAACACAGGAATAGCTAGAGAGAAAAAGAACCAATAAAATTTAACATTTTCTGGGGAATATTAAAAATATCAAACGGGTGAAATGACTCCAGAAACCGATGAATAAAATTTGCGAATTACTCAGTATTTCAAGTTATGAATTAGAGAAAAATGTTTCAGAATTAAAGACAATAACTTTTTGACTCTTGCTGTGACGAACTCGGAAACAGAAATACAAAACAGTCAGGAAGTTTGAGCAGAATTGTTACCGAGTTCGGCACCGCAGTCTCGCCCCCCTCACCAAGGCAACCCTGGAGACCTCACGGAAATTTTAGGGATATCACAGAGACGCGAGAACTTTTTTAACGGCCAGAAACTGGGCTGGCTCTGTAGCAAACAAAAACGATTAAAAATTTCTTTTTTTGTATTAAGTATTTTTTCTGCGAAACTTTATCGAACGAAAGATAACAGTGAACGGATGACAGTAGAGATTAGTGTCAGGTTCAAGGGATTAAGACTGTCACAACAGGGTCAGGATCTGAATGAGGGTCGGGATTTAAGAATTCAGCATTTGATAGATCAGCATAAGGGGAATCAGAATGAGGGGATAAGGAATGCGGTATCAGACTTTGAGAATAAGGATCGGGGGATCATAGTGAGGGGATAAGAATAAGGGGATCATAGTGAGGGGATAAGGATCACGGGATCAGAATGAGGGGATAAGGATCACGGGATCAGAATGAGGGGATAAGGATCGGGGGATCATAATGAGGGGATAAGGATCGGGGGATCAGAATCACGGGATCAGAATGAGGGGATAAGGATCGGAGGATTATAATGAGGGGATAAGAATCTGGGGATCAGAATGAGAGGATAAGGATCGGGGGTTCAGAATGAGGGGAAAGGGATCACGGGATAATAATGAGGGGATCGGGTACTAAAAGCCATCGATTGTCAACAAAAAATGAAACTTAGCAACGATCAAACATCTGATATGAATATTAATCTTTAAACAAAAATCTAAGCAGGCAGACCCCCTGGCGAAAAAAAATTTAGCGACTGAATTGAGAAAACTGAGTAGGGGAAACTGAGAGTAAGGTAGATTAGAAAACGAGGATTTAACGCGAAGAACGAGCTTCGTCATCAGCCTCATCATCGTTGCTCAGCTCGATGGACTTGTAGCCAGCCGCCTCCATTGACTCAGCTTGCTGCTCAACGCCGCAGTACCTCTGCAGCAGCACGCTGACAATTAAAGCGGCCAGTTTAACAAAGATCAAACCGGCCTGGATGAGGAAGAACCAGCGGTAGTTGTTGCGCTCGGCAATCAGGGCGGTCAGCGCCGGCGAGACAGCCATTCCGACTCCCATACCGGCCAAGCTGAACGGATAGGCATAGTGTCCAGGCAAGGTTGTGAGCTCCTCGCCAGCCGGGAACAGAAACGTGATGCTGGGCCCCATGGTGAAGCCCGTCAAGAAGGCCAGGAAGTTGCTAAGCATTCGGTGCCAAGCGAAAAATTCCCACACTACAAGCAGGCAGGCCATGATAGCTGTGCACACAATAATGATCCATTTGAGCCGGTTGCGCAACAGATCGCGGGTGAAGGCGGTGATGATGGCGCCCAGCAGGTAGGTGCTGGCCTCGCCGGATGCGAATAGGAGGGTCAGGTGGGCGGCCTTGGTCAGGCTGGTCTCCCGACGCCGGACGTAGTCGGCCAAGTTCAGCAGCATGCCGTAGGTCACGACGCTTGTCATGATGCGATCGATGAACCACAGGAACAGATAGGGGGCTCGGCGCCTGTCAACCTGCAATGAACGGTTGAATGCTGAAGGATCTGGGGCTGGGAGATAACGATATGGCCGACAAGGATCAGAGGATCATAATCAAGGCCTAAGGATCAGAGGATAATAATTGGGGATTAGGATCAGGATATCAAAATGGGATAAGGATGAGGGGGTTAAGAATGAGGGTCGAGGGATAAGGATTAGGGGATCGGAATGAGGAAGATAAGGATCAGGCGATCAGAACGAGGGGGGATAAGGATCGAGGGAAGGAGGGGGATAAGGATCAGGGGATCAGAACAAGGGGGATAAAGATCAGGGGATCAGAACGAGGGGGATAAGGATCAGAATATCAGATTGAGGAGGATAAGAATCAGGGGATCAGAATGATAGGATAAGGATCAGGGGATCAGAATGATAGGATAAGGATCAGGGGATCAGAACGAGGGGGATAAGGATCGAGGGAAGGAGGGGGGTAAGGATTAGGGGATCAGAATGATGGGATAAGGATCAGGGAATCAGAACGAGGGGGGATAAGGATCGAGGGAAGGAGGGGGATAAGGATCAGAATATCATATTGAGGAGGATAAGAATCAGGGGATCAGAATGAGGGGATAAGAATCAGGGGATCAGAATGAGGGGATAAGAATCAGGGGATCAGAACGAGGGGGGATCGAGGGAAGGAGGGTGATAAGGATCGGTTATTAATAATAAAGGGATAGCGCACAAAAATTAGGATTCAGAAACAACACGCACGCACAGTTCAGTTATTGAAGAAGCGCACAAGAAATCAATCAAAACGCATTTGGCAGCTGACTCACCTGAGCCACCGCAGACACGCAGCTCTTGTTGCTAACATAGTCTCCGAGGCCAGGCCTCTTAGCAAAGAAAATCACGCCGGACATGTTGACAACGAAATAGATGGCGCCAAGGATGAGGAAGGCATTTCTCCAATTGTACACCTCGATGAAGTAGGCGTAAAGCTGCACGAACACTATAGAAGCTATGGAACCCCCGGAAACCAGGGTTGTTGCCAGGATATGATAATTGTGCTGCTTGTCAAAATACTCGTTAACAATGAGGCCAACAATGCTGAGTATGAAGGAGCTGCCAATGCCGTGAAATACGGTGTGGGTGAGAAACAGCCAGTGCGGATTTGGCACGTATGCCGAGGTGATGCAGGCTAGCAGGATGAAAGCTGACCCGGCGAACTGAAAGATTCGAAACCTCCGGCCGGACATGAGTATGGCAGTGCTGCTCAGGGTTGTTGTCATGTAGCCCAGAGCAGCGTAGCTGTCGCCTGCGGTTCGGGGTTGAAATTGTTTTATTTGATTGCTGTTTTCTAATCGGCTGTTTTGGTTTATTATGAAAAAACTCATTAGAAAACTAGAATATGAAAGAACCTATTACCCAGTGACCTACAGTCACGTGATAGGAAAGGATACCGTATAATTAGACCTGATCAATTTAGACTATTCATATAGAATTTCTAAGCTATGGGTGTTCGCACACCGAATATGTCTGAATGAAGTCTTGGCTACAAGTAAAAAAATATCATATAGATAAGAAACAGATCAAGGTGAGGAAATAGATAATGATCAAGGTGAGGAAATAGATAAGGATCAAGGTGAGGAAATAGATAAGGATCAAGGTGAGGAAATAGATAAGGATCAAGGTGAGGAAATAGATAAGGATCAAGGTGAGGAAATAGATAAGGATCAAGGTGAGGAAATAGATAAGGATCAAGGTGAGGAAATAGATAAGGATCAAGGTGAGGAAATAGATAAGGATCAAGGTGAGGAAATAGATAAGGATCAAGGTGAGGAAACAGATAAATAAGGATCAAGGTTGAAAGTCACGCGTGGACGCCAGAACACGGCAGGCTCACCGATCCAGTTGAGTTCAGCCAGTGACACGGTGTGATTGAATTCCACGTGCAGCTGCGCCACAAACACTCCAAAGGCGCGCCGCTTGCCGCCCAGGAAGATGACGTTGGTGGCGGCGCAGGCGAGAACGAGCCACGCCCAGAACGGGCGCACGTAGACGCCGCTGCTTCTGAAAGAAAATCGGATATTTAAAAAATCGTTAATGCAACATTTTCTAACAGTTGCTATTCTATAATATAATATATAATATATACTCTAATTTCTATTTTACAACAGTAGAAATGTGACACAACTCTTCAGTGACACTGTGACACAACTCCTCAGTGACACTGTGACACAACTCCTCAGTGACACTGTGACACAACTCCTCAGTGACACTGTGACAACTCCTCAGTGACACTGTGACACAACTCCTCAGTGACACTGTGACACAACTCCTCAGTGACACTGTGACACAACTCCTCAGTGACACTGTGACACAACTCCTCAGTGACACTGTGACAACTCCTCAGTGACACTGTGACACAACTCCTCAGTGACACTGTGACACAACTCCTCAGTGACACTGTGACACAACTCCTCAGTGACACTGTGACACAACTCTTCAGTGACACTGAGACACAACTTCACATCCTAGAGCTACGAGCGTACATTAAAACTACGCTTGAAGACAAATATGTGTGTAGGTAGGTCACTCCACTTGACCGACAAAGTTAAAGCTACAATTGAAACTATACTTTGCTTCAGATTAAACGGACATGAGAAGATTGACAACTTACTCAAAGAGTCCTTGTCTTTCCCCTTTAGAAGTGTCCTCAGCTTCAGCTTGCTTTTTCTGCTCGGAATCGTTAGACATGATTGACAGTTTGCAGTGCAGCTCCGTTCAACTGTGGGCGAACTTTTTTTGTGACGAAACGTAAAAAAACAGCTACTCAAATGGCAAATGAGACTCTTAAATTCGGATTTTTAAGACAAATTCTAACCGAAATTCCTGGGAGCAATTGATTATAAAAATTTTGGGCTGGGTTTGACGTGCTTCGTAAATTTTTTTTCACTATATTTAAAAAGCTGCAGCAGTGCCTAGTGCGAAAAGCATGCGTGCAAACAGGACTCAACAGGCAAAGGTGGAGCCTCTTTCCCGAGCGCTCTTTGCTTACACGCTTGCGCGGCTCCACGTGTTTTGGTGGGCTGAAAAATGTGCTGAAAAACTGGGGCGGGGGTTGGGCTGTTTCTCTATATCAGTTAAACTTAAACTGGGGCCTTTGATGTACATTTGATTCTCTCTCTACTCTACCCACCCGCTCACCTAAATTGGAGCTGTGATGTACATTCTCGAGTTCGGGGCAAGGAAAGAGAGAAAAAGGGGTACACGCAGAAGGAAGCCTATAGGGGTCAGTTTTGGGTTGAAAATAAGAGAGTTCAGTTAATTAATGAAAAGTTGAGTAAAGATTGAGAGTCTGTCCCTGCATAGGCAGTTCTCAGTCATCTGTGTGACGGAAATTTTTTGTGTAGAATCTCCATCTTCTGCATAGGAGAGAGAGGCAGAGAACACTGTGTCAGACTTAAAATTTGTATCGCTTAGACTAAATTTTTGTTTACACAGCGCCAATGACGCAAAATTTTATAAAGCACTTTGACTACATCCATGACATACCGTACAAGAGGCTTGTCCATTTCCGGGTGTGCGTGTGTGTGTGTGTGTACGAGTAAGCGAGTGTGTCACAAGATTTTTTCGTCTACGAATTTATAGCCTCGCATAAAAGGTATATGTATTAAATCACAAGATCGTAATAATTACTGCTTAGAATAAAAAAATCAGAGTTTCTGTAGTTCAGACACAGTTGCTGAGGTTCAGTCACAGTTGCTGAGGTTCAGTCACAGTTGCTGAGGTTCAGTCACAGTTGCTGAGGTTCAGTCACGTACAGTTGCTGAGGTTCAGTCACAGTTGCTGAGGTTCAGTCACGTTCAGTTGCTGAGGTTCAGTCACAGTTGCTGAGGTTCAGTCACAGTTGCTGAGGTTCAGTCACAGTTGCTGAGGTTCAGTCACAGTTGCTGAGGTTCAGTCACAGTTGCTGAGGTTCAGTCACAGTTGCTGAGGTTCAGTCACAGTTGCTGAGGTTCAGTCACGTTCAGTTGCTGAGGTTCAGTCACAGTTGCTAAGAGCCTGTGAGAGCTACATAGAATCAGAGAGTGAGTCAATGAGAGTGTTCGAGAGCTACTGTGACTCATAAAGAGTTAACGATAATCATGTAGAGTCACTATTGGTAAATAACGGTACGATAGCTAAGATTTTGAAATAATTAGGTACTACGCTTGATAAGTATTATTTTCCCATAACATAAAAAGGCAATTTAATTATAACCTTTTGCATGAACAGTCTTACCGGAATACGCTTGTACTAATGGAATGCAATATTAAATAGATTAAGAGTGGATGATACACTGGAAGTTTAAATTACTGACTTGCACGTTCGAAGAAATGTTGAAAGGCGACCGCGAGAACGATAGTGGAAAAGTGCCTCCAGTCGGTCCGCTTTCTCGCAGTGGAGGCGACCATACCAACCTGGTATGGCAAATGGACCAAACTCCCCCAAACCAAGGGACCTGCTTTGTCGCTTTTCTTCGTCGTTTTTTCTGTCGGCGAGTCACCCAAGCCGGCATGGCTGGCTCGCCTGCTTCTCTGTGCCGGCGACATTGAGCGCAACCCGGGTCCGTCGACCAGCAAGTACTACTGCTCGGTTTGTAACGCCCGCATCAACGCTAACTGCGCCTCTGTCCGCTGTAACTCCTGCTATAATTGGATCCACTGCCGTCCCAGAGGTTCCAACTGCTCCTCCATCCACACTAATCAGTGGAATAACAACTACACGGGACCTTGTTGCTCTAGCTCAACAGCCCGTAGCCACTGTAATCCGCTACCTCAGTCTGACAAGAGCAGCAACAGCAGCAGCAGCAGCAGCAGCAGCAGCAACGACTGCAATAGCAGCATACATAATAACGAGAGTACTAACAGCCGTCACTCTGAACCTGATCCAGCCCTTGACAACACGTCCTACAACAACCTCAACAACGCCAGCTCCGGCATCGCTAAGGCCAACAATAACAGCGGTCATCTCACTATTGTCCAATGGAATGCGAATGGCATCTCCAACAAAATCAAAGAACTAGAATTCTTCTGTCACGAACATCAGCCCCACGTCATTGCTATCCAGGAATCCAAGCTTACCAGCAAATCGCGTGACCCGGTTATCCCTGGCTTCGCCTGCCTCCGCGCCGACCGCACCCGGTCAAAGGGGGGTGGCCTTCTGCTTTTTATCCGTGAGAACATCGGTTTCTCGCCTATCAACACCCCTAACCTCGGGGACCGACACAGCGAAATCCAAGGCGTCGACATCACTTGGGGATCACCGGCGACCAAAATTCGCCTGTACAACACCTATCTACCTCCGGTCAGCAGCTGCGATGCTGGCTACACGCCGGACATCAATGGTTTGCTCGACGACATCCCCACGATCATCTGTGGAGACTGGAACGCCCACCACCAGGCCTGGGAATCAGCCTTAGAGCCGACGAACCGTGGCGATGCCCTTGCTAGCCAAGTCGAGCAAGCCCCGTTCGATTTCCTCTCCACGCCGGCGCAATCAAGAAATCCTCCTACTGGATCGAGCTCCACTCCGGATGTCACCGCAGTTCACCAATCGCTCCTGCTTAATGCTGAATGCAATATCATTCAAGCCCTGTCGAGCGATCACCTGCCTATCATGATCTCGGTCTGCCTATCCAACCCAGCCATGGCTGCGGCGCGTAGATGTTTCATCAATTTCAGACGCGCCAATTGGGTCCTCTTCAACAATACGCTCGAGGACTCCCTGACCAACTTTAACTGCGAGGACACGGTCCATAAAACTGAGCTCAGTTTCCGCAACTTGGTCCTTAAAGCCATGAAAGCTGCCATCCCGGAGGGTCGATTCAAGCAACAAGAACCGGCTCCCTGCCCTGCTGAGATCCGCCACCTGATTGCTGAGCGCGACACCAGACGCGCCGCCGACCCTGCAGACCCTCAGATCAAGGAACTTCAAGCCGAAATCGACTCCATTATTGAGCAAGAAAAAAGAGAACGCTGGCACGAATTCCTGGCTGACAACGGCGATCGCCCTGCCCCTACTGCTAAGCTTTGGTCAACGATCAGAAACCTCTCTGGGAGACCCAGTCCTTCCAAGAACGTTGCCATCAAATTCAACGGAAAACCGTCCAGCTCGGACTCCGAAGCCGCGAATATGCTGAATCAGCAGTTTACGCGCCCGCGTCCGCACACTACCAACCCGCAGATGCGCATCATTCGTCGTCACACCGCCGCACTCCCGCGTGAAGGCCCTGGCGCACTCTCCTTCAACATCCTAGACCTGGAAAAGGCCATCAAACAGTCCAAACCATCCAAAGCTATTGGCCCCGACGGCCTCTGTCCGCTCGTCGTCAAACACTTCGGTGTCAAGGCCAAAGCCATTCTTCTGAGCCTCTTCAACCGCTCCATCCTACGCAACGAAATCCCAGCGGTGTGGAAGAAATCTTTGATCTGCCCACTCCTGAAAGACGGTAAGCCGCAGGACGAAGGATCCTCCTACAGGCCGATCTCCTTCCTGTCCCCGCTGGCCAAAATTCTGGAAAAGCTGCTGCTCCCCACCCTGGTCGAGCACCTTAATCTACCGTCCTGGCAACATGGTTTCCGCGCCCACCATTCTACTTCGACTGCCCTCTGCTCGCTGGTTGACCAAATCAGCGCCGGCTTCTGCCAAGCTAAACCGCCGGCCAGAACCGGTGTCGCAGCGGTCGACCTGAAAGCTGCCTTCGATACCGTGGACCACTGTGACCTAATCGCCGATCTACAGACAACCGCCCTCCCGAATATCGTTATCGCATGGACCGCCAATTATCTGCTCGGCCGGCAAGCTCGCACCATCCTGCGCGACTCCAAATCTAAATGGCGCCAAGTTCGGATGGGTGTCCCTCAGGGTAGTGCCATCAGCCCTCTGCTGTTTGCCTTCTACCTCAAGGATGCTCCCGTACCCTCCGGCCCCGACACGTCGCTCACTGGTTACGCTGATGATCTGACTGCCGCCGCTTCATCGCCCAGCTGCCATACCATCGAGGTGCGTCTCAACGACTACCTTGCTGTGCTAGCCCCTTACCTCGAAGCGCGGAAACTACAGATCTCTACATCTAAATGCACGGTTTCGCTATTCTCTCCGGACCAACGCGAATATGGTAGACACCTTCAAGTCCGCATCAACGGCTCCGTGCTACCACAGGCGCTGCATCCCAAGATCCTCGGAGTCACGTTTGACCCCAAGCTGTCGTTTACTCAGCATGTGAAACTCCTCTCCGAAAAAGTTCGCAAGCGCGATTCCGTTCTCCGCTGTCTCGCTGGCTCCAACTGGGGCTGCAGCAAAGAGACCTTACTTACGACCTACAAAGCCATCGGTCGCAGCCTACTTGATTACGCCACCCCAGTCTGGGGACCTATCATCTCGCCGACATCCTGGTCTACTCTCCAGACTGTTCAAAACGCTGCGATCCGCTGTATCACTGGCTGCACCGCGCTGACGTCGATGGACGACCTACACTGTGAAGCTCGTCTCCTGCCAGTCAGACAGCACAGCCGCCTGCTCGCTCTGCACTTCCTGCTGCGCTCTCGCCGCCCCGAACATCCGTGCCACCATCTCGCCAGCAAACCTGCGCCTCGCCGCCTGATGAAGCCATCGATCTTCTCGGCTCACTATTTTCACCAGGACTGGCTGCCGGTCCACGCTCCGCCGGTCCTCGACGCCGGTGAGTGGGACCTGGCCCGCAAGGCGCAGCACTCCTTACTTGTCGAGGAGACGCTTACCCATCTCCGTCCTAACCGCGTGATCGGGATCCGCCCAGATATCCATCATTCTGAAAAGGCGTTGCCCCGCCGTATGCGCTGCACGCTCGCCCAGCTCCGCTCCGGCTTCTGCCCGCTCCTGCGCAGCTACCAGGCGCGTATCAACCCGGGCACTTCCGCGGCCTGCCCGGATTGCGGGGCCGAGCCCCACGACAGCGCTCACCTGTTTGCCTGCGCGACGAACCCGACAGAACTCACGACCTCTGACCTCTGGACGGCTCCCGTCAGAGCGGCTCGTCATCTGTCAGCGACCTTTCAGGCCCTTGCAGAGGGTTAATAACAACAACATAGTGGAAAAGTATACCAGCTATAGTAAGTTAGGATTTTTACAAGGAGGGAATTTAACGTGAATGTCCCATAAGCAGCTCGTTGGTCACCAAATGGCTGTTCGATCCCATTGCCATCTCTGTTTGCCTTTTTTCAAGTCGCAACTGCATCTTGTATGACTATTCAACATCTGCTGCAGTGACGCAATCAAAGACACAGAGACACTGTAGCAATCAACAATGGTCACTCAAGCACAATCAAGTAACAATTGTGAGGCAATCAATCACGTAGAGAAAACATCTAGCTATAGTGATGATGCAATCAAGTAGCTTATTGTAACGCAATCAATCACACAGAGACAATATTTTGTTGCAGTGATGACGCAATCAAGTAACGGTTGTGACGCAATCAATCACGCACAGACAACATCTATTAACAGTGATGACGCAATCAAGTAACGATTGTGACGCAATCACACAGATACAACATCTATTGAGAGTGATACACAATCAATTGACCATTTTGACGCATCAATCAGAAATGGTGACGCAATCAAGACGAAAATAAGTCAATAATCCCAGTTTTAAAGCCTGATCATTTACTATTTTAATAAGTTTTAATTTGGGCTTTCTGTTATTTCAAAGTAAGCAGTGTGCAGCTGATCAAGCAAAAGTTTAATTTTCTCTTATTCACTGGAAAGTGATATGGAAGGAGTTTTAGCAAAAAAAATAAATGACTTAAGAAATTTCCGTCAATAAGAAATATTTTTGATCAAAAGATAGTTGGACAACAATCATTAGCATTGAAATCTCTAAAATATTTGAATTTCAATCAGAGAAACGCTCACTCGCCTACTTTCAGTAGAGAACGAGGCATTTGTTGATGCGATAAATGATAAGTTTCGAGCTTATTAACAATTGGTTTTTTGTAATTAAGAAAGCAGATTTCGTGTTGAGAATAAAGCAAATGCACAGTTTGTTTCAGTGTATCATTTTTTGTAAATCAAAGAAAGTTGACAATAATCTAATTGAAAAGCAAAATAATAATATTATTGCGATATGGGGAAGAGCTTATGAGAGGAAGAAAATGAGCGAATTAGGGCTATGCCGGAGCAACATTGCATAGAGAAAATTTCTGAAATCAGGCAGTAAATTTCTCTATGCAATGTTTGTTTTAAGTATTTCCAGTATTTTTATAACCCTTTCAGAACATATTCCAAAACATTAGTCTTCCTGCTTTTCATCGGCTGTTGCTTTAGCCGTCGGTTTCTCCAGCTGCTGCTGCTGCTGCTGCTGCTGCTGCTCTCCGGCGCCGGTCCTCGGGCCGCCCATCTTCGCCGACAACTCGTCGGCTATGTCGTCGATGCTGCGGTTCTTTGTCTCCGGCATGAAGATGTACAGGAAGACCAGGCCGGCGGCTACCGGGACGATGTAGATCAGATAGACGAAGTGACCCAGCGACTTCTCCACAGTGTAGTAGGAGAGAATAACTAGCGAGTTGCTGGTCTGCAGCACGCCCATGGCAACTGAATTGGCGGCGCCCCTAGCCTTCTGCTGGAAGATCTCGCTGATGTACATCACGGTGATGCAACCCAGACCGATGGCAAAGCCAACAACATAAATGAAGACCAGAGCGCAAGCGACCCCGGACAAGGCTTTCTGAGTCGGCGTGGCCGTTTTGAAGGACTTCGGCGTGAACTGGCTAACGATGAGCAGCGCCAGCAGGCTGGCCAGCACGATGAGCAGCGACACGAGTAGAAGCGCCCTGCGACCGAATTTTTCCAATATCGGCAAGGCAACAATTGTTGAGAGCACGTTCAGGGCGTAAATCCCCAGGGTGACAAACGGTACGGATGACTTCTCTACGCCAGTGTTCTCGAGCATGATGCTGGAGTATTGCATCACCTTGGCGGGCGGGTTTGGGGCGTTTCTGGATATTTCGTTTAGTTCTCAGAGTTGCCAGGGCATTCAAGAAATACGAAACCAACGGACTCAGGAATAGACTCAGCAGCAGTCTAGACAAAATGCACAGCGGCAGACTTGGAAAAAGAATACGAAACACACTCAGCAGCAGAACTAACGCACTCAGCAACAGAACTAACACACTCAGCAGCAGAACTAACACACTCAGCAGCAGAACTAACACACTCAGCAGTACAACTAACACACTCAGCAGCAGAAGTAACACACTCAGCAGCAGAACTAACGCACTCAGCAGCAGTCTAGACAAAATGCACAGCGGCAGACTTGGAAAAAGAATACGAAACACACTCAGCAGTACAACTAACACACTCAGCAGCAGAAGTAACACACTCAGCAGCAGAACTAACGCACTCAGCAGCAGTCTAGACAAAATGCACAGCGGCAGACTTGGAAAAAGAATACGAAACACACTCAGCAGCAGAACTAACGCACTCAGCAGCAGAACTAACACACTCAGCAGCAGAACTAACACACTCAGCAGCAGAACTAACGCACTCAGCAACAGAACTAACACACTCAGCAGTACAACTAACACACTCAGCAGCAGAACTAACACACTCAGCAGCAGAACTAACGCACTCAGCAGCAGAACTAACGCACTCAGCAACAGAACTAACACACTCAGCAGTACAACTAACACACTCAGCAGCAGAAGTAACACACTCAGCAGCAGAACTAACACACTCAGCAGCAGAACTAACGCACTCAGCAACAGAACTAACACACTCAGCAGCAGAACTAACACACTCAGCAACAGAACTAACACACTCAGCAGCAGAACTAACGCACTCAGCAACAGAACTAACACACTCAGCAGCAGAACTAACACACTCAGCAGCAGAACTAACACACTCAGCAGCAGAACTAACGCACTCAGCAGCAGAACTAACGCACTCAGCAACAGAACTAACACACTCAGCAGCAGAACTAACACACTCAGCAGCAGAACTAACACACTCAGCAGCAGAACTAACACACTCAGCAGCAGAACTAACGCACTCAGCAACAGAACTAACACACTCAGCAGCAGAACTAACACACTCAGCAGCAGAACTAACGCACTCAGCAACAGAACTAACACACTCAGCAGCAGAACTAACACACTCAGCAGCAGAACTAACACACTCAGCAGCAGAACTAACACACTCAGCAGCAGAAGTAACACACTCAGCAGCAGAACTAACGCACTCAGCAACAGAACTAACACACTCAGCAGTACAACTAACACACTCAGCAGCAGAAGTAACACACTCAGCAGCAGAACTAACGCACTCAGCAGCAGAACTAACGCACTCAGCAACAGAACTAACACACTCAGCAGCAGAACTAACACACTCAGCAACAAATTTTCAAGACTCAGCAACAGAATCTACAGACTGAGCCACAGCGCTGCAGACTCAGAATCAGCCACGCGGAGATAATTACCACATTGATGCCGCTGAGCTGCTGCACCACCACCAGCACCAGGGTGATGAGCAGGGCCAGGCGGTACCGCTTGCTGCTAAACAAGGTGACAGCGGAGAATTTCTCGACAGCCTCCTGCTGCTCCATCTTAGCCTTCTCGGACTTCAACGCCAACATAGCCTCGTCAACTTCTTTTGGAGAGCAAAATCGCTCCACAGCCTGCCTCGCAGCCGACTCGTCGCCTTTGTTCAAATAGAGAAATCTCGGACTCTCCGGCAGGAAGGGCAGCACGATGCTGGACACGATTGATGGCAGGCCGCTGAGGGCGATGGCCACTATCCAGTATTTCTCACGGTTGAGCACCTGCTCAAGGCCGACTAGGCCGCCAACGAATATGCCGATGGTGATTGACAGCTGGCCGCTGGAGCCGATGGCGCCTCGCATCCGGATAGGGACAATCTCTGTCACGTACATCGACTGCATCGGTATCGTCAAGCCTGGGGTGGGGTGGCGCAGATTTGGCTTCAGATCGATGCTCATCAGCGGTTAGTAGGGCGTTTGACTTTTGACCAGAAAGGTCGTAGGTTCGAGCTCCCGACTTTATAGGATACTTTTTTGCCCTTAAAGTAAAACTCTTAATAATACCGCATTGCTTGAGTCCACCTAGGTGAAGGGGGGCGAGTGGCTCGGCGGTCTAGCGTGTCTGCCTTGTCTGCCACTGGTCCCAGGTTCGATCCCGCGTTGTAGGTTGGCTAATTTCCCTATAGCGCGGTTGCGTGTGCAGGGTCACATTAATTTGGGGCCTAGTGCACAAATTGGTTGGGCTATGGGCCAGTTGCGCAATTTACGCCCATGAGGGCAACCCCCCAAGGCATAGAGAGTGTACATGCCTGGAACCGCCGATTGTACACCCTATGTGAGTGCGTGACTGGGTGCCGGCCTGTGTGTGTGTGTGTGTGTCTATGCCTGTATTCAGGAGTCAGCGCAATGGACAGTCATGCCCAGTCGCTGGTTGTGGGACGATGTCGCTTTCAGCTCCAAAGTGCCTTCAGCCCTCCTGCAGATTTAGATTTTAACTTAACCATCTAGGTGAGATTGGGATACAAGTTTGAGCTGGGATTATTTAGGGCAAGGTTAGATCCCTAGGATGTGCTTTTTTCTCTGTCTCACCATTGTGCAAGCCTGAGAGGAAATCTGGTGACGTAGACAAATACAGGCGAGTTGGCGGCTAGCGTGGGAGCTATGGCAACCGCGGCCAACACGGAGAATGTGTTCGCCATCACTAATCCTGTGCGCCTAAAATTGTTGAGCAAACGGGGGGCGGAAGAGGTTAATTAGTACCGCATAGCAACACAAGTTTACAGTCCAACCCACCTCCCGAATCGGTCGCTAACGAGGCCAGTTAGAAAGCCGCCAATAGCTCCGGCGATCACCCAGATGACCTGGGTCATGGTGTACAACCAGCGCAGCTTGGAATCGTCACGCGAGGACAGCATGTCCGATAGCTGCTCGGCCCGGATGCAATTATTAAGAAACGATTGGCGATCTATGGAAGAATTTTTCAACGTGAACGAGGAGAGCCACGTGCGCAGAAAGAAGCACTCGATTTTCTGCAAGTTTATTTTATAGAAATAGCAGGTCATAATCATTCCTACTTAATAAATACTCGTTGATGGTCACTCGCTCTTATTTATAAAAGTTCATAATCATTCATGCTTGTTCATACTCGTTCATAATTATTCATAGTCGTTCATATTCGTTTATAATCATTCATACTCGTTCATATTCGTTTATAATCATTCATACTCGTTCATAATGATTCATAATCGTTTACACTCGTTCATAGTCACTCAAACTCGTTAATAGTCATTCATAATCGTTCATAATAATTTATATTCGTTTATAATCATTCATACTCCTTCATAATCATTCATACTCCTTTATAATCATTCATACTCGTTCATAATTGTTCATAATTGTTCATACTTGTTCATAACCATTCATACTCGTTCATAATTGTTCACACTCGTTCATGATCATTCATACTCGTTCATATTCGTTCATAATCATTCATACTCGTTCGTAGTCATTTATAAAAGTTCATAATTAATAATTATTCATAATATTTCATACTAATTCATACTAACTTCACCTCCCCACTCCGACTCCAATCCCATTGTCCCAAACCCCGGATCCCGCGCTGTCTCACCTGCCTAGGGGAGTTCAGCACCGAAATGCAGTAGCCAAATACGAAAGTCGCTCCGAAACACGAGGTGAAAACCGCCATAGCAATGCACGCCCCTGCGAGACAATTTTACATTGCGAGCATTTATTTTTCAATTGTTGATTTATAATGAGGACAAGCTCAATAAAGCAAAACTACATATTTAAGGGGACTTACTCGGGGACAAGGTCGCCTTCTTGCCACCCGTTGACTTCGCGTCGTCCGCATTGCTGGAGTTGCTGATGTTGGTCATTTTTTTTGTTATGAACAACTCAAAGTCTCATATGGGTTGTTACTTTTTTAAATTTCAAGTCTCAAGAAATCAAAGTCTTGGCTATGCTAACTTTGCATTTTAAAGCCAGAAAGTCGGGCTGTATTGACGTCCATTGGCTCGCAAACTGGGGGTTTCTACCATAAACATTCTTTCGTTAATTGTTTACGATTTAATTATTGGCTTTAATGCCCTTTTATTTGCGAACATTTCACCGTCTGGCAGTGCGTTTGTTAATAAAAAATTTCTGCCTCAGCCTATGGCCAATAAAAATGTTTCAGTGAGCAATTAATCAAAACAAAACGCATTAACTAAAGCCTTTATAGTTCGCTAGAACTAATGGGGTGTGTGTTGTTAGGCAAGGCAGCCAAATTCTTTGGCGACAAACTATAGTACTTTTAGAAAAAAATAAGAAGCGTTGCTTTTTACGACTGCGCAAATCAGTTTAGTTGCAATAATTCTGTCTAACTAATTTTTAGGGAACTTGGCGACCTACATTACAAATGTGGTTCAAATAAAGGTTAACAAGTCATAGCTAGGCGATTGACAATTAATAAAAGAAATGAAACTTTGTTTGTTGCCTATCAGCATTGCATGTATATAATTTCTACAATGCGTCTAACACTAAGCTTTTTCGTTCTGTTAACGTCTATGCACTTTTGCGCTTCGCGTCCTCGTGCCATAGACGTTAACAGCACACAAAAGTTAGTGTCAATCCATCGGCTCAGTTTGACAGTTCATATTATTCCTTTTTCTATTGTCTAGACAATAGCGACGACACCAGTGACACCAGTGTGTACTAAGAGTAGTATTGAGTGAAACATGGACTACATAATTGTGTTTTTTAGAGGGATGCATTTTTGAGGAGGAAAAGCAAAACCCTACACTGGTATCTAATCTTTAGCTGGATGAAACTCTAAGTTAGGTATCTGCCTTATGACCAGAAGGTCATGGGTTCCAGTCGTAAGCAAGGACACCTTGAGTAGTAGGACGGGACGCTTCGTATCTTAGAAAGCTTTTGGAGTCTAATTTTCGCGAAAGAATACACTACGGAAATAGGAAATTTGCAGACTTTCAAAATAAAATTAAAGATTGTGCTCGATCGGAAGCAGATGCAAATTTCATCCTTTGATATGTGGTTTCTGGCTTCTTACTCTATCGAACTATGTATGTCCTTATTTGTAAAATATTAATATTTAAATTATTTCCCTTAAAAAGCATTTGTCAAAAATTATATTTTTAATGACATTGTATTTTAGCAGCTGCGCAGGTTCAGTTCCTCTTCTAATCAAGTCTGTTTGATTAAAATAACAATTGTATCAGTATTTTGAGTAATTTGGTGGTCCAGTCACTTGGTTCACTCTCTGGATGAGCAATTTGCCACAGTAGTTTTTGACGAAAGTAAAAATAATATCAATAAAAATAATAGGAAGATCAACAGCCTGTCTAACACTCTGGCACTCAGTCTAACAGCCTGTCTAACACTCGTGACGCCCAGTCTAACAGCCTGTCTAACACTTTGTCACCCAGTCTAACAGCCTGTCTAACACTCTGACACCTAGTCTAACAGCCTGTCTAATAGCCTGTCTAACACTTTGGCACCCAGTCTAACAGCCTGTCTAACAGCATGTCTAACACTCTGGCACCCAGTCTAACAGCCTGTCTAACACTCTAGCACCCAGTCTAACAGCCTGTCTAACAATCTGGCGCCCAGTCTAACAGCCCAGTCTAACAGCCCAGTCTAACAGCCCAGTCTAACAGCCCAGTCTAACAGCCTGTCTAACACTTTGACCTCAGTCAAATATGTGAATTTGCGAGCTTTGAAAAATAACCCTGACTGTTGTTCTGGACAAATCGGCCACAAAACTATTAACTGATTAAGCAAGCCCTGTATCCTTTTGGACAGATTGGACCGATTTTGGATCAATTTATCACAAATTAAGATGTATATAGTTCGATAGATTAAGAAGGCAGGAACCACATATCAAAAGATGAGATTTGCATCTGCTTCCAATCGAGCGCAATCTTTAATTTATGTCGAAAATCTGCAAATTTCCTATCTCCGTAGTGCATTTTTTTTCGCGAAAATTGGACTCCAAAAACATTCCAAGAAACGACGTGTGCCGTCCTTCTACTTAAGGTGTCGTTGTTCGTAAGCTCTAGGAAACTAATTTGTTCCCTTTAGCTAGGCACTTAATCCCCGATTGTTTCAATCCACCCAGCTGAGATCTGGTACCAGTTTGAGCTGGAAAAATTCTGGGCGGCTGTTGCGGCCCCTCCATGCAGCCCGTCAGGACTGAGCAGCTGTACACAGCTCTTTGGATGCGCTGCGCAACTAGCTGCGGCTGTGCCGTCGTTGGCTGTACATCTGGTCTAAATTTCGGTTGTCTACATTCTATTTAAGGTCGATTAGCGATTGCTTAACTGAAAAAAAGCTGAACATATCATTGCATGTAGGTCACCTACAAAATTGCAAGTGCGCAGATTCAGGCTGGCTAAGCTCCAAATGCCAGGCACAGCTTACGAAAATGTTTAGCTAATAAGAAAAATAAGATCAGAGTTAAAATTGGAATTCGCTTCGAATTTCACTTTTGTAAACAAATTAGCAGATGATTTCACGAAGTAAATTGGAAGCTTAATAACACATTTGTCAAGCTAACATATCGGCTATCTTACAGTAAAATCTCTAACGTTTAACAGGAGATGCTGAACCTCATAAGCCTTGCCAGCGATGGCTTGTAAACAGAGCAACTAGACTTGAATAATTACTGAAGTTGCAGTCCTATGATTAATCAAAAATTGAACTGAAATATAATTTTAAAGCAGGATTTATTGATAAGTGACAGTCTAACAGTATTTATAACACCCTGACACTCAGTCTAACAGCCTGTCTTACACTCTGACACCCAGTCTAACACTCTGACACCCAGTCTAACACTCTGACACCCAGTCTAACAGCCTGTCTTACACTCTGACACCCAGTCTAACACTCTGACACCCAGTCTAACACTCTGACACCCAGTCTAACACTCTGACACCCAGTCTAACAGCCTGTCTAACACTCTGACACCAAGTCTAACACTCTGACACCCAGTCTAACAGCCTGTCTAACACTCTGACACCCAGTCTAACACTCTGACACCCAGTCTAACAGCCTGTCTAACACTCTGACACCCAGTCTAACAGCCTGTCTAACACTCTGACACCCAGTCTAACAGCCTGTCTAACACTCTGACACCCAGTATAACAGCCTGTCTAACACTCTGACACCCAGTATAACAGCCTGTCTAACACTCTGACACCCAGCTTAACAGCCTGTCTAACACTCTGACACCCAGTCTAACAGCCTGTCTAACACTCTAGCACCCAGACTTACTTTGACTTAGCTGCAGGGAGGTCCCAGAGGGGACGCAGCGGGAAGGCGCAGCCGCCCATTCCGCTAACCCCTGGACGACCGACGCGCCGTTATGGACGAATGGTTGGCGTCGCCCAGGGGGGTCCCTCGGTGTCGCCGGCAGCTATGTTGCTCCCTGGAATTGGGAGTTCAGCCCTGCGGGTTGCCCGGAGGAAACGCATGAGCTGGTTCTCTAGCACCCAGTCTAACAGCCTGTCTAACACTCAGACAGCCAGTCTAACAGCCTGTCTAACACTCTGAAACCCAGTTTAACAGCCTGTCTAACACTCTGACACCCAGTCTAACAGCCTGTCTAACACTCAGACACCCAGTCTAACAGCCTGTCTAACACTCTGACACCCAGTCTAACAGCCTGTCTAACACTCTAGCACCCAGTCTAACAGCCTGTCTAACAATCTGACAACCCAGTCTAACAGCCTGTCTAACACTCTAGCACCCAGTCTAACAGCCTGTCTAACACTCTGACACCCAGTCTAACAGCCTGTCTAACACTCTGACACCCAGTCTAACAGCATGTATAACACTCTGACACCCAGTCTAACAGCCTGTCTAACACTCTGACACTCAGCCTAACAGCCTGTCTAACACTCTGACACCCAGTCTAACAGCCTGTCTAACACCCTGACACCCAGTCTAACAGCCTGTCTAACACTCTGACACCCAGCTTAACAGCCTGTCTAACACTCTGACACCCAATCTAACAGCCTGTCTAACACTCAGACACCCAGTCTAACAGCATGTCTAACACTCTGACACTCAGTCTAACAGCATGTCTAACACTCTGACGCCCAGTCTAACAGCCTGTAGAACACTCAGACACCCAGTCTAACAGCCTGTCTAACAGCCTTTCTAACAACCTGGCACCCAGCCTAACAGACCAGTCTAACAGCCCAGTCTAACAGACCAGTCTAACAGACCAGTCTAACAGCCTGTCTAACACTCAGACACCCAGTCTAACAGCCTGTCTAACACTCTGACACCCAGTCTAACAGCCTGTCTAACACTCTAGCACCCAGTCTAACAGCCTGTCTAACAATCTGACAACCCAGTCTAACAGCCTGTCTAACACTCTAGCACCCAGTCTAACAGCCTGTCTAACACTCTGACACCCAGTCTAACAGCCTGTCTAACACTCTGACACCCAGTCTAACAGCATGTATAACACTCTGACACCCAGTCTAACAGCCTGTCTAACACTCTGACACTCAGCCTAACAGCCTGTCTAACACTCTGACACCCAGTCTAACAGCCTGTCTAACACCCTGACACCCAGTCTAACAGCCTGTCTAACACTCTGACACCCAGCTTAACAGCCTGTCTAACACTCTGACACCCAATCTAACAGCCTGTCTAACACTCAGACACCCAGTCTAACAGCATGTCTAACACTCTGACACTCAGTCTAACAGCATGTCTAACACTCTGACGCCCAGTCTAACAGCCTGTAGAACACTCAGACACCCAGTCTAACAGCCTGTCTAACAGCCTTTCTAACAACCTGGCACCCAGCCTAACAGACCAGTCTAACAGCCCAGTCTAACAGACCAGTCTAACAGACCAGTCTAACAGCCTGTCTAACACTTTGACCTCAGTCAAATATGTGAATTTGCGAGCTTTGAAAAATAACCCTGATTGTTGTTCTGAACAAATCGGCCACAAAACTATTAACTGATTAATCAAGCCCTCCCTGTATCCTTTTGGACCGAATAAGAAATTTATGTAAACATTTAACTGCCCCAGTGATAGCAAATTCAGTCTGTCCGCCCAGGACTGTGCTGAGTCACTCTCTATCTATTGTATCTATCTATCTATAGGGCGTTGCTTCTTAATGCGCAGTACGGAAGCTCCTAGTGTCACATGATGCTGCAGACAGTTGCAGTGTGCAATTTCGAATTTTAGCAAACAGGTAAGTAGGTGGCCGGTCCGTCAGTGTTTAAACAGAATAGGTTAGAGAGAGACAGAGAGTCCGAGTGAAAGAGCAGACGGGGTCTATAAAATCAAATGCCGCGCAGCTAAGGTATAGCTAGATGTCGGACATTTTGTAAAACCAAGCAAAAACGCCATTTTAACATTTAGCGTCATGAGTCGTGGGCATAGATTAGTTATATTGTGCGTTGCCATGGTAACCGTTGTCAACGGTCTACCAGATGACGTAATTCGAATGAGCGAATTGAACCCGTCGGAGGAGCGACTGATCGGACGGCCAGATGGTCACGAGCTGCCGGCTCACCTGCAGCTGGAAGAATTCGACAAGCATTGGTCGGAGTTTAAGCAGCGTTTCGGTCGAGCGTACCAAGACTTCGAAACCGAACGGAAAAGAATGGCCGTCTTTGCTAACAACCTGCTGTACATTAGGCGGCACAACTTTTTGGCCAAGCAGGGCAAGAAGAGTTACACCTTGGGCGTCGGACCTTTCGCTGACATGACGCATAGCGAGTTTCTCGCCAATATGACCGGCTTTAGGAAGACCGAGGCAAGAGGGTGAGCAGTAGAATTCTGTGTCAGCTGATGACGCTGCAGTGTCACACACAGATGCTCTTAGTGTCAGCTGATGAGGCTGCAGTGTCACACACAGATGCTCCTAGTGTCAGCTGATGAGGCTGCAGTGTCACACACAGATGCTCTTAGTGTCAGGTGATGAGGCTGCAGTGTCACACACAGATGCTCTTAGTGTCAGCTGATGAGGCTGCAGTGTCACACACAGATGCTCCTAGTGTCAGCTGATGAGGCTGCAGTGTCACACACAGATACTTTTAGTGTCAGCTGATCAGGCTGCAGTGTCACACACAGATACTTTTAGTGTCAGCTGATCAGGCTGCAGTGTCACACACAGATGCTCTTAGTGTCAGGTGATGAGGCTGCAGTGTCACACACACAGATGCTCTTAGTGTCAGCTGATGAGGCTGCAGTGTCACACACAGATGCTCTTAGTGTCAGCTGATGAGGCTGCAGTGTCACACACACAGATGCTCTTAGTGTCAGCTGATGAGGCTGCAGTGTCACACACAGATACTTTTAGTGTCAGCTGATGAGGCTGCAGTGTCACACACAGATACTTTTAGTGTCAGCTGATGACGCTGCAGTGTCACACACAGATGCTCTTAGTGTCAGCTGATGAGGCTGCAGTGTCACACACAGATGCTCTTAGTGTCAGCTGATGAGGCTGCAGTGTCACACACAGATACTTTTAGTGTCAGCTGATGAGGCTGCAGTGTCACACACAGATACTTTTAGTGTCAGCTGATGAGGCTGCAGTGTCACACACAGATACTTTTAGTGTCAGCTGATGAGGCTGCAGTGTCACACACAGATACTTTTAGTGTCAGCTGATGAGGCTGCAGTGTCACACACACAGATGCTCTTAGTGTCAGCTGATGAGGCTGCAGTGTCACACACAGATACTTTTAGTGTCAGCTGATGAGGCTGCAGTGTCACACACAGATACTTTTAGTGTCAGCTGATGAGGCTGCAGTGTCACACACAGATGCTCCTAGTGTCAGCTGATCAGGCTGCAGTGTCACACACAGAGATGCTCCGACTGTCAGCACTGAAAAATCTTTGCCCGTTTTGCAGGCTCTAAGCGCTCCATTCTTTATTCTCTTCTATCAGTAGACAGACGCACGCAACCCCTCCCCGCTGCAGGCTCAGCCGCATATCGTACATCTCTCCGGCCACCCAGCAGTCCCTGCCAGACACCGTTGATTGGCGCAGCAGGGGCGCCGTCACCCCAGTGAAGAACCAGGGCCAATGCGGCTCCTGCTGGTCCTTCTCAACCACGGGCGCTCTGGAAGGCCAGCACTATCGAAAGACTGGACGGCTTCTGTCCCTGTCCGAACAGCAGCTGGTGGACTGCGCGGGTGGTCGCTATCGCAACATGGGCTGCAACGGCGGCATGATGGACCAAGCCTTCCAATACGTGCGGGATTTCGGCATCGAGCTGGAGTCCGATTATCCCTACCACGCCAGCGAGGGCACCTGCCGGTACAGCCGCTCCAGGGTGGCTGCCAGATGCACAGGCTACGTTGACATTCCGCAGGGCTCCGAGGACAAGCTCAAGGAGGCCGTGGCCAATGTTGGCCCGATCTCGGTTGCTATCGACGCCTCGCATCCCAGCTTTCAGCACTATCGAAGCGGTGAGGCAGTCTGGATCCTAAATCCTATAATAATGAAATAGGGATCGAAATATTAACCAGCAATAGTGAATGGGGATCAAAAATCAGATCAGAAAAAGTAGACAGGTATGAAAATCCCTATCAGAAATAATGAATAAGGGATAGAAATCCTAATCAACAAGTACGGATAGTAATCTAAATCCAATTTAACAGGAGCGGATAGGGATCTAAATCCCATTCAACAGGAGCGGATAGTGATCTAAATCCCATTCAACAGGAGCGGATAGTGATCTAAATCCCATTCAACAGGAGCGGATAGGGATCTAAATCCCATTCATCAGGAGCGGATAGGGATCCAAATCCCATTCAACAGGAGCGGATAGTAATCTAAATCCCATTAAACAGGAGCGGATAGTGATCTAAATCCCATTAAACAGGAGCGGATAGGGATCTAAATCCCATTCGACAGGAGCGGATAGTGATCAAAATCCCATTCAACAGGAGCGGATAGGGATCCAAATCCCATTCAACAGGAGCGGATAGGGATCTAAATCCCATTAAACAGGAGCGGATAGGGATCTAAATCCCATTCGACAGGAGCGGATAGGGATCTAAATACCAATTAACAACAGCGTATAGGGATCTAAATCTCAGTCTGAAAGTATATTTCCGGCCCAGCATGAACAGTAGGAATTCTAATTAAGTTAAGACACGCATTTTCAAAGTAATTAATAAAAATCGTCTAAGATTGATTTCACCGCCTCGCCCCCCGCCCCACCCTCCCAGGCGTATACGACGAGCCCTCATGCAGCAGCGAGCAGCTCGACCACGGCGTCCTAGTGGTTGGCTACGGCACGCTGAGCGGCAGCGACTACTGGCTAGTGAAGAACAGCTGGGGCAGGCCGTGGGGCGAGCAGGGCTACATCCGCATGTCGCGCAACAAAGACAATCAGTGCGGCATAGCGACCACGGCCAGCTATCCGACTGTTTGAAGCGGCTAATGTTCTTATTTGCCGAATGAATTCTCTTCGAGCTGATTGATTTATTTAATTAATCCCGGAAATTATTTATTCAGGAAGCGTGGCTCGCTAGTTTGGACAGCCATGGCGAGCAGCAGACTCAGTTTCTAAGAACAAAGACCGCAATACTAAGAATCTATATCCCGATTCTAAGAATCAAGACTTCAATTTTAAGAATCAAGATCCAGCTTTTAAGAACAAAGACCGCCATCCTAGGATTCTAAATCCCGATTCTAAGAATCAAAACTTCAATTTTAAGAATCAAGACACCATTTCTAGGAACAAAGACCGCAATCCTAGGATTCTAAATCCCGCTTCTAAGAATCAAAACTTCAATTTTAAGAATCAAGATCCAGCTTTTAAGAACAAAGACCGCCATCCTAGGATTCTAAATCCCGATTCTAAGAATCAAAACTTCAATTTTAAGAATCAAGATCCAGCTTTTAAGAACAAAGACCGCCATCCTAGGATTCTAAATCCCGATTCTAAGAATCAAAACTTCAATTTTAAGAATCAAGATCCAGCTTTTAAGAACAAAGACCGCCATCCTAGGATTCTAAATCCCGATTCTAAGAATCAAAACTTCAATTTTAAGAAACAAGACACCATTTCTAGGAACAAAGACCGCAATCCTAGGATTCTAAATCCCGCTTCTAAGAATCAAAACTTCAATTTTAAGAATCAAGATCCAGCTTTTAAGAACAAAGATCGCAATCCTAGGATTCTAAATCCCGATTCTAAGAATCAAAACTTCAATTATAAGAATCAAGACACCATTTCTAAGAACAAAGATCGCAATCCTAGGATTCTAAATCCCGATTCTCAGAATAAAGACTTCAATTTTAAGAAACAAGACCCCAGTTTTTAAGAACAAAGACCGAAATCCTAGGATTCTAAATCCCGATTCTAAGAATCAAAACTTCAATTTTAAGAATCAAGATCCAGCTTTTAAGAACAAAGATCGCAATCCTAGGATTCTAAATCCCGATTCTAAGAATCAAAACTTCAATTTTAAGAAACAAGACACCATTTCTAGGAACAAAGACCGCAATCCTAGGATTCTAAATCCCGATTCTAAGAATCAAAACTTCAATTTTAAGAATCAAGATCCAGCTTTTAAGAACAAAGACCGCCATCCTAGGATTCTAAATCCCGATTCTAAGAATCAAAACTTCAATTTTAAGAATCAAGATCCAGCTTTTAAGAACAAAGACCGCCATCCTAGGATTCTAAATCCCGATTCTAAGAATCAAAACTTCAATTTTAAGAATCAAGATCCAGCTTTTAAGAACAAAGACCGCCATCCTAGGATTCTAAATCCCGCTTCTAAGAATCAAAACTTCAATTTTAAGAATCAAGATCCAGCTTTTAAGAACAAAGACCGCCATCCTAGGATTCTAAATCCCGATTCTAAGAATCAAAACTTCAATTTTAAGAATCAAGATCCAGCTTTTAAGAACAAAGACCGCCATCCTAGGATTCTAAATCCCGATTCTAAGAATCAAAACTTCAATTTTAAGAATCAAGATCCAGCTTTTAAGAACAAAGACCGCCATCCTAGGATTCTAAATCCCGATTCTAAGAATCAAAACTTCAATTTTAAGAAACAAGACACCATTTCTAGGAACAAAGACCGCAATCCTAGGATTCTAAATCCCGCTTCTAAGAATCAAAACTTCAATTTTAAGAATCAAGATCCAGCTTTTAAGAACAAAGACCGCCATCCTAGGATTCTAAATCCCGCTTCTAAGAATCAAAACTTCAATTTTAAGAAACAAGACACCATTTCTAGGAACAAAGACCGCAATCCTAGGATTCTAAATCCCGCTTCTAAGAATCAAAACTTCAATTTTAAGAATCAAGATCCAGCTTTTAAGAACAAAGACCGCCATCCTAGGATTCTAAATCCCGATTCTAAGAATCAAAACTTCAATTTTAAGAATCAAGATCCAGCTTTTAAGAACAAAGACCGCCATCCTAGGATTCTAAATCCCGATTCTAAGAATCAAAACTTCAATTTTAAGAATCAAGATCCAGCTTTTAAGAACAAAGACCGCCATCCTAGGATTCTAAATCCCGATTCTAAGAATCAAAACTTCAATTTTAAGAATCAAGATCCAGCTTTTAAGAACAAAGACCGCCATCCTAGGATTCTAAATCCCGATTCTAAGAATCAAAACTTCAATTTTAAGAATCAAGATCCAGCTTTTAAGAACAAAGACCGCCATCCTAGGATTCTAAATCCCGATTCTAAGAATCAAAACTTCAATTTTAAGAAACAAGACACCATTTCTAGGAACAAAGACCGCAATCCTAGGATTCTAAATCCCGCTTCTAAGAATCAAAACTTCAATTTTAAGAATCAAGATCCAGCTTTTAAGAACAAAGATCGCAATCCTAGGATTCTAAATCCCGATTCTAAGAATCAAAACTTCAATTATAAGAATCAAGACACCATTTCTAAGAACAAAGATCGCAATCCTAGGATTCTAAATCCCGATTCTCAGAATAAAGACTTCAATTTTAAGAAACAAGACCCCAGTTTTTAAGAACAAAGACCGAAATCCTAGGATTCAATAACCTGATTCTAAGAATCAAGACTCCGTTTCTAAGACCAAAGACTTTAATTCTAATCATCTAAAAATATTCTCGCCTATTCAAGCAACGCATGATGAATTAATAATTCAAGTAAAATTTAATGCACGCAAGAAAAAAGCCTAATTTGGGCCTAAGTCAACAGAATGAGCCAATAATTTTCTTGTTTAAAATAGAACAAAGCAATATTTCTATCCCTCTTAATGTGGCGGAAATTTTACGTGTTTCATACACTAAAAAATACACACAGCTCCTTTTGTGGGGCCGAAACTCAGAAATCAGAATCCCTAAAATACTCGGAGTTTCAATTTAATTTAAGTGATTTAATTATCTACTCACACAATATAGTAACCATGTGCGTTCGCACTACTACTGCTCAATAATACTTTTAAGTAGAATAAACGCGCACGAAATAAAATTTACGAAGACAAAAAAGGCCTACTGAGCTTTCTAATAAATAATCATGTTAAACAGAGTCAAAAATGCCACAAAATATATGAAAAGAAAATATATTTTCAATTTTTCATAACCACAAATCCACAGAAGCAAAACACTATGCTAAACAACTCAAAATCACTTTTTGCTCTTGCCCTTGTTTTTCTTGCCGCCAGGCGTGAAACCGGTAATGTATTTCTTAGAAATCTGATAGTCCTCGGTGAGCAGGCGGTACAGATAAGCCAGCTGGTCGCCTTGAACTGACACCACCTCGCCGCCGCCGCCGCCGCCGCCGCCGCCGCCAACGGCAGCCTGGACGCCGGCGCTGACGGAGAGGGCGCGCTGGACGCGCTTGGCGAACTGGGCCGCGTCGACGCCGAAGTCGGACAGGCCGGCAAGCAGGCTGACCGACTTGTTGGAGGCGCGGGATTCGACGCGCATTGAGACGCGCGGAGCGGCGCCGCGACGCTCGAGAAGAAGCGCGCCGTGACGATCCAACACCCGATAGCCTGGCGTCATGCTGGCGGTGCACACCTGTGAATGAGACACAGTGACACCTGTGAATGAGACACAGTGACACCTGTGAATGAGACACAGTGACACCTGTGAATGAGACACAGTGACACCTGTGAATGAGACACAGTGACACCTGTGAATGAGACACAGTGACACCTGTGAATGAGACACAGTGACACCAGTGAATGAGACACAGTGACGCCTGTGAATGAGACACAGTGACACCTGTGAATGAGACAGTGACACCTGTGAATGAGACATAGTGACAACTGTGAATGAGACACAGTGAAAACTGTGAATGAGACAGTGACACCTGTGAATGAGACAGTGACACCTGTGAATGAGACACAGTGACACCTGTGAATGAGACAGTGCATACAGATTACAAAAATACAAAATCAAATAAAACTAGCGAATAGCCAACCAAAGTGCAGACAATAGACAAACCTGGAACAGCTTTTCCCAGGGCAGCGAGTCCTCCAACACGGGACGACCGCACTGACTGGCCAGACGACTCAGCAAAGCGTCCAGCGTTACCTCGCCCGGCCGCCCAGGAGTCTGAAAATGATGGCGGGGAAGGGGGCGAGTGGAGCTTGTCCCCGGGGTAAAAATCCCCTTCCCTAATCCTCAGCGGGCTGAAATCCCCTCCCCCAATCCTTCAGCGCGCGCTAACCTGCAGTCCCTCAGCCTTGACGTATTCCGTAATCAACTGGCGGACCTCCTTGCCAGTCAGGCAGCTGCCTTTGCAGCGGCCCCACCGTTTGAACAGCTCGCCGCTGGTTGCCGTCACGAACAGGGCGTCCTCGATAGTCAGGGGACCTTCGGCGCTGTCGGAATTCGACGTCGAACTGGCGGCGGCTCCAACCGGTTCGGAGTAGGTCAGGACGGGCTGCGGGTCGGTCTGCAGCAGCGGGTGACGCCAGTTGATTGACACCACGGACAGCACGCCCTTGTCGTTGTTCAATTCCAGCAGGCCTTCATCGCGCTGTGATTGAACAAAAGCGCCAAACTTTTTGTAGCTGGTGGCCTTGAGATTTAGCGGTCGGTCGGTCGAATAGCGCGACATGTAATTGGCTAATAGAGAGCTGCACAATAGCGGCAGGTCTTTGTCGCGAATCTTATGCAACAAAGAGTGCAATAGGCAATTTAAAAGGTGACGATCGGCCGACTGAAAATGATAAGTGAACAAGTGGGCGACGAGATAAAAATCGATAAACGATCAGAGGTGTCTTGTCACCATATTGAAGCCTTCAAAAGCAATACAATAACAATACCTAAAAGTGCCTCTTTCGGAATCCTAAAATGTCTAAAAGTGCGTTACAAGGGATCTACAGTACCTAAAATTTCTTCAATCGGGATCTCAAAATACCTAAAAGTGCCTCATCCGGGATCTCAAAATACCCTAAAGTGCCTCATCCGGGATCTCAAAATACCCAGAAGTGCCTCATCCGGGATCTCAAAATACCCAGAAGTGCCTCATCCGGGATCTCAAAATACCCAGAAGTGCCTCATCCGGGATTTCAAAATACCCAAAAGTGCCTCATCTGGGATCTCAAAATACCCCAAAGTGCCTCATCCGGGATCTCAAACCACCCTGAAGTGCCTCATCCGGGATTTTAAAATACCTAGAATGCCTAATCTGAGACACTCACCTCAACCGTAGTCTCCGCGTCGCCCTCCTCCGACTCCTGTTTGTCGTTGACTGAATCGTCGCCGCCCGCTCCATCGGCAACCGACGCCGCCGCCATCGCTTCGGACACAGTAGTGGCCTCAGCTTCATTAGCTTCATCAGCAGCATCGGTTGCCAACGGCCCGACCGTCTGATCGCCGCGTAGCCAAAGCTGGTCGCCGATCACGTGATCAACTAGCACAGCCTTGCCCCGACCGCCGCTAATTGCCAGCTCAGACGCCGTAGCCGCTAAGCGTCCAACGGCAACAAAGCCGCCCCCGCCGACCAGTTTCAGACAGCAAAGCGCGCCGCTAGCCAACAAATCTGGCAACGGCGCCACAAGACCCGGCGCCATTAGATCGGCGCCGTTTTGCAGTATCGGCAGCAGACCGGAGGCGGCCTCAACGCAGGCGCCGTCAGCGAGCTGCGGCACCCGCCACAGAGCGTACACAGTCGGACAGAGGCCGTCGTTGAAGTCGTACATGATCGGCTGGTTAGCGGCGAAATAGACAAAGCCAGTCTGCTCAGTGTGGGCGACAATTTTCGACTTGAACAGGTCGCACTTTCTGTTGCCGCCTAGAAGGCGAATCTCAGCTTGATCGTCGCCGCCGAACGACGGATAGCGACGCCGGATTTCGTCGATTAGCTGGCGGCGTTCAGTTGATTTTAATTTGACGTGCGATTTGACGCGATACGGTTTGTGAAATAGGCCGGGCATTGTTCAACTGGCAGTGCGCCGCTGCAATGCGGATTATCGCGAGCTATTCCTAATTGGCTTGCTTGCTTTTTTATCATCATAACAATGCAAGGCTTCATGGAATCTACCTTAGCAACACAATCTTGCCTTAGTAACGTAAAATCTACCTTAGCAACACACAAATCTTACCCTAGCAACACAAATCCTACCTTAGTAACGCATAATCTACCTTAGCAACACACAAATCCTACCTTAGCAACACAATCTTGCCTTAGTAACGTAGAACCTACCTTAGCAACACACAAATCCTGCCTTAGTAACACAATCTTGCCTTAGTAACGTAGAATCCACCTTAGCAACACAAATCCTACCTCAGTAACGTAGAATCCACCTTAGCAACACAAATCCTACCTCAGTAACGTAGAATCCACCTTAGCAACACAAATCCTACCTCAGTAACGTAGAATCCACCTTAGCAACACAAATCCTACCTCAGTAACGTAGAATCCATCTTAGTAACACATAAATCATACCCCTTAGCAACACACAAATCCTACCCTAGCAACACAAATCCTACCTTAGTAACGCATAATCAATCTACCTTAACAACACATAAATCATACCCCTTAGCAACCCAAAAATCTAACTAAACTACTCCGAAGTATACGTAATTCACCAAGTCACACAAACCATACCCTAGCAACTAAAGGCTAAAAGTGTCATTTTAAAATAACTCAAAATGTTTTTTTAAATCCACATAATGTACCTCGATGAGTGCGTAGTTGGGTTGAAAAGTTTTATTAAGTCAGAAGAAGGTTAAAATAATGATAAAAATTATCTGACGATAAAACTACTTGATGCATTGTAAACAATTAGCTTCAAGTGAGGTAAAATAATTCAAGTCTAAAAACACTAAATAGACATGGAATAGCTGTGCATGTAGGATTTCTGCATAAAAAACATAATTTTAGTTTTAAAATGCTTAGAAATTATGCAGTGCTCATATCAGATCAAATCAAACGATATATAGTTGAAAGAATACTACAAAACAAACTGTGAATAATATACTCAGCTAAGGCCATCACGTGGCTATTGAGATTCGCTAACGCCTCAACCAGATGGGGAATAGTGCGAATACCAAGACAGGAATACGTCCCACACGGCAGCCAAGCTGGTCACGTAGATCAGTCTATACCGAGTTGGCAGCCAATAAAAATTAATAGCTTGAGCGGCCGGCCAAACGCTTGCCTCGACAACAAAAGCTGTGGGAAATTTATCCCTACAATAGGCTAGGCTGTCGGTCAATGATTGGCCCTCCAGAAGCGGCAGGGCGGTGAAAAATGCCACGTTAAAGCAGAGACCGAATACGCCTTGGTCCAGCACCACCTGATAGCGGTTTAGAATTTCTGATATCAGTCATTAAAAGCACTTAATCAGCCAAATAATTTGGGGCTTTTTTCTAGCTTACGGTTTTATCGTTGGAAAAGTTTCTAAATTGCTTAGTTCGAAAGTTTATTAATATTAAGCTTGTGAACATTGGAGCTTGTGAACATTAGAGCTTGTGAATATTAGAGCTTGTGAATATTCGAGCTTGTGAACATTGGAGCCCGTGAACATTGGAGCTTGTGAATATTCGAGCTTGTGAATATTCGAGCTTGCGAACATTCGAGCCCGTGAACATTGGAGCTTGTGAATATTAGAGCTTGTGAATATTGCAGCTTGTGAATATTCGAGCCCGTGAACATTGGAGCTTGTGAATATTAGAGCTTGTGAATATTCGAGCTTGCGAACATTCTAGCCCGTGAACATTGGAGCTTGTGAATATTAGATCTTGTGAACATTGGAGCTTGTGAACATTGGAGCTTGTGAATATTCGAGCCCGTGAACATTGGAGCTTGTGAATATTCGAGCCCGTGAACATTGGAGCTTGTGTAGAGTCGAACTTGCAAAGATTTGAGCGTATAAAAAATCAATTTTGTGAGCATCCGAGTTTGAGCAGTCTCTAAGTTACTCTAGGTTTATAACATTCAAGGTCTCCAACCTACAAAGCTAAAGTTACAAAGTTTAATAAAAGCAAACCTTGGCCAACAAAGTGGCAGGGGATTTGCCTGGCAAGCGCCTGTCGAGCGCCAGATACCAATAGTGAGCGGGCGCCGCGCCTAGCAAGCCAAGACAGCCCAGCCGACAAGAGCGGCGCCAATCATGTTGACTGGCAGCGCTGGCGCCAGATGCAAAAGCTTCAATTGCTTGCGCCGCGCAGTCGGCAAGAACAAACAGGCCGCCAGCTGTGGCGCAATTTGTTGCTAGGAGGTAGCGCGGCGAGTAAGCCGCTGCTAGGAAACGTTTTATTGTCTGTTGCCAGTACTGGAAAGCCGAGTTTGTGGGGACAAAATGTTAAAAATGCTCACTGAGGGAGCAGAAGGTTAACAGTTGAGGAGTCCATGTAGACATGCCCTATACAGATCAAAGCCAAAAGAGAAACATTGAATTATATATATTGTCGATAAATTTCTTGTCAAAATCATTTATGCTTAAATTTGCTTATACTAACAATTAGTAACAAAAGGTGTTAGGCCTAGCTTTGCAGGGAAAAACATGGAATAGCTAACCTTGAAATACAGGTAGATTGCTATTTTTATCTTGGGTCATTGAAAGCAAAGCACTTGCTTGGGTTTGTTTTTTGTGCAATATGGATGCTATAGCATCTTGACTTTAAGAATTGCATCCTGAAATTTCATATAGATAGGATGAGATTTTGCATCTTGACTTTTTTAATTCTTTACAATAAAGATCATTAAATAGGAATTTAAAAAAAATTGCATCCCAAACCCTGAAATTGCATTCTAAAATTAAGAACATGATGCAATTTTGCATCCTGTACCCAGCAAAAAAATAAACCTAGGCACTTGCTAATGGTATAAAGACTAAATTATTTAGGTTAACCAAACAAAATAGTACCCAATAAGCCAATTATATAACAATAAGCCAAAGTAAAATTTATGCAATTCCAATGGCCTATTATTGGCAATGACACTGTTTATATTATATTTAAGTCCAAGATTATAGAAAAAAAGCTTGGTATAATATATAAATACTAAAACATAAATAAGCAATATGGAAAATTCACCTAGCTGGTACAATTTAGTTTGAACAAAATTTGTAACTTACCTCCCTAATATCCCAACTTATATTGCTGATTTGGCAACTTACCTCTACTAGATTGGCCAGTTCAGCTAGGTGTTACATATCCATGTATTAAAAGATAAAGTAAAATTGCTTAATTTGGATTGTTTAGTCAACAATATTGCAAAAGTCTATATGCACCTAAAATTTCTTTAACAATGTAAAAGTTTACTAATCATAAGTAGTAGTGGACTATGGACCTAAAAATAATTATATAGCCTACTGGCTAGCTTGTAATAGTCAATTCAAAAATTTTAAAGAGCTATTTGTATTTTTAATAATTCTTTTATTTTATATTTTAAATTTAAATCAAAGTGTTTACAACTTTATATAAATCTTATTTCCAAAGCAATTGCAAACTTAATTGTTAAAATATTTCAAATTTTCTAGAAAGGTCACCTAAATTTTTTTATGCAGGGTACCACTAACCAACAATGCAATATTACCAAATTGTAGTCCCTTCCCCAAGCCGTTACATTTAGAGTACATAAAAATTAATGGTTCATATTTAATGACAGGAACAATTAAATAAAAAATAAAAGATTTAGATGTAAAAATTCTTTTCTCTACCTCTAGGCTCTAAATATTATATATACCTCCCTCTAGCTAGGCTCTGTGACAGATAGATTGGCAGCGGGATAAGAATCATAGGCCTAGTCCTCTGAATCAGCAAATCTTGTGAACATATCTTGTAATCCGTGCCCAGAACAGTGGCGCAACTAGGGGGGGGGGGCGGGGGGGCGACCGCCCCCCCCCCTTTTCGGAGAAGGAAGAAAAATGCAGTAAGGGGGGACCAAGCGAATTTTCACGAAAAAGCCATCCGGACCCAAACCGCCCCCCACCATCGAACCGAACTCATAGGGTCCGCCCCCCCCCTTCACAAAACTCTGGTTGCGCCACTGGCCCAGAAGCCCTCCAGTATCGTCCAGCACCGATAGAAGTTGCTGGCACAAGCAACTTAAAGCTTACAATACGTTTTCAAAGGAGGCGTTTAGTACAGCAGACTTAACACATCAGTGCTCAGGTCAGGTTCAGTATACGTAGTATTATTTGGCAGCGTGGTCAACTATTTTGAATCGCTCCTTAGTTCTTAGAAAAAAGGGTCAATTTAAACAACTGTCAGAGTAGACACGGAGAGTTCAGGTGGCAATAACACATTCCTAATATTCGTGGGAATTTTTGGGCATTAAGGCGCTTTATTATACCATTTCGTGAAGTCGCGCGAAGAAAGTGAAAGGTGCAATGAATATTGTCTTCTTACGAGCGTACCATCAGTATAGCCATAGCCACCAAACATGCAAAACAAGGTGAAAAGCGTGACTTATGGCTTTTGAGGTAAACGTGGGTAAGGGGATCAGTGCCGAGGCACTCTACTCCGGGCCAGAGCCACCAGGAGATAAATCTCGGGATGACCAGCGGAATATTACTGGACTGGGTTAGGGTTTACAAGGGAGCTTACTGGAGGGTTTCAGCTACTAGGAAGATGGGCAACCCACTGCCTACCCCTCCCCCCGCGGCACGGAGCCAGGAGCACTCTGGCGCTCTAACTGGGGAATTCGGCCTACGGGGTGGGCTGCAGGATTCAGGGGGCTGCTAAGCGGTCCGCAGAGCGGCACTAGATGGGTCCAGTATAGGGGGAGGCGAAGAACATCAACCATTGCACAGCTCGAGCACCGCGTCACCAAAAAATGGATCCTGCGAGCCACGCTGCTCATCAGTGGGAGGGTATACCTGCACGACTCATCCAGGTCTCACCGCCCTTATAATAAGTTCGGGCGGGGCCGCCTGGGGCACGGCTAGAAGGCTACATAGGCCATCGTCGCCAGGTGCCGCTTCAGCCCCTCATCAGAAACAACGTAAGCTCGACTTACGTAAGTAAAGGTCGGTACTCAAAGCACCACCGGTCCCTATCCTGTTCCATCTGTACGGTGAGATTGAGCACTGGGACATAGCAGAGCAAAGGCGCTCTCCAGGCTTTTTCGAAACTCACACCGCACAGATGCAGGCGGGCTTTCCGACGGGTAAGAGACCGTCTTTACGGCTTTTAAGAATAATTCGCTCGACCTGTGCGCCTTATTTATTTGCGAGTTTGCAATTTCAACCTTAGAGCAACGGAAAGATCATAAACGCTACGTATTTTCAACACATCTAATTTCTATGCTCACCACGTGTAACACTTAACGACTCAATTAACTGGTCCAGCAAAACAGGTAAGCTCGGACAAGAAGCGTAGTTAGGACAGGACAGGAAAAATATACATTTATGCATTCATTAGGACAGGGTACAGGATAGAAAAAACATATGAAACGATCGAGTCATGGTAACCCACCCTAAATCCGCAAACGGGAGCATTGTTTTTACAAATGAAGAAATAAATTATCTACGAGCAAGAAATTATGCTTTGTTCACATTTCTAGCTATATTACTCTGTACTTTAGAAAATATATCATTTTAGTTAAATGATGCCCGAGCAAGACTGCATCAAGGACATCTTAAGTAGTCCTTAAGATGTCCTTGGACTGCATGTATATCCAATAGACATGTGTATAACTGTGCGCGGTCAATATAAAATTCTCTCATCAGCTGCCCTCAGGGAATAAAACGATCACGACACACTTTTGCTGAAGCGATTCTGTTCGCAATTTTTCAAAAGGATTAGCAGGCATATTAATTAGATCAGCTAATGTACTAATGCATTATTTAATATCCAGAGTTCAAGCTGGCTTGGTTTTTGGAATATCGCTCAGTTTTGTATTTTTGGACTTGCAATTAAAGCATCAATAAGGGTACGAACTCGTCGTTTAATTAGCTCCCTCCTACACAGTTGATCAGTTTTTCTCATTGTCTAATAAGGCTCGCTTAAGCCTACTACTTGTTGCAGCCGTCGCGGACGCACACAACCAGGTCGTTCGGCTTGTACCAACGACGCATCGACTCGGCGGGCGGCTTGCTGGACTGCACGCAGCCGCGCATGACCCGGCCGGCCCACACTGGCCAGTGGTACAGTTGGCGAATGGCCGATTCGCCAGCTCCAGTCAGTCGGCCGCGGAAGCAGTACGGCTTGTCGAGGTCGCAGCGCTCGAGGCGGTCGCCAAGGTAACCGGTATTCGGATCGAGTCGGGTGACGAAGCAACGCCTTGCAGCCTCGCAGGTGTACAACTGCAGGCTCAGAAGTAGGGCGATTAGAACCGTCGTTAGCGATCGAGGCCTGCGATGATGTGGGCAGTACAGATTGTAAGTAGCAAGTGCATGCTCTGGTATATAGACCAAAAACATCACTCACGAACACACTTATCGCAAAAACGAAAAAAAGTAAAATTATTTAACTATCAACTTACATGGCTAAAAAGTTTATTTTTTGGTCCAGTAAGCTGACTGAAACTTTGTTTTAATTGATCGATCGCTTTAACCAACGGAAAAAAGGCAGCAAGAATTTTGATTTGACAAATCCACGGCTATATATACATATATTGTCATTGCTTGAAATTGCAGACTGATTGCAGAAGCAAAACCAGAAATGACTGGGAATGAGTGGGCGTTTTAAGCTTTTGTTTTTTTCTCAATTTTCAGTTCGATAGAACCGATCATGTATGCTGCTCCAGACCATAGGCAATATTTTTTTTCGACTATAGCTAAAATAAACGCAGAGGAAATAAGTAGGATTTTTGCCAGACAGGTTCGATGCTTAAATTTAGATTCTGCCTGCCATTAAGTGGCCTGGACTACTGCCGCGTTTCTTGACAGCATGAGAAATGATCTCAATCGGTGTCTGTCTGTCTGTCTGTCTGTCTGTCTGATTGATATTTCTGTTTAACAGCCAATTTTCATAGCCAGCTGCCTTTTCACTGCCGAGCGATAGACATTTTTTTGGTTCGAGATCTATGATTTTTTACTTTGATTTTTTGATAAACTCACAAATTTAGGGCCAAGCATACATGTACGCCATATCAGATAAAAAGTACAGTCTACCTATTTTACTGTCCATATAGGTAAACCATCAACTAAGTATGTGTGAATAGAAAAAGACAACCATCAATAATACTTAGAAAATTTTTCGCCAGAGGGAACAACGTAGATAGTGTTAATAAAAAAGTTTTCTTATTTATTTAACTCTTTGGTATTTTACGCTTGCAAAAAATTGTGAATTTTTGCTATCACTGAAAACTGAAAAAAACTCACGGTTTGTTAATCAGACTGTTAGAAACATACTTTGTTAGTATTTTACGTACTATATCTAAAAAACAGGGATAATTTTTTAATCAGTTTACTTTCTAAAGTACAACCAAATCAAGGTTCGAATCTTAGTTCAGTAATTTACCATTGGCCCAGCCAAGAGAACTTCTCAATCTACTCTTCCGACACCTCAGTTGTGGTGTAGCTCTCCATGCGAGTGACGTAGACGCTGCCGTCAGCCTCCTTCTTGCACTGGCACTTCTTCAGTGAGCCGCCAACCCTGCAGTTGAACTCGGCACCAGCCGAGGATGCCTTAACACAGTTGCCCTCGGCGCTCAGACAGTCGGAGCGGTATGGCCGGCTCGATCTGGGATCGCTGCTGCACTTGAAGTGGAAGCACATTTGGTCGGCCTTGCTCACCCATGACTGGCCGGGCTTGTACTTCTTGTTGTTGTAGGGATCCACGCAGTAGCGCTCAACACTGGAGGTTGTCTCCCAGTGGCCAGGGCTGTCCGTCT
The DNA here is from genome assembly GCA_950096795.1 of Macrostomum cliftonense. Lineage (NCBI taxonomy): Eukaryota > Metazoa > Platyhelminthes > Macrostomidae > Macrostomum > Macrostomum cliftonense. The sequence goes on from CATNEM010000183.1 coordinate 219,949, forward strand.
CTGTGCTCGTCTCCGTGCTCGTGTGCGTACTGATGTGCGTAGTGTGCGTAGTGCTGGTTGTCTCATCAGTGCTGGAGTCGTGGTCGGGAGGCAGCACCAGTCCAGTGCCGACGCACTTGTAGGCGCGAACATATCGGCAAGCGCAGCCTGCAAAGGGGGTTCGGCGTATCCTGTGACATCGGCTCGCCCCGGAATAGTTTAATTTTCCATCAAATATGGCGAACAAAAGCAGGCTTAGACTTACGGCCAGACAGAACTTTGGTCATTTCTGCGGCATTGCGAGGGAACACTCCGAAGCTTAGTTTTCCTGCCACGGCCTTTGTGATGAGGGACATCACCTACAAAGGTTATACAATATGAAAAACAATATTATAATTTAAAAATGACAAAGGAATAGAAAAATACTTAAAATCTGAAAGAAACCTACCTTAGAGGCGAGTCCCATTCCGAGTTTGGAGAAGCGACCTCCAGTCCTCGAGGCGATGGCCTTGTACACGTTGCCACGTCGTCTGCACAGGTTCCCAGAGGCCACCGTGAAGAACCGGATGTTCTTGGCAGCTAGTTGAGCAGCTACAGAGCTCTGCATGTGGGCGTCCTTGGCCGAGGCGTCAGTGAAAAGGAACAGCACCGAGTTGCGGTCGGCAGCTGCAGCGGCGTCCCGAACACCGTGCAGAGCCATCTCGGGACAGTCGCCGCCGCCGTGAGGTCGGATGCTGCGAAGGAAGGAGCGGATCTGGTTAGCGTTCTTCGTCTTGAGGACGCGCTTTCTGTAGGGGTCTCCGTAGGTGGCGATCACGTAGTTTTTGAAGCGCCGGTTAGCAGACAAGATGCTGTTGATGTGGTTTCGGACGGCGTTGATCACGCGACCCATGCTGCCGGTGTCATCGATGACGAACACCAGGGATCCGCGCTTGTGCGGACGGGGTTTCACCGGGCGGCAGGAGCAGACCTTCTTTTTGATGGCAATCCGCCGGTTTCCCTTCGGACAGCGCTTGTGGGGCGGACGGACTGGCGGGCGGACCGGCGGGCGGACTGGCGGGCGGACGCCTCCAGTTCCAACACACTTGTGCCCGCGAACAAATCGGCATCCGCAATCTGGTTAAAAAAATTAATCAATCTAGTTAGCTTGAAATTTCAATACAGCTGGACTTTCGTGTCATAGTTACACTTTCAATTGCACGCAAGTCCCAAATAAGGCTACAACTTTTGCCCGAAATAGTCTAATTATAATTTTTTAAATCTGGTGTCCACGAAAAGGTCAAAGCAATGCGAGCAGATAGAATTGAAAGCAACACTTCTGTGCAAAAAAGAAAACTCACGGCCTGAAAGAACTCGGCTCATTTCGCGCGCATTGCGAGGGAAGACTCCGAAACTGATCTTTCCGGAAACTGCCTTCTGGATGAAAGACATCACCTACAGAAAAAATCGAATCATCAGTTTTTCTGAATTCAAGTGCGCTCTATATTCGTGTCATCGAAAAGCGGTATCTTATCTGTTCTAAAAACAGTTCATCTCAGAAACTTACCTTAGAGGCCAGTCCCATTCCGAGTTTGGAGAAGCGACCTCCAGTCCTCGAGGCGATGGCCTTGTACACGTTGCCACGTCGTCTGCACAGGTTCCCAGAGGCCACCGTGAAGAACCGGATGTTCTTGGCAGCTAGTTGAGCAGCTACAGAGCTCTGCATGTGGGCGTCCTTGGCCGAGGCGTCGGTGAAAAGGAACAGCACCGAGTTGCGGTCGGCAGCTGCAGCAGCGTCCCGAACACCGTGCAGAGCCATCTCGGGACAGTCGCCGCCGCCGTGAGGTCGGATGCTGCGAAGGAAGGAGCGGACCTGGTTAGCGTTCTTCGTCTTGAGGACGCGCTTCCTGTAGGGGTCTCCGTAGGTGGCGATCACGTAGTTTTTGAAGCGCCGGTTAGCAGACAAGATGCTGTTGATGTGGTTTCGGACGGCGTTGATCACGCGGCCCATGCTGCCGGTGTCATCGATGACGAACACCAGGGATCCGCGCTTGTGCGGACGGGGTTTCACCGGGCGGCAGGAGCAGACCTTCTTTTTGATGGCAATCCGCCGGTTTCCCTTCGGACAGCGCTTGTGGGGCGGACGGACTGGCGGGCGGACCGGCGGGCGGACTGGCGGGCGGACGCCTCCAGTTCCAACACACTTGTGCCCGCGAACAAATCGGCATCCGCAATCTGTTGGGAAAAAGTTTTTCACTGATTCAGCTTGTATTTTAAATATAGCTGGGCTTTCGTGCTATTGTTGCAATTTCTCTCAATTGCTCACAAGTCTAAAAAAGTCGACAACTTTTGTCCTTACTGGTCTAATTATAATATCTAAAATCTGGCGTCCACGTAAACGTCTAAGCGATGTGAGCAGCCAGAATGGAAAGTCAGACTTCTGTACATTAAAAGAAAACTCACGGCCTGAAAGAACTCGGCTCATTTCGTGAGCGTTGCGAGGGAAGACTCCGAAACTGATCTTTCCGGCGACTGCCTTCTGGATGAAAGACATCACCTACAGAAAAATTTGAATAAGTCATGCAAAAAACTTCGAAATTTTAGTGCACTATGGAGTCTTGCAGGATTGATCATCAGCTCTGTATGTTATTATCGGTCCTTCAAAACAACTCATCTCAAATCATACCTTAGAGGCGAGTCCCATTCCGAGTTTGGAGAAGCGACCTCCAGTCCTCGAGGCGATGGCCTTGTACACGTTGCCACGTCGTCTGCACAGGTTGCCAGAGGCCACCGTGAAGAAACGGATGTTCTTGGCGGCCAGTTGAGCAGCTACAGAGCTCTGCATGCGGGCGTCCTTGGCCGAGGCGTCGGTGAAAAGGAACAGCACCGAGTTGCGGTCGGCAGCTGCAGCAGCGTCCCGAACACCGTGCAGAGCCATCTCGGGACAGTCGCCGCCGCCGTGAGGTCGGATGCTGCGAAGGAAGGAGCGGACCTGGTTAGCGTTCTTCGTCTTGAGGACGCGCTTCCTGTAGGGGTCTCCGTAGGTGGCGATCACGTAGTTTTTGAAGCGCCTGTTAGCAGACAAGATGCTGTTGATGTGGTTTCGGACGGCGTTGATCACGCGGCCCATGCTGCCGGTGTCATCGATGACGAACACCAGGGATCCGCGCTTGTGCGGACGGGGTTTCACCGGGCGGCAGGAGCAGACCTTCCTCTTGACGGAGATGCGGCGAGTTCCTTTCGGACAGCGCTTGACGGGCGGTTTCACGCCTCCAATCGGTAGGCACTGTCGGGTTTTCACAAATCGGCAGCCGCAGTCTAAAATTTGGCGAAAAATAATTTTTGAGGTCAATTATATTTACTTATGGTATCACTAGTAACGATTGTTTTTTTCATTAATTCAGGCAAGTTATTCTACTTACGACCAGACAGAGCACGACTCATTTCATGTGGGTTCCGAGGGAACGCTCCCAAGCTGAATTCTCCGGCCACCGCTTTCTTGATAAGTGACATCACCTAAAATAAGAGGTTGACAACAAACATTAAGCAGTGATTTCTGCTTCTAAATCGAAACAAACACATTAAAACAGCCAAATGCAAGTCATACCTTAGAGGCGAGTCCCATTCCGAGTTTGGAGAAGCGACCTCCAGTCCTCGAGGCGATGGCCTTGTACACGTTGCCACGTCGTCTGCACAGGTTCCCAGAGGCCACCGTGAAGAAACGGATGTTCTTGGCGGCCAGCTGAGCAGCTACAGAGCTCTGCATGTGGGCGTCCTTGGCCGAGGCGTCGGTGAAAAGGAACAGCACCGAGTTGCGGTCGGCAGCTGCAGCAGCGTCCCGAACACCGTGCAGAGCCATCTCGGGACAGTCGCCGCCGCCGTGAGGTCGGATGCTACGTAGGAAGGAGCGGATCTGGTTAGCGTTCTTCGTCTTGAGGACGCGCTTCCTGTAGGGGTCTCCGTAGGTGGCGATCACGTAGTTTTTGAAGCGCCTGTTAGCAGACAAGATGCTGTTGATGTGGTTTCGGACGGCGTTGATCACGCGGCCCATGCTGCCGGTGTCATCGATGACGAACACCAGGGATCCGCGCTTGTGCGGACGGGGTTTCACCGGGCGGCAGGAGCAGACCTTTCGCTTTTTGATCGAGAGCCTGGTTCCACTTGGGCATCCTTAAATAGAAATTCGTAGTAAATTTGGTGGTCTCGGACTCTGTGATGCTTCGATTGTATGCAGCTACTAGCATGAGAGCATTAGTTGATGCACGCATTAAGTGGGATATTTCCAACCACAGCAAGTACTACTATTCTGTAAATGATTATCAGATGGATTGGGCAGTCTACTCATGAGCAATAGATAGAGTCCTACTCGACACTTACGTCGCGGAGGCTTCGGGGTTTTTCCGCCACCGCATTTGTATCGGCGAACCACGCGGCATCCGCAGTCTGAAACACGGTAGTAGCAGTTTAAATAAGAGTTACAAGCCGATGTGTACCTCAAAGGTTTCTCCCAATCCTATGAAATCTCTTTATCTCCATTTAACTTACGTCCGGACATAACTCGCCGAAGTTCGGCAGCGTTTCTTGGGAAGACACTGAAACTGTAGGCTCCGGAGACAGCCTTGCGGATGAATCCCATCAGCTGTAATTGAAGGTTGTGTAGCAAAGCGTGAAAAATAGAGGGAAAATTTATTTAATAAACATTTTAGGGACGGGTTTTTTTACTCCGTAGCAGATAAAAAATTGCTTACAGAGTTGGTGAATCGGGTGCTCAGACTGGCAAAGCGACCGCCAGACCGGCTAGCCAAGTACTTGTAGGTGTTGCCAGGGCGCCTGCACAGGTTGCCTGATGCGATGGTAAAAAATCGGATTCTCTTAGCGGCCAGCTGAGCAGCTACAGAGCCCCGCATGCGGGCGTCCTTGGCCGAGGCGTCGGTGAACAGGAACAGCACCGAGTTGGGGTCCGCGGCGTTGATGGCATCGCGAACACCGTGCAGAGCCATCTCGGGACAGTCGCCGCCGCCGTGGGGTCGGACGCGTTGTAAGAAAGATCGCACCTGGTTAGCGTTTGTCGTCTTGAGCACGCGCTTCCTGTAGGGATCTCCATAGGTGGCGATGACGTAATTGTTGAAGCGCCGGTTGGCAGACATGATGCTGTTGATGTGGCTCCTCACAGAGTTGATCACGCGGCCCATGCTGCCGGTGTCATCAATGACGAAGATCAAGGATCCACGCCTACCAGGCCGGGGTGTGACTGGACGGCAGGAGCAGACCCGCTTGCTGGTGGCGATCGGCCTGCTTCCATCGGAGCATCCTGTAGATAGATACGAGCTGCATCAGTTAAATACAATCAGATTCCCTCTTAAAAAAAGGGGAAGAGACAGCCAAAGCTCACTGGGAGCGTACAAACTCAATTCCCAAACTACTCTACTTGTCCTGCATAATAACACTTACTTGGCATGCTTCGCCCTTCGGTCAACGCTAGGATGACCAGGCTAAGCGCCAGAATCTTCAATAAGTGACGCATTCAGCGATTTTCTTAGAAAGAATTTAACTTGGCGCAGTCGAATGACACTTACGAAGAAAAATGTTGCTTATTCAATCTGAGAGCGTTCTGCAGCATTTATTTATTTGTTTCAGACTCAAGTTGTCTTGGCGACCTGCGCCTGTCCCACCCATTTTGCACCCACCCCCGTGCGGCACGTTTTCGTTGCAGTTGCCTGAGGCTTAGTCAGGCCATTATCCAGTTTATTTCATGTGTTTGGATGCTTCGTTTAACAAGTGCTGGGCCATAAGATTGTTTGTCAATTTTTGCTTGGCGCACAGAGCAAGCTTTCATGCCATTGTATTTTGGACAGCATTCGCACCCATTGTTGCATTCAGAGGGCCAGGTCGAGAGCTCAATAACTCGACAGTAATTGCAGCTGCATCTATGGGGGTCGGCGCCGCAACACATGGAGGCTCAGCACGTGCCCAAACTGTTTTTCAAACCCGAATCGACCCTCTTAAGTTACTGCTAGGGCTTGGGGGTTGAGGCTATAACCCTTTCTGTGAGCCTGACAAGATAAAATCATTGTTATGCTCAGCCGATGCATATTGTTTTCAATGCTTTTAGAGCTTTAAGGTTTCACGTTTTCAAATTGTGTGTGTGTGTGTGTGTGTGTGTGTGTGTGTGTTTGGGCGCTGACACGTGCTATAGTTGGCCTGACCAACCAAGATATTTTATGACTGTTTTAATGAATTTGCCCACCGAGTTTACAAACATTTCATATTGCTTGGAGCAACTGGTACGAGCCGTAAATATTGACAAAATTATATTTGTAGACTTCATACTATACTATATAGTGACATAATAATAATAATAATAATTATTATTATTAGCGCACACAAAAAGGTGCTGATTTTTAAAATAAATTTTTATTTGTATGAAAAAAGCAAACGAGAAAAAAATGAATAAATAATACGATAATACAGAGCGATTATTTATGGTACAACGCAATACTTCAGTAGGTATTCAGAGCAGTAGTATTAGCTATATATTTCTAATTTTACTCATCTCTGTAATAAATTCTACTAGCTCCTTCGTTAAAGTTTTGTCTTCCTGTGTCATCAGATAGAATACTTTATCTTCATCTGTCAGAAGGCTAAAGTTCTGCATATTTTTAGCAACATTTTCTATGAACTCTTTTCGCGTTAATTGGTATTCCTCCCAGGTGCATTTAAGCATAAAGCGTATCTCATTCTCTACTTCGCAGTGGCACTTTGGGCAAATTCTGTTTTCGTACGGAACTTTTGGTCTCACTGATCTCATGGTTTCACAGGCTAACCTATGGTTTCCTAGTCTAAAAGTTGAAAAAAGCTTCCTTGACTCTGGGTCTAAGAATTCCAAATATCTCTCAGGAGTGTTAAAGCATTTAAAAGTATAATAGAAGTGCCCTAACTTGGCAGGGTTTTGAGTTTTTTGTTTCCAGTGCGTCATAAATTGAGTCTCGAAGTTTTCTTTGTGCGTTTTGAAATTTTTCCTAATGCTACCTCCCGTGTTGGTGTTTCGCAAAACATCACAATTCATTTTTAATTTTACCCCTACATCTTTGTATGCGGGATCGCGACATAAGAGGAGCCACTAGAAGCCCTTTGTGCTCCCATGGTTACTTGGATGAATTTTTACAGCCTGCAATTAAGTTGGGGCAGCTGTTCTGTTCAGTAAGATTCAATCGAATGTCCAATGTCCATAGAAAGTGATTCTGATAAATGAAGTTGACAATTACTTTGATCAAATATATAGGGCAGCTTGTTATTTTGTGTTCGGGCATCAAACTTGCGGCACCATTAGGACAATTGGAAAGACAAAAAATTTTTATGTGGGAGTGTATGGGGCTTTGATGCAGTTTGATACAATGGCTATTTAAAGCACACAGTGGCCTGTTGAGCTAAGCAGGCGTTGTGTGCTGTTTTCCAGTCCATTCTAGAAATTTCTCAAATATTTTCTTTTTACGAGCATGCATTTATGCAAAGCCACACTATCACTCAGCGTTCGTCACCAAGCTCGATATCATAGATTTAATAGTAGCGTACTAATAAAAAAAAAAAAAAATTTAGACACCCGATCTTTTGACCAGATGTACAGCCAACGGCACAGCCGCAGCTAGTTGCGCGGCGCATCCGAGGTCTGTGTACAGCTGCTCAGTCCTGACGGGCTGGAGGGACCGCAGCACCCACTCTAAATTTATCCAGCTCAAACTGGTACCCGATCTCAGCTGGGTGGACTGAAGCAATGCGGCATTAGGTTTCTTGCTCAAGGGCACAAATTGTCTCCTAGAGCCGGGACTCGAACCCATGACCTTCCGGTCATAAGGCAGCCGCCCTAGCCACTAGGCTATGCCTTTAAAATAACTCATTAATAGTAAAACTCGAAAAAATGAGCCATGCTGAAGCAGAGAAGCGAATAAATGATGAAAATGTTCTATTTTAATGCATCCAATTATTATGGCTACGGCTTTGTCCCAACATACAATACTTCAAAAAATGTTTAGGATCCCAAGTTGACGTACTGTCCTGAAGTTAGAAATTTTTATGCTTTAAAAGACGCATTTTTATGCCGGATCATGTTGGGTTATTTTTATACCTAATAATCGAATTATTTTCCTAACGCAAAAATAACCATTTAAAAATAACCAGAAAATAGTGAAAAGACCCGATAACTCCTTTCGCCAAATCTTTTTATACACTTAAATTGTTACTGACAGTAATAAAAAGCTCAATTTATTGTTTAATTTATCTTTAATTTTAAAAAATTAGCACATCTATCATAAAAATACATGTTAAGCAGAGAGAATTAAAAAAATCATGGGAGATTTTTGCAGTTAGAATGTTCAATAGGAGAGAAATGACGGAATTTTGGGTCATTTAAGCCCCAATAATTCCGAAAAAAACGTACTCAGAACCTATTTGCAGCACAATCAAGGAGCTCAAATCTCTACACAAGTAGAAATTCTTTTTTCAAAAAATGCTTTACTGTCACCAGAAAATACATGTAGCAAAAATTTAATAGATAAAAATCATCTGCTATTTGGACAGTTTTAAGCTTGAGCGTGATTGACAAATCAGCTTGCATCATAGGATAATGAAAACTCTGATTTATATTTAACTCAAACAGCTGGCAGCGCAGCAAGAAAGTGACTGAGTTCTTAATCATTTTATTGAGTTAAAAAAGAAAAACAGAAAAAGCATAAAATTACCATCTTTCTTGCTACGCTACTCGCCAAAAACCAACATTCTTTAACGCAAGGTCAGCTCTGACCCCACATTGCCTGACACCCAACATTCTTTAACGCAAGGTCAGCTCTGACCCCACATTGCCTGACACCCAACATTCTTTAACGCAAGGTCAGCTCTGACCCCCATTGGCCTGACATCCAACATTCTTTAACGCAAGGTCAGCTCTGACCCCACATTGCCTGACACCCAACATTCTTTAACGCAAGGTCAGCTCTGACCCCACATTGCCTGACACCCAACATTCTTTAACGCAAGGTCAGCTCTGACCCCACATTGCCTGACACCCAACATTCTTTAACGCAAGGTCAGCCCTGACCCCACATTGCCTGACACCCAACATTCTTTAACGCAAGGTCAGCTCTGACCCCAAATTGCCTGACACCAAACATTCTGTCATGGAAAATCAGCTCTGACCCCAAATTGCCTGACACCCAACATTCTTACATGGAAAATCAGCTCTGACCCCAAATTGCCTGACACCAAACATTCTTTCATGGAAAACCAGCTCTGACCCCAAATTGCCTGACACCAAACATTCTTTCATGGAAAATCAGCTCTGACCCCAAATTGCCTGACACCGAACATTCTTTCATGGAAAACCAGCTCTGACCCCAAATTGCCTGACACCAAACATTCTTTCATGGAAAATCAGCTCTGACCCCAAATTGCCTGACACCCAACATTCTTTCATGGAAAATCAGCTCTGACCAGTTCAGACGTCCAAGACCTCTGTCAAAAGATCTCTCAAACAACTAACCACCCAATTGAATAGTCAGAGCAGGCCCAAACACAGACAAGGATGCGGCTGACCCAGTGGTGAAATTAGCGGCAGGCGAATCGTCCATGACATGGTCAATAGTAACCAAGGCCATGCAGGCCAGCGTCCAGCCTAGCACACCAACTAAGCAGACGGGATGACCAAACGGACTGGAGTGCAACGGGGTGTACCTGCTATCCGCATCCAGCGGCGGCAGCTGGGAGGCGGCCCTGCGCCTGCTGTAGTGCAACAGAAGAACCGGCACAGCGTACTGCAGCAACGCGCCGGCATAGGAGCCCGTATAGTCTACCAGCATTTCAACGCTGCTAGTAACAAATGCCATGCCAACCGGGGGCCCGACAGCCAACAATGGGAAGGCGAAATTTTCTACAATCCAATGAAACGCTTGGCGCCGACTGTTGCGCGATTGTCGGATCAGGCTGAACAGGGCTTTCAGATTGCCACGCAGGGTGATCGCTATGATGGGGAACGAGGTGCTCAGGGCGAACACGGGGAATAGCGCCAGGAAATAGCGGACCGGCAGCCACACCTGCGATGGGGGGGGGGGCAGGTGAGGCAAAACTTGCGAGATTTTTTTTGTCTTCTGATCCTTAGATGGACTCCTGACCCTCCTGCGATACTTTGGTGGACTGCTGACCCTCCTCTGATCCTTAGGTGGACTCCTGACCCTCCTCCGATCCCTAGGTGGACTCCTGACCCTCCTGTGATCCCTAGGTGGACTCCTGACCCTCCTCCGATCCCTAGGTGGACTCCTGACCCCCCTCCTTCGATCCCTAGGTGGACTCCTGACCCTCCTCCGATCCCTAGGTGGACTCCTGATCCTCCTCCGATCCCTAGGTGGACTCCTGATCCTCCTCCGATCCTTAGGTGGACTCCTGATCCTCCTCCGATCCTTAGGTGGACTCCTGATCCTCCTCCGATCCTTAGGTGGACTCCTGACACCCTCCTCCGATCCTTAGGTGGACTCCTGACCCTCCTCCGATCCTTAGGTGGACTCCTGATCCTCCTCCGATCCTTAGGTGGACTCCTGACCCTCCTCCGATCCTTAGGTGGACTCCTGATCCTCCTCCGATCCTTAGGTGGACTCCTGATCCTCCTCCGATCCTTAGGTGGACTCCTGACCCTCCTCCGATCCTTAGGTGGACTCCTGATCCTCCTCCGATCCTTAGGTGGACTCCTGATCCTCCTCCGATCCTTAGGTGGACTCCTGACACCCTCCTCCGATCCTTAGGTGGACTCCTGACCCTCCTTCGATCCTTAGGTGGACTCCTGATCCTCCTCCGATCCTTAGGTGGACTCCTGATCCTCCTCCGATCCTTAGGTGGACTCCTGACCCTCCTCCGATCCTTAGGTGGACTCCTGATCCTCCTCCGATCCTTAGGTGGACTCCTGATCCTCCTCCGATCCTTAGGTGGACTCCTGACACCCTCCTCCGATCCTTAGGTGGACTCCTGACCCTCCTCCGATCCTTAGGTGGACTCCTGATCCTCCTCCGATCCTTAGGTGGACTCCTGACCCTCCTCCGATCCTTAGGTGGACTCCTGATCCTCCTCCGATCCTTAGGTGGACTCCTGACACCCTCCTCCGATCCTTAGGTGGACTCCTGACCCTCCTCCGATCCTTAGGTGGACTCCTGATCCTCCTCCGATCCTTAGGTGGACTCCTGACCCTCCTCCGATCCTTAGGTGGACTCCTGATCCTCCTCCGATCCTTAGGTGGACTCCTGACACCCTCCAGTGTTTCGGTGGACTCCCTATTCTTAAGAGGATCTACCACAAAGCGCAGAAGAAGGCGAGCCGGTCTGAACTCACCGGCAAGGCCAGACGTCTCCCCGGCTGAAAATTGAGCGTGTACAAATCCTCCAGGTGTTCAAACGCAAATATTCCCGTATAGGACAGGCTGAGGTAAAACACAAGAATGAGAGAGAAATCGGCTAACAGCACCGCACGCAAATGACGCTTTGGCGACATTGGGGTGAGCAGGGCAGGCAGCGAGTGGTGGCACATAAACGAGTACACTGACGCACCGAACAGCTGCGGGATTCTCGCCCAGTTCACCGGACCTGTTCAATTATTTTTATTTTGTAGTCAATCCCTATGAATTAAAACAATTGTTGCTACCCGACCTTGCTACTCGGGCAGAAGGGGCCGCAACATCCACCCTAAATTTTCCTAGCTCACACTGGTATCCAATCTCAGCTGAAGCATTGCGGGATTAAGTGCCTTGCTTAAGGGCACAAATAGTCACAGGTCTAGAGTTGGGAATCGAACTCATGACTTTCCAGTCGTAATTCGGACAACATAACAACTAGGCTACACGTGAGGCTACAACAAGGCTCTGTCTACAAGACTACAACTTTCTCTAGACTAAAACTCTCTAGACTACAACTTTCTCTAGACTAAAACTCTCTAGACTACAACTTTCTCTAGACTAAAACTCTCTAGACTACAACTTTCTCTAGACTAAAACTCTCTAGACTACAACTTTCTCTAGACTAAAACTCTCTAGACTACAACTTTCTCTAGACTAAAACTCTCTAGACTACAACTTTCTCTAGACTAAAACTCTCTAGACTGCAACTTTCTCTAGACTAAAACTCTCTAGACTACAACTTTCTCTAGACTAAAACTCTCTAGACTACAACTTTCTCTAGACTAAAACTCTCTAGACTACAACTTTCTCTAGACTAAAACTCTCTAGACTGCAACTGTCTCTAGACTACAACTGTCTCTAGACTGCAACTGTCTCTAGACTACATCTCTTTCTAGGCTACAACTGTCTCTAGACTGCAACTGTCTCTAGACTAAAACTGTCTCTAGACTACAACTGTCTCTAGACTACAACTGTCTCTAGACTACATCTCTTTCTAGGCTACAACTGTCTCTAGACTGCAACTGTCTCTAGACTACAACTGTCTCTAGACTACAACTGTCTCTAGACTAAAAATCTCTAGACTACAACTGTCTCTAGACTACAACTGTCTCTAGACTACAACTGTCTCTAGACTACAACTGTCTCTAGACTACAACTGTCTCTAGACTGCAGCTGTCTCTAGACTGCAGCTGTCTCTAGACTACAACTGTCTCTAGACTGCAGCTGTCTCTAGACTGCAGCTGTCTCTAGACTGCAGCTGTCTCTAGACTACAACTGTCTCTAGACTACAACTGTCTCTAGACTACAACTGTCTCTAGACTACAACTGTCTCTAGACTACAACTGTCTCTAGACTAAAACTGTCTCTAGACTACAACTGTCTCTAGACTACAACTGTCTCTAGACTACAACTGTCTCTAGACTACAACTCTTAACTAAAAACAATCAAATTATTATTTAAAAACACTGATAGCCATAAAAAATCGCTTGATTTCACCTGGACGCCCGCTACCCTGTCCGGAAGCCAAAGTGGCAGCCCCCAGCACCAGCATCACAGCAAAGGCCAGCCATCTAGACAAGCTGGTAGCCACTTGCAAATACTTGGTCTTCTGCACATTAGAAAATGCGAACGGACAGACTAGCAGACAAAACGCCGCCAAAAATAGTCGGTAGGCATCGCGTCGATTTAAACCCGACTGCGGCGACCAGCAATAATCCGAGTCGGTTCGATTATCAACGGAACCGCTCGAGCTGGCATTCGGCCAAGGATTATAGGTGCAGACAACGTCTCTGAGAGATTTCGGCACTGCCACGGCATAGATAGCCAGATCGCCGTACAGGTAGATGCAGATCACTGCGTAGAAAGCCACTATGAGATAGGAGTTAAAGTACATGTGAGCCATTTGACCAAGCTCGAATCGGCGAGTAATTTCGAATGGCATGACCGCTTCAGCCGAGGCGCCGGACGGAACGGCGCGGCCTGGATACTGAAGCTCGTCTGCTTCATTGCCAAAACTGGCGGCGGGTGATCGAATCAGCGGGGAGTTCTCGCTGTCAGCATCCTCAGCATTGTTAACACCATCTGCAGCTGCCACTGTAGCCGCCGCTTTTCTTTGCTGTTGTTCTTCTTGGCGTTTCACCAAAGCGTTGGTTGTTGACATGACTTCGACAATGTAGCTCACTGTGACAAAGCTGAGAAATGCCAGGCAGATTATGGTGACCCCGCCAGCCAGCCAGCCGGCTATGGCAAATGCTTTTGGCAATGTCAGAGCGCCTGTGCCCACAATGAGGTTGAATATGAACACCATGCCTGTCAGGGGGCTGTAGGTGGCATCTGGGGCACTTCTTGGGCTAGCCATCTTTTTCTTTAGACTGGGCTGCTATGGACTTAGCAAGCTGAATTTGGAATAAAAAAAAATAACCATATTTTAGGAAAAAAGTGACACTAAAGAATTAGTGCTATATAAAATAGGTGCAATAAAGATTTTATCAAATATTAAGTTTTTGGTTAACAAATAATGGATATGACAAGATAAATATATATGAATATAACATTCATTACACATAACTTTGGGAGTTAATATATATTTATATCTAGAGTGATCATATCAAGACCTTACAAATAAAAAACAGTAAGAGACTCAGAGCTTTTTCATCGACTTTTAAGTACTTAGCTAGTTATCGTATTTTACTATTATTAAGTTAATATACTTGCCTATTTAAAGATTTCATCTGACCTTGTAAGTGGCACATTGCCATAATGAAATAGTAAAATACAATGTCTATAAATACAATACTTTTAAATTACGTCACTTGTCCAAAATATTACTAACCAATTTAAGTTTTACTTTAAGTTATTAAACTCCTGATAACTTAACTTTACACATGTAGCTGAGTAAAGTTGTAATTCATACTCTCAATCCTGCACATGAATCTTCTAAATTATTAATAAATTAATGAAAAAACACCTAAATTTAATCAATGGATAAAAACATGTTACTTTTTTGTTTTTTTAATAACGATGTGTTCATGATAAGTTCAGCTACCTTCTAATTATAGAATTACCTAATTTTTAAACCCTAAGTATGAATTTATAATGGGGTCCATACGACCATAGAATAAAATTTTTAAATAAAATCTTCGTGCAGTGAAAATTTAACTTATGCAGGACATAAAAGCTATTTGAAATTTGAATAAACTTAGCCTTAAAAATGAGGCAATAAAAACCAATTGTTTGGTTCACCAAAAGTGGCGTCCCAGTAATCATGCCAAATACATAACCTTAATTAGTTCTTAGAAAATTTGTAACTTAATTATCGTTGATAAGCTTAAGTTGTTTTACATTTATCTGTAAATTAGAATATTTGACTAAATGCAAAAAAATATTATGAAAGGATATTAAAATCCACTTTTACATGAATTTCAGATTTACAAGGTAATACTGTTTGTTTTATGTATTAAAGTATTGCGGCCCGTACCGTTCATCATCTTTTTATAATTTTTTCTTTCGATTCGATCTGAGAATCACTTGTAGCATAGTCTTGACTAGTTTTAAAGTCTTAAGTAGTATTTGATTAATCTTTATCAATTTTTAATTGAGCTGCTTTATATGTGCTTTCGGCAAGTGATCGAACTTTATTTTCCGGAAGCCCGATCGCTTTAGAAAGCTTATATATATTATATATTATCTTGCTTCCAGGAGTCTAAGTCTTCGAAAAGCAGTGCTAGGCTGCAGCTCATTATAAATTCATTATAAATTTGTAATAGCGATTTAAGCTTTACAGGACAGAAACCACTTCGGCATCGATTTAAGCCAACCAACGTCATCATGTACAAACACAATCTCACCACAAATTGAAATACTGCAGTAAATAGTTGGCACGGTATTTGTGTGTTGTTATCAAAAATTTTTATCATATGTTATTATTTTGATCTGTTTTACGGAATTTAAGTCAAATTTACCCCTTAAAGCATAAAGGCACTCTGCAGAAATTATTGATCGAGTAAGCATGGCTTCCCAGCAAAAAAGTCGCGTCCATTGCGATCATACTGCTTACAAATGCGATAAGCCTTACACCATATTGAAACAGCAGCTTTCGCTTGTAAGCTACAGAGTCAGAAAACAAGAAAAGAAAAGAATAGAATAAAGCAGAAAGAAGAAGAAAACAAAAATTATCAAATTTTTATGACCTAAACAGTGACACCTGCACTACATTTTACATGCAATCATGCATGAAAAACTTGTTTTGTGATCAAATTAACACTCAAAGACAGCTGCTTGTAGCCAAGTTTCCTTGTCACAATAAGTGAAAGTAAAAGCGTAATGTTTATACATGTATATAGATTTTTTCTGTCTGTTAGCCTAAAAATAGGAACAAAAACGAAGACAAAAAAGTAAGGATGCAGCTTCGACAGCAAATGAAGGAGAATCAGAGCCATAAGCTAGAAAGATAGCAAGACAGCAAAGCAAAGAAAACTATGCAGAGAAGAAACGAAAGGGCAGCCAGAAGAGAAGGGGGCCGGAAGATGCACAAGACCTCCAAATTGGCATCTCCGAGCTACAAACAGCCATGTTTGAAAGTTCTTCTTTGCACATCCATGCTATAATATTTAACTTGCGCTGAATGCAGTACCGAATGTGGCAGAGAAATTTAATGATAACAGATTTCAGCGTACGCAGACAGTGGACGGATTGATAGTTCGCTCGCTTCGGTGGGGGGTGAGGGGTTGAGCTCGCGAGCTTGGATGGAATTCTTGTTGGTCCTATAGGGCGATAGTACGCATGGAGACACAAGGGGGGCCATGTTTTGCTGAAACTCTTGCCTATACTGGCAGCCACTATGCAATTATATAAACTCAACTCGCACGTTGCGTTATCATTTTTAACGCAATAACCGCGCCTATTTAAATACAGGCTGTCTGGATCGGAAATTTCAGCTTGAACCCGTTTTCAGAGAGACGCGACCTTAGAGATTCCGGTGTCTGCAGTCCTCGGGTTGCGCAGTGATGACTCGTACCGCTGCTACCGAGGCAGCGCTGATCCTGACAGCCGCCCTGATGCTCACCGGAGGGCCCGCGTTGGTGTCCAGTAACAGCCTGGCAGACTCCGTGAAGCCATTCTATGACCTCACGGAGCAGTTCCTCGATTTTATACAGCCTCTTCAACTGTCACCAATTTTACTTGACGACGTGTTTACCACGCTGTTCAGTGAGTTTGCATTTTTTAGCATCTGCCACAGTAAAAAGCGCTTTCCAATTGACAGTATTAAGCTATATGTCGATGTAATTTATCAGAATTTCTGACCCAGGTCCTGTCAATTCTATCCCAAATTATCAATCCAACCCATCCGTATCCCAATCTGGCCCATCCATATCCTAATCTGACCCATCCATATACCAATCTGACCCATCCATATCCCAATCTGACCCATCCATATCCTAATCTGACCCATCCATATACCAATCTGACCCATCCATATCCCACTGTGACCCATCCATATCCCACTGTGACCCATCCATATCCCAATCTGACCCATCCATATCCCAATCTGACCCATCCATATCCTAATCTGACCCATCCATATCCCAATCTGACCCATCCATATCCCACTGTGACCCATCCAAATCCCGCTGTGACCCATCCATATCCCAATCTGACCCATCCATATCCCAATCTGACCCATCCATATCCCAATCTGACCCATCCATATCCCAATCTGACCCATCCATATCCCAATCTGACCCATCCATATCCCAATCTGACCCATCCATATCCCAATCTGACCCATCCATATCCCAATCTGACCCATGCATATCCCAATCTGAAAAATTCTAGTACACTTCAAAATGTATTGTAAATTCTTTATACGAATTTTTGAACTAGAAAAAATTTGCATCACCCACTTTCAAGCCACCAACTGCGGTGCCACTTTCGAATCACTGGGCAATTAAATTGATGGCCTGCCTCGAACTGGCTCATTTAAAACCCCCCGCCCCCCTGCATTCCAGACGACACCAACCGCGGCGGGAATGTCAGCAGCAGCGCCCTGCTGAGCGACTGGCAAGGGGTGAGTGAGTGCGGAGCGGCGTCAAGCCATTCGGGGGGGATAATTTCCAGGAAGTTGGGAACAAGAAATTTTCGTTGAAATTTGTTTGAATCGTTGAAGTTTTGTGGATCAAAATTTATGTGCCCCTGGGTTATCGGTTGCATGAATTTTTTCACGATGCTTTTGGCCATGAAGTTTTAGAGTTGATAATTTATGCTGCTAATTGCTTTCCAACTGCTCACCCGCCTTCTATACTCAGCTCAGAGTTCTTCCCTGCCCGACCTATGGACCCTGCACATTTATCCACCCTCTAGCCCCTTCATCCTCCCTCCTGTCCCTTCATCCTCCCTCCTGTCCCTTCATCCTCCCTCCTGTCCCTTCATCCTCCCTCCTGTCCCTTCATCCTCCCTCCTGTCCCTTCATCCTCCCTCCTGTCCCTTCATCCTCCCTCCTGTCCCTTCATCCTCCCTCCTGTCCCTTCATCCTCCCTCCTGTCTCTTCATCCTCCCTCCTGTCCCTTCATCCTCCCTCCTGTCCCTTCATCCTCCCTCCTGTCCCTTCATCCTCCCTCCTGTCCCTTCATCCTCCCTCCTGTCCCTTCATCCTCCCTCCTGTCCCTTCATCCTCCCTCCTGTCCCTTCATCCTCCCTCCTGTCCCTTCATCCTCCCTCCTGTCCCTTCATCCTCCCTCCTGTCCCTTCATCCTCCCTCCTGTCCCTTCATCCTCCCTCCTGTCCCTTCATCCTCCCTCCTGTCCCTTCATCCTCCCTCCTGTCCCTTCATCCTCCCTCCTGTCCCTTCATCCTCCCTCCTGTCCCTTCATCCTCCCTCCTGTCTCTTCATCCTCCCTCCTGTCCCTTCATCCTCCCTCCTGTCCCTTCATCCTCCCTCCTGTCCCTTCATCCTCCCTCCTGTCCCTTCATCCTCCCTCCTGTCCCTTCATCCTCCCTCCTGTCCCTTCATCCTCCCTCCTGTCCCTTCATCCTCCCTCCTGTCCCTTCATCCTCCCTCCTGTCCCTTCATCCTCCCTCCTGTCCCTTCATCCTCCCTCCTGTCCCTTCATCCTCCCTCCTGTCCCTTCATCCTCCCTCCTGTCCCTTCATCCTCCCTCCTGTCCCTTCATCCTCCCTCCTGTTCCTTCATCCTCCCTCCTGTCCCTTCATCCTCCCTCCTGTCCCTTCATCCTCCCTCCTGTCCCTTCATCCTCCCTCCTGTCCCTTCATCCTCCCTCCTGTCCCTTCATCCTTCTCAGTCCCTTCATCCTCCCTTCAGTCCTTTCATCCCGTACTTTTAATCCCTTCATCAACGCTTTTAGCTGTTTTATTTAACGTACCAATTTCATTTCCCCAATTAACCCGATCTCTCCTCTTATGCCAAGACTTCTGCCTTTAACTGGTCAACTTAGCTGCAGTTCCAACCACCAATTCACAAATTCACCTCGTCACCCGAACAACCCGTGCAGTTAGTGAGAAGGTACTGGCAGAACACGATGGGCTACTTCATTCTGATCTGCATCGGCATCTTCTTCATCATCTTGGTGCCCCTGGCTGGCCTCATTGTCTGCTGCTGTCGCTGCTGCTGCAAGAAATGCGGCGGCCGAGGACGCCTGATGGAGAAGCGGGGATCCGGATGGCGACGAGTGATGTACGGAGTGCTGCTGATAGTGCTCACCACTGCCATGGTGTGAGTGCTGCCGCTGGGGATGAGGTTTTGGTTTGGGAATCGGGGTATGGATGGGTCAGATTGGGATATTGATGGGTCAGATTGGGATATAGATGGGTCAGATTGGGATATAGATGGGTCAGATTGGGATATAGATGGGTCAGATTGGGATATGGGTGGGTCAGATTGGGATATGGGTGGGTCAGATTGGGATATGGGTGGGTCAGATTGGGATATAGATGGGTCAGATTGGGATATGGGTGGGTCAGATTGGGATATGGATGGGTCAGATTGGGATATGGATGGGTCAGATTGGTATATGGACGGGTCAGATTGGGATATGGGTGGGTCAGATTGGGATATGAATGGGTCAGATTGGGATATGGATGGGTCAGATTGGTATATGGACGGGTCAGATTAGGATATGGTTGGGTCAGATTGGGATATGGATGGGTCAGATTGGTATATGGATGGGCCAGACTAGGATATGGATGGGTCAGATTGCGATATGGATGGGTCAGATGAATACAACTTTTCCCATTTTATTATTTAAGTTTTATGTGATAGAATACATGCAGATCTTGAATATTTTCGGGCTCATGCATTTATAATCACTCAATGCCTCTCGAAGGCAGACATAGCTAAACTTCTGCTTTCTTGCATAACACGGGGGAGGCAAAACACGTACCCGAAGCTTTAGGCAGTCGGAATATATGGGCCTATGCTGGCATTTCTGCATTTAGTTAGCTAGTTAAAATAACTGAGAAAATGCACTACGTGGAAGGTCAAAATTTGCATCTGTTGACGATATGAAAAGTATTTAGAATAATAGACCACTTCACTAGGGGTTTCGTGCACCAAATTTCAGATTTTATCAGATTAAATTTTGGACCAGCTACGAGCTAATAAAATAGTAATTGTTTGTTGCTGGTTTAATTGCTGATGCTGTGAACACACGTAAATTATTATGAAATGAGCTTTCAGATTCATTCTATCACATTAATTTTTATTTTTAGGGATTATGAAGGAGGGGAAGGCATAGGAGGGGAGATAAGGGAGGAAGGCAGAAGAGGGGAGATGAGGAAGGGGAAGGCAGAAGAGGGGAGATGAGGAAGGGGAAGGCAGAGGAGGGGAGATGAGGAAGGTGAAAGCAGAGGAGGGGAGATTAGGGAGGGGAAGCCAGAGGATGGGAGATAAGGGAGGAAGGCAGAAGAGGGGAGATGAGGGAGGGGAAGGCAGAGGAGGGGAGATGAGGAAGGGGAAGGCAGAGGATGGGAGATAAGGGAGGAAGGCAGAAGAGGGGAGATGAGGAAGGGGAAGGCATAGGAAGGGAGATAAGGGAGGAAGGCAGAAGAGGGGAGATGAGGAAGGGGAAGGCAGAAGAGGGGAGATGAGGAAGGGGAAGCCAGAGGATGGGAGATAAGGGAGGAAGGCAGAAGAGGGGAGATGAGGAAGGGGAAGGCAGAAGAGGGGAGATTAGGAAGGGGAAGGCATAGGAAGGGAGATAAGGGAGGAAGGCAGAAGAGGGGAGATGAGGAAGGGGAAGGCAGAAGAGGGGAGATGAGGAAGGGGAAGCCAGAGGATGGGAGATAAGGGAGGAAGGCAGAGGAGGGGAGATGAGGAAGGGGAAGGCAGAAGAGGGGAGATTAGGAAGGGGAAGGCAGAGGATGGGAGATAAGGGAGGAAGGCAGAAGAGGGGAGATGAGGAAGGGGAAGGCAGAAGAGGGGAGATGAGGAAGGGGAAGCCAGAGGATGGGAGATAAGGGAGGAAGGCAGAAGAGGGGAGATGAGGAAGGTGAAGGCAGAGGAGGGGAGATGAGGAAGGGGAAGGCAGAAGAGGGGAGATGAGGAAGGGGAAGGCAGAAGAGGGGAGATGAGGAAGGGGAAGGCAGAAGAGGGGAGATTAGGAAGGGGAAGGCAGAGGATGGGAGATAAGGGAGGAAGGCAGAAGAGGGGAGATGAGGGAGGGGAAGGCAGAAGAGGGAAGAGGAGCTGAGGCACGTGGAGAGAAGAGAGAAAGGTAGAGGGAGGAGATAGATGCATATCTCTGGCGACAGTAAAAGTGAAAGTGAAAGTCTCAACTGAAAGTGTTTTTAAGCCGCTAACCCCGCTGTAAACCCCCTGTGCTCCCTGAAGCCTTGGCGTTGTCCTGGCGTTCATCTCAAACGAGCTGGTCCGTCAGCAGATGGACCCGAGCCGCGGACAGCCCACCATGCTGGCGAATGTCAGCTCAGACTTGTCAGCCGTGGCCAGCATGCTGTCCGACATTCCCGTCCGTGCCAAGAACAACAGCTTCTCCGCCGTCGTGTCTCTCATCGCATCCATCTACCCGGCTGTCAACGTGTCGATGATCAGACTGCGGGACACCCTGGGCAGCAGCACCAAGACTGACGCGGTGCTATTCGATGCTCTCAGCGCCATGCGCAAGCTGGGCGACGCCTACAGGTACTCGGAGAGCTACCTGCAGCACCACGCCAACTACACGAACAATCTGAACAATTTGAATCGTTTGCTTGACGAATTGCGAACGAATCTGAGCGGCATCGAATCGGAATGCCCGTTCAACGCCATCCAGTCAGACTGCAACCTCATCGCAAATCGGCTACCCGGCCTGCGGGTGACTCAGAATGGCAGCGCTACAGGCCTGGCCAATGTTACACAGCTCAACAATTTGATGCGTACTGTCAACAACACGGAGCTAACTCAGCGCCTGCTAGCTGCTCAACAGGCTTTCAACAATGTTAGCCAAGTGGCGGATGAATATGTGAGCCGCAATTATCGATTAATGATGGTTCAGTCACAGGGGTTCGGTTAGGGGGTCGAGTGGCTTAGCGGTTAAGCGCGTCTGCTTTGTGTGCCATTGGTCCCGGTTCGATCCCCTGTTGTTCAGGGCCTCATGAATTAGGTCGGAAGCTGGTTGCGCAATTTACTTGTACGTCCGTGAAGACAACCCCAAAAGGCACGGGGAATGTACAGTACTGGAACTGCGTTTTGTACATCCCATGTGGGAGTGCGTGATTGGGGTGTTAATATTGGAATTCTATTGTGCTAAAAAAAGCTAAATCTGCAGGAGGGCTGTAGGCACCTTGACGCTTGAAGCGACATCGTCCCACAACCAGCTACGGGGCATGACTGTCCATTGCGCTGACTCCTGAAGCGCGTTCAGTCACACTAAATACGGTATGCAGGCATAGACACACACAGGCCGGCACCCAGTCACGCACTCAAATAGGCCCCAAATAAATGTGACCCTGCACACGAAACCGCGCTAGGGAAAATAGGCAACCTACATTGCGGGGTCGAACCTGGACCAGTGTCACACAAGGCAGACGCGCTAGACCGCTGAGCCACTCGCCCCCGAATTCTATTGTGCACCGTGCGCACGTGTGTGTGTGTGTGTGTGTGAGTCTATGCCTATGTACCGTAGCTATACAATATATCCACGAACCGATTTTGACGCCAATTTTGCAGATAGCAACCTACGCCAACTCGGTTGTTAGGGACATGAACAGCAGTGTCGAACTAGCCCAGATCTGGAGCACAGTTGAACATCTGTTTTACAGTCTGAACACGTTCATAGTGAATAACAGTTACAGCGTGAACCAGACTGTGTTTGACCCGGTGTCCCAGAGGGAATCCACTCTAGATGAGACAGTCGCGCACTTTGATCTGATCCGCTACGGCTGTTTCATCGCCATCGCCAGCTTAGCCTCGCTAGTCATCCTGCTCTGGTACTTCGGCGTCGCTTACGGCCTGTGCGGCGAGCCGCCACACGAGGACGCCCGCTGCTGCAACAGAGGCGTTGGGGCGAAATTGCTGACGTTCGGACTGGTTATCAGCTTTGTCAGCTATGCCCTGTTGTTTGTCATCATTCTGGTCTTGTTCCTGGCTGGCGGTCAGACTGGTGAGTGCCCGATTGGGCTGGGCTGGGCTGATCATTGAATGATCAATGTTCAGATTCAGCAGAGTCGGAATAGCGAAATCCGAAAACCCTCAGACACGGAGATTTGCCGCTACCTCACCGGCCGAGCGGGCAACAGCGGCTACAGGCAGTTGGACGACAATCTGAACCAGATTCTCCGGCACAACTCCCCGGAAATGTCCAACTACTCGTTGAATCTTGTCAGCGGGCTGCTCGACGGCTGCAGCAACAGCAACCAGTCTATAACGGCCGCTCTGAACATCCAGAGCCTCGTCAGAGGCAGATACATCTCTCAACGCGTTGACGGCTTTGTCAACGAGAGTACGCGGCTGCTGATGAGCCGGCGTTCGCAGCTCGTTGAAAGGGTGTCGCTCGATCTCAATCTGACTCACGCTGAGTTGGTTGCGGACACGGCAGCTTCGCAGTCTCTGAGTCCCTTCCTAACTGAGTTAGGGAAGCAGCTAATTGAAGGTTCAGAGCCCGTGTTTGCAGCTATTCAGAACATCTCCTTGACGGCTTCTAAGGCTGCAGACAGGGCCAGGTGAGCGGGTGACGGGTGCTGGGTCAGTGGGTGACGGGTGCTGGGTCAGTGGGTGACGGCTGTTGGGTCAGTGGGTGACGGGTGCTAGGAGAAGTTACAGAGAAGTTACCTGAATTTTCTGACAGCACATCCGCTCCCTGAACTGCCAGATTCGTGGCCCTGTTTACCTACCTGGACTCCAACACGCGTCAAGCAGAGATTCTGCAGCAGTCGCAGATGACGAGCCTGCGGGGAATGATAAACTCCCTCAGTCAGTTCAATTCAACTGTGTTCGGTATCACGCGAAGGCTGCTGGATTCGCACAACTCGGTGCACACCGTTTACAATATTGAGGTGGCCATCAACGTGGCCAAGGCTAATCTTACGGCGCAACTTCAGGTGAAAGTTCAAGTGAGTGTATAAAAATAATTGGCTGTAATGTTTTATTAAAGTACGATTTTTATTGCGTAAGGTTTGGTACTACGAGTAGGCTTACCGCGGCCAATACTCTATTGGCTGGCTCAAGCCCATGTTGCCCCAGGTACCAAAAAACTCATTACACCTACTGCTAAAATTGCACCCACCACCCCATTGCACACTCTGACCCATCGCACCCACCAGCCCATTGCACACTCTGACCCATTGCACCCACCACCCCATTATGCAGCCGTCACCCCATTGCACCCACCACCCCATTATGCAGCCGTCACCCCATTGCACACTCTGACCCATCGCACCCGCCAGCCCATTGTGCACCAGCCCCCCACTGCACACTATGAGCCTTTGCACCGAAAACGCTGTGGCGCCCATCATCCATCCCCCATTGCACCCAACTTGCCGTGCCGCCACACCCAACGCCCAACGAACCAGCTAACCAGAAAAGCCTCATCGCAAAATAACATCGTAGGACACGATTAATCTGGTGGTGGGAGCGGCGGCTAATTGCGACGCGCTCAATGAAAAGTTGAAGAGCCTGATCAGCGGACCCTGCGTCAATTTTCTCCGACCATTCAATGGATTCTGGGCCGGAATGGGTCTGTTCCTCATCTGCCTGCTGCCTTGCCTTGTATTGGCATTCAAACTGGCCAATATGTTCCGAAAGATGCACCGATACCAACCGGATTATTCCGACAAGTGAGTTCGTTGTTGGCAAGTGATTGAGCAAAGCATTTACTCCGAAGGAATTTCCCCTAAACAGTGAGACAGATTCCTGTAACAATCTGCCTGTTACTAGCCTATTTATTTTTTTCCCTCAATTTTAGCGACTACAAAAACCCCACATATCACCAGTTCTATCGAATCTCTACAATCAGCCAGATAAAGACACTTAAAAGCAGTGTGCCTTTTTGATGTTTGCATTATTTTCAAAATTTCTTGCATGCTCTACAATATTTGAAAAAAAGGAAATGAATGTTTTTTGGACAAGGGCAAAACGTAACGTTGAGACTTATCAGCCGGTCAACATTAAAAAATTCCATGAAAGCATCTTTTGAATGTGCATTGATTTAAATCGTCAATGTCAACCACCATTAAAACACACACAAGACAAACAATAATATCAACAAGTCCCTATTAACTACAGCTACTGAATTACACGCACCACCCCAATACAGCCACAACTCAAATGCACCCACCACCCCATTAAAACCTCCTACCGATAAAACCCCAACCCAACTACACCCATCACCCCATAAAAACCTCCAACCCATAACACCCCAACTAAACTGTACCCACCACCCCATTAAAACCTCCAACCCATAACACCCCAGCTAAACTGCACCCACCACCCCATTGAAGCCTCCAACCCATAACACCCCAGCTAAACTGCACCCACCACCCCATTGAAGCCTCCAACCAATAACACCCCCAACTAAACTGCACCCACCACCCCATTAAAACCTCCAACCCATAACACCCACAAGTCAACTGCACCCACCACCCCATTAAAACCTCCAATTGACCTCCACCTATTGATCTATCCTAATGCACCCACCATATCACTAACTAAAAATAGCTCTTACTTCATGGAATGCTGTAATTTTCAATGTACCTATTATAAGCTCGATAAATTTCAGCTGAGAGCAATTTCGAAAACAAACTTTTACAGAATTCAAACCCTATTGAGCAATTACAATCGCAGACTGTATGAAGTGGACTCCGGATTTAATACTCTTACGTCAACAGTTTGACCAGTGCATGAGTTGTTTTTTGGTCAGTAGTTTCGTTATTAGTTACTAAAGCGATAGCTCTTTTAACATAATTTTGGCTTTAACTAAAAATTAATAAACAGTTAGCAATGAGTAACCAATTAACTCTAACTGATCTTAACAAACTGGGGTCTCTAACTTAACTGAAATGAGTGTGCTAGTGTTTCAACAGAATTTCTGTCACTTGAATAAACGGATATGGTATGATGGTCAGATATGGTCAGATTAGGACATGGATGGGTCAGATTGGGATATGGATGGGTCAGATTAAGATATGAATGAGTCAGATTGGGATATGGATGGGTCAGATTGGGATATGGATGGGTCAGATTGGGATATGGATGGATCAGATTAAGATATGAATGAGTCAGATTGGGATATGGATGGGTCACATTGGGATATGGATGTGTCAGATTGGGATATGGATGGGTCAGATTGGGATATGGATGGGTCAGATTGGGATATGGATGGGTCACATTGGGATATGGATGTGTCAGATTGGGATATGGATGGGTCAGATTGGGATATGGATGGGTCAGATTGGGATATAGATGGGTCACATTGGGATATGGATGGGTCAGATTGGGATATGGATGGGTCACAGTGGGATATGGATGGGTCAGATTGGGATATGGATGGGTCACAGTGGGATATGGATGGGTCACATTGGGATATGGATGTGTCAGATTGGGATATGGATGGGTCAGATTGGGATATGGATGGGTCAGATTGGGATATAGATGGGTCACATTGGGATATGGATGGGTCAGATTGGGATATGGATGGGTCACAGTGGGATATGGATGGGTCAGATTGGGATATGGATGGGTCACAGTGGGATATGGATGGGTCAGATTGGGATATGGATGGGTCACAGTGGGATATGGATGGGTCAGATTGGGATATAGATGGGTCAGATTGAGATATGGATGGGTCAGATTGGGATATGGATGGGTCAGATTAGGATATGGATGGGTCAGATTGGGATATGGATGGGTTAGATTGGGAAATAGATTGGAGTTACCAAAGTTACTAAACTAACCCTAGCGCTACTAAATTAATTTCCTAACTGATTAGCATGAGCTTGCTAGCTCAATAAACGGGTTGTGCGGTTTTTTAGCAGACAATTATCTATTTAAATACTGTATTTTTTCTCCCACTTTCGTATCCCATTTCAGTAAAGTGAGCAGCCTGCAGATGTATCGACTATAACTTCAGTGAAGTGTGGAAATAAAACTGCCAACGGACACACTGCAATTGCAACTTACTTGTTTTGTTATAATGATTGCTCCATTTACGACAAATTCCTTCCTTCGGTTTGGAGGGATGCTCGATCGGTACACCTGCATGAAGTCACGTGACATACAACTGTAATATTATGCATACTATTCTTAGAAGCTAATGCCCGAACTGCCTACTCTAGACACAACGGGCTTGTTGCTATATAAAAAAATATTGACTGAAAAACTTATTGGCAACAATCAAAATATGTTATTTTTATTGATACAAGCCAAAATACTGAAATTAAAGGCCAAAACACGCAAAAACTTTCCACAATACACCAGCCAAACCGCCCAACACCAGTCAATACACCATTGAAAGCACACGGCAGTCCCTCTGGAAAGTCTAAAACACACCATTAAAAACACCCACCAACCCACTACACGCAGCCAAAAAAACAAACCACCAAAACACCTATCAACCCACAATAAACCCACTCCCCCAAGCAGCCAGTACCAAACAAAGCACCTCTTAAAAAAGCAAAATCCCTGAAAAGACGATTCAAAACACCCACAATACGAAACACCCACCTCACAATACTCAGCCGAAAAAGAACATTTTATCTCAAAATGCACCACTTAAAACACCTACCACCCCTCAATAAACCACTTAAAACACCCACCACCCCTCAATAACAACTTGAAACACCCACCACCCCTCAATAAACCACTTAAAACACCCACCAACCCTCAATAACAACTTAAAACACCCACCACCCCTCAATACACCACCTAAAACACCCACCAACCTTCAAAACACCACTTGAAACACCCACCACCCCTCAATAAACCACTTAAAACACCCACCAACCCTCAATAACAACTTAAAACACCCACCACCCCTCAATACACCACTTAAAACACCAACCAACCTTCAAAACACCACTTGAAACACCCACCACCCCTCAATAAACCACTTGAAACACCCACCGCCCCTCAATAAACAACTTAAAACACCCACCACCCCTAAATAATCAATTTAAACACCCACTAACCCCCAATAACCGCTTGAAACAGCCCCACCCCTCAATACACCACTTAAAACTCCGTTCATACAAATTTTACTCGTCAGTCCCTCAATATAGTCTATAAGCAAAGTTTTGTTCACAGACTAGTTATTAACTCCGGTTAGTATTCTGTAAAATCGGTCATTGTTTCGCAGTCCTCAATAATTAAGACTTTTGTGTCGCAGTTTTAATTAGCAAGTTTCGCGTTAATTTGGCAATTAAAAATATTGTTACATCATTTAATGTCTAAGAAATAAATTTATTTATCCCGATTTACTCTTCAGCGGCAAAAGAGCTAATTTTGCCTCATTTACAGTTTAAAAAACTGTCAGCATTCATAAAAAATCGGAAAAAGTTGCAATTGAAGTTTCCAATACATGTATCGCTTGGTCAGTCTTCGTGATTTCTGCTTGTCTCCTACTGCACTTCAGCATCCGTTTAGCCTTATCATACTGGCAGACAGCAGGCACCAGTACAGTAGCCATGTGCCCACTGGTACGGGCTGCAGTCTGTCAGCTGGACTGGAGCACGCAGTTGAGTTGTCCTGAAGAAATTTTTTTGGCGGGATTGCATCCTGTTGCATTTTTTTCGATTGGGGAAAATTTTTACTCTTGTATGAGAGGATATTATATATATATATTTGGACTTTTAGATATCTGTAGGTGTATTGGGATACTTTTGTCTTCATGGGGATATTTTTGTGTCCATTGGGATATGTGTGTGTTCGATGGGATATTTTTGTGTTCATTGGGATATCTGTGTGTGTTTATTGGGATATTTCTGTGTTCGTTAGGATATCTGTGTGTGTATTGGAATATTTTTGTGTGTGTGTGTGTGTATCTGTGTGTGTATTGGGATTTCTGTGTGTGTATTGGGATATTTGTGTGCGTATTGGGATATTTTTGTGTTCTTAGGGATTTTTTTGTGTTCATGGGGATATTTTTGTGTTCATTGGGATATTTGTGTGTTCATTGGGATATTTTTGTGTTCATTGGGATATCTGTGTGTGTTCATGGGGATATTTTTGTGTTCATTGGGATATTTGTGTGTTCATTGGGATATTTTTGTGTTCATTGGGATATCTGTGTGTGTTCATTGGGATATTTTTGTGTTCATTGGGATATATTTGTGTGTGCATAGGGATATCTTTGTGTGCAGTGCGACATATGCTCTGGAATCCTACGCAAAGAGGGATACCTGCTTACACACGTGCAGGCAGGTATGGAATAGTATCTAACGAACTCACAGTCAGCACAATGTTTGACCGGGTCCAGCTTGGCTTGCTCCGTAGCGGCTGCTCCAGCGAATAGTTAGCCGGGGTGGCCGCCTCCGCGGTCCCGGTGAAGGGCCCGCAGCCTTGGCACTGGCAGCCGCTGTCCCGCACCACAGCTACAAAGACCAGATTGGTCTTGTCCACCTGCTTCGCGTAGATGTCGCTAGAGATGAGGACAAAATAAAAAAAATAAAATTACTAACAAACACTTTATGCAGACGAATGAAAGGCTACAAAGACTAGCTTATTACCTAGGACACGGTGTTGGAGACGCGGCAAAAAACTCCTGGCTGCAGCTGATGTTGGCCAGACGGTGCAGGCCGGTGGTCAGTGTCGAGCTGTTGGCCTGCAGCAGGGAGTACATCTGGCAGCCGATTGTGGCACGGCTGGCGTACACAATTCGCCTAGTCAGCGAGGTGTTCGTGACTAAAGCGAAATAAAAAAACATTCATTTTCTAATGTTACCTACTAAGTTAGAAATAAGACAGTAGTATTAAAAAGAAGTAGAAAACATAAATTGTTTACATTGGGCATTCACGGGAATTCTGCTGAACAGCGAGCTCGATAGGTCGGACAAAATTCTAAAAAAAATTGTGTGAATTTTTTTCTAGTAAACATTGTTTCTTTTATGCCAGACAATTTTGCTGCTTTTTCTCACAGGTAAGCTTCCAACAATATCCCGGAAATTAGTCGGAGAAGAGATCTGATTGGCTGAAAATCAAAACAAGATTTTGTTCAAACAAGAATCTCGGACTTTTAGGAATTAGGTCATAATTATTGCGGATGAAAACTTACACTGAATAAGGATGAAGCTGAACTACCGATAACAATCCTTCGATAGCAAACTGATTGAAAGTCGTACGATTGTATTCTGAAAATGGGAATATCGCGGCTTAATAACTAATCACGACTTCAAAGTCAGTTAAAAACCTATTCCTTCATTTTTAAGTACAGCAGGCTATAATCTCGTCTCCAAGTCGTACACGAGGTCATCAGCAAGTAACCTTATTCCACAGTTGGTCATCAGCCCGTCCCCTTACTGTACAATAGGTTATTACCTCGTGTCCCCTTGCTGTACATTGAGTTTATCACCTCGTCCCCTCACTGCACATTGGGTTTATCACCTCGTCCCCTCACTGTACATTGAGTTTATCACCTCGTCCCCTCACTGCACATTGGGTTTATCACCTCGTCCCCTCACTGCACATTGAGTTTATCACCTCGTCCCCTCCTCACTGCACATTGGGTTCATCACCTCGTCCCCTCACTGCACACTGGTTTTATTACCTCGTCCCCTCACTGCACATTGAGTTTATCACCTCGTCCCCTCACTGCACATTGAGTTTATCACCTCGTCCCCTCCTCACTGCACATTGGGTTCATCACCTCGTCCCCTCACTGCACACTGGTTTTATTACCTCGTCCCCTCACTGCACATTGGGTTTATCAACTCGTCCCCTCACTGTACATTGAGTTCATCACCTCGTCCCCTAATCATACAGGGAGCCACCTGGTCATCTGGGGTGACCGCCGCCAAATCAAAATCCTGAATTTGTGAACAAAATCGCACCTAAAAAACAGTCGCTGATCAACCATAGCTCTCATGGCGTCGCAGTTTACCCAGTCGAAGGCTTTGCCAACATCTTGGCGCTCCTTGGAGACCACAACAATGCCGTTGAAGTCAAGCAGATAGCAGCTCACACTGGCCTGAGCGCAGGTGTTACATCCGGCACTTGAAGCACAACTGTTGGTGGCGCTAAATATCAGAGGAGGTTTTGGGAAATGTTTAATCATGCCATGATAAAATTATTACATCATTCGAGAATTTAGACACCAAATGGCTTAAACTAAGCAGCCTTCCCACCTAGTGAAAAAGCTCTCCAGCCTGGCATAGTCAAGCTCCGCGCCAGCCACCGCCGCAACCGCGCCTGGCGCCACCCGAATTGGCGCCGTCAGCAGCACCGGAAACGCCCTGGGATGGCTGGCATTCGATGTGATAGTCGCGGTCACAACAGTCGACGACGGAGGCGTCAGGACGACGCTAAGCGCGTCCGCATCCGTTGCCATAGCAACGGTCCGCTCGTACAGTTGATCGCGACTGCCGTTTCGCCACCTCGGCGTCATCAAACTGCCGTTTAGCGCCGGGTCAACCAGCCAACGCGCGAGGCCGCTGCCTCCGGACCATAGGAACACGTGACCTCCAGTTGCCCCTAGCAACCGAGCCGGAGCGGAGCTACTCGAATTGGCGAATGCGTCCCGCCACGCAGCCGGCGCTCCCTGCGAACTGGCCGCATCAACTCGGAGCCTGTCGAGAAATTCAACGGAGCAGGACATGGCCGTCTGGCTGCTCCGCCTCAGCGCCAGCACCTGCACCGCCGCGCACACTGCGCTCGCATTGTAGACCGACTGCAGCGCCGGCGGGAAGTCGCAGAACTCGAAGTCGGCCAGGCCGATGCCCAGCTGCAGCGGCTGCTGACAGGCGGTGGAATTGCCGTTGGCAATCAGCGGCGCTAGACGGTCGGACAGAATGGCGCCGATTTGAGCGCTCGTCAGACTGGCGCCCATGGTTGAAGCGCTTGTCGGCGGATAAGCCACTGGCAGGGGCCGCTGCCTGCCAGACAGCCAGGGCAGAGCCAGGCCCAGACTGAACGGGGTCTGCCTGGTAACTGTCGAATTCGAGCTGGTTAATGGTGTCGTTAGATACCGGTAGGCGAGTCTTTGCGATCGGCTCTTGTGAATTCGAAAATTTGTGGATGATTGGTTTAGTTAGTAACCTTTGAGAGAATGTTTTTACCAAATATTTTCTCTGGAGATATTCTTAACTAATCAAATGAAATTTAGTTGCAAACAACTGATATGACTGAAAGTTTTCGATGGGATAAAATAATCTATGGCCCTATGGGAGATGAGTGTATTGGAGATGAGTGTATGGGATTAATTTGTCTATGGGAAGAATTTGTCTATGTGAGGAATTTGTCTATGGGAGAAATTTGTCTATGGGGGGAATTTGTCTTTTGGAGGAATTTGTCTATGGGATGAATTTGTCTATGGGAGGAATTTGTCTATGGGAAGAATTTGTCTATGGGTGGAATTTGTCTATGGGTGGAATTTGTCTATGAAAGGAATTTTTCTATAGGAGGAAGGATCAGATGTATCTGGGAGGAAGTTGACTAACAATTTTACGGGATTTTCTCCCGGAAAGTCAACGAGACGTAGACCATAAGAATATATGTATTTAGGAGAAAAATTAGTCTGCAAGTATGACCCGGCCTCACATTGTCATCGTACAGTCTAATCCGAGAAAACTCAACCGTGCCATTTTGGCGCAGCACCAGAGCAGTACGCAGTGTCGTATTGTAGAGCGGCTTGTTGCTGTTGGACAGTGGCGTGAAATCCGCCGGCACCTCGATGTCGGCTATATCGCGGTTGTTGTAAAATAACGCGGCGTTGCCAGATCTCTTTAAGGCGGTAAGGGTCATTCCAGAATTACAATAGATAGTTTATCTTTTTTGATTGGCTGGAACTTAACTCTCGATTCTCTACCCCTCCCTTATCTCTCATTGGTCGGCGGGCCAACCCCTCCTCTTAATTTGTGCGAGGGGTTACTCAAGGATTCCGATAAATAGTCCATATTTTTTGATTGGCTGGAACTTAACTCTCGATTCTCTACCCCTCCCTTATCTCTCATTGGTCGGCGGGCCAACCCCTGCCCTTAATTAGTGCGTAGGGTTTTGAGAAGCCAAATAATAATTGGCTTACTCATTATAGCATAAACCATCTTACATCAACAGTCCTGAGCTCTGGATGGTAAATAACAAATCCATTGTTGTTGACTATGAATATGTAGGCCAGCGGGCCCAGCTCCCAGGCTGGGCCAAGTCGATCAAACTGGTCCAAAGCAACGTCGACTCCAGCCACGCCGATAATTTCACCAGCCTCCTGTGACTACAGGTAAAGTGTTTGTACTTAAGTTTTTTTACTGCAATAAAGTCCAAAAATTACGGTAAAAGAAAATCGCTTAACTTCTTAGCCTCTTTACACGGAACATCCCTAATTGGCTAGGAAGCTCCAACCAATCAGACTCTGTCTCAGTGCTATCGTCTGATTTTTACTGAGTGCTGATTGGTCAGGAAGCTCTAGCCAATCAGGCTCCAACCAATCAAATCTTTAATTGGGGAACCAATTTTGCCTTTAACTAGCTTTCATCAAAATACAAATTTTTATTAATGCATAAATTATTTTAAACTCAAACCATCGATTTTTAGCCCCAATCACCGAGCAACTGAAAATGTACTAACCGTTACATTCGTCCGGAGATCATAAGCCGCTTGGGACGCAGATGTGAACAGGGCATATTTCTATAGTTGAGGTGGATGCTTATATTAAATGCAAAGTAAAATCATCGCCTAAACATTGCCTTTTTAAGAAACCCAAAAGTTGATCACAAAACTCACGGCTGTATCAGACATTCCCTAAGAAAGAAAATAAATAGTTTTTTTATTAGGTTTCGAAGGGACACTATATGACAACCAAACACAGATTTCCTTACCACAGTCGAAATCTGGTTTTGATGCACGTCGCTCCATGTGAAAAACCGGTCTTTTGACAACGAATTGGGCCGAGCCATCACAGGAATGTAGCGCTGAATTTGTAGACAAAAATTTAATGTACGTCGTTAATAATTCGGCTAAATCACCGTGCTATCCTGTTGTTAGGCTTAGCTTTGCTTCTGCAACACATTTTTTAATCTCACAAAAGGAAATTAAACAAAGTCGCGCACCTGGACACTCTCTCTGGCATTCGACAGCGTGGCCACCTGGCTGAAAAAGCCGCGGTTGCTGCAGGCCATTGACTTCACCACCGGAAAGTCGCGGGCTTCTTGGCCCATCAGGAAGGTGAACAGCCTGACCTGGCGCTGTAGGAGAAATCAATTTCGATTAGGAAAAAATTCGTATACAAATTATAGTACCGTTGCACTTTTCTAGTAAACGCGTACTTTTAAAGTGCGGACGAACTTTTTAAGTACCGTTGAACTATAAAAGTACTGTTGCACTTTTTGAAAGTGAATGCACTTATGAAAGACGAATTTTTTTGAAAAATTTTATTTAAAGAGTAATTGACACACGCCATTTTGAACACACTTGCAGCGCAGGCCACAGCCGCAGCTAGCTAGGTGGACTGCGGGATTAAGTACCTTGCTGCTAAAACTGGGGCTCGAACCCACGACCTTTCGGTCATAAGACAGATGCCCTAGCCACTAGGCAAATTTTTTTTCCAGTTTATACATTAAAAGCTCAATAATTAATTGTCCTTACATTGGGATTTTGTTGGGCAAATACTGCCGCAAAGTCCTCAGGCGAGCTGTCTGTTATCAAAGCGATAGCCTGGACGCCTCCGGCGCTGAACGCCGTATTGTTCTGCTTGACGAGGCGAAGTAGCTGGAAGGCTTGGGTGAGACCTGCGCTAAGGTCACCGATTCCCTGAGCCTCAAGGACCCTGGATGCGGGAATTGGCTTCAACTGGTCTTCATTTAGCAGCTCCATCATTTTCTGGAATTGACACACCGATAATTATTTTCGTATCAACTTTTTTCTCGAAGATAGCCTTTTATATCCGCCCACACCTAGATCCGCTCCCACTAGGATCCGCCCCCACTAAGATCCGCCCCCACTCAGATCCGCCCCACTCAGATCCGCCCCTACTCAGATCCGCCCCTACTCAGATCCGCCCCCACCCAGATCCACCCCACTCAGATCCGCCCCTACTCAGATCCGCCCCTACTCAGATCCGCCCCCACTCAGATTCGCCCCCACCCAGATCCGCCCCACTCAGATCCGCCCCCACTAAGATCCGCCCCTACTCAGATCCGCCCCCACTCAAAATTACCCTCACCCAGATCCGCCCCCACTAAGATCCACCCCTACTCAGATCCGCACCCACCCAGATCCGCCCCCACTCAGATCCGCCCCTACTCAGATCCGCCCCTACTCAGATCCGCCCCACCCAGATCCGCCCCACCCAGATCCGCCCCACTCAGATTCGCCCCCACCCAGATCCGCCCCACTCAGATCCGCCCCACTCAGATCCGCCTAATTAGCTAGCCAGAACACAGAATCTTACAATTTTATTGGCTTCAGTGGCCTGCAAGAGGGTCCCGCTGTAAGATTCGTGCACATAGCTGACGTTGCTGGTTCCCATGACCTGCAGTTTTGAAGAAATTCGCCAGTTGCACTTATAAACTGTTTTACGCGCGTCAACAGAATCATAAATTATTATAGTAATATATTTGGCCAGCTCACCAAAAGCACATTGAAAAAATCGTTGGCAGTCAAAGTGTCCAAAAATTCTGTCAGCGTTCTATTGGCCATGATTGAGCCGCTGCCTTTCATTGAGCCGCTGTTGTCAATCACTACGACCAGATCCTTGGGATACGTTGACGACAACAGGTACCTGCGTGGTTGTAACGTAAGATTTATGCTAAAAGTACATTTGCTGGATGTATTCTCTAGGCTGAAAGTTGGAGGGCGGATCCGAGTGGGGGCGGATCTGAGTGGGACAGATCTGGGTGGGGGCGGATCTGAGTAGGGGCGGATCTGAGTGGGGGCGGATCTGAGTGGGTGCGGATCTGAATGGGGGCGGATCTGGGTGGGGCGGATATGAGTAGGGGCGGATCTGACTGGGGGCAGATCTGAGTGGGGCGGATATGAGCGGGGGCGGATCTGGGTGGGGCGGATATGAGTGGGGGCGGATCTGAGTGGGGGCGGATCTGGGTGGGCGGATATTAGTGGGGGCGGATATGAGTGGGGGCGGATCTGAGTGGGGGCGGATCTGGGTGGGGGCGGATCTGAGTTGGATGGGATGATTGCCAAAGCAGCTTGCCAGTTCTGATTCCTGCAGTCGTAGGGGTCCATAGTTAGGCCTATCTGTGGCGACCACTGAACGGCGGGAAAGATTTTGAGGAATCCGTGCCGGCTAGCGAAGTACTGCCACTGCAGCGTCGGGTCTGACGATGCCAACTCCCTCATTGCGAACTCCAGCCCGTTTGTCCAGTTGGCCACGTTCAGAACTGGGTTGGCTGAGGGAGGTTTTCATGCTGTGATTAGATTCCTATAACAGTGATTAGATTCTGCTGGCTGTGATTAGATTCTTATAACAGTGATTAGATTCTGCTGGCTGTGATTAGATTCTTATAACAGTGATTAGATTCTGCTGGCTGTGATTAGATTCTTATAACAGTGATTAGATTCTTATAACAGTGATTAGATTCTTATATCAGTGATTAGATTTTGCTGGCTGTGATTAGATTCTTATAACAGTGATTAGATTCTTATAACAGTGATTAGATTCTTATAACAGTGATTAGATTCTGCTGGCTGTGATTAGACTCTGCTGGCTGTGATTAGATTCTTATAACAGTGATTAGATTCTGCTGGCTGTGATTAGATTCTTATTACAGTGATTAGATTCTGCTGGCTGTGATTAGACTCTGCTGGCTGTGATTAGATTCTGCTGGCTGTGATTAGATTCTGCTGGCTGTGATTAGATTCTGCTGGCTGTGATTAGATTCTGCTGGCTGTGATTAGATTCTTATTACAGTGATTAGATTCTGCTGGCTGTGATTAGATTCTGCTGGCTGTGATTAGATTCTGCTGGCTGTGATTAGATTCTTATTACAGTGATTAGATTCTGCTGGCTGTGATTAGACTCTGCTGGCTGTGATTAGATTCTGCTGGCTGTGATTAGATTCTGCTGGCTGTGATTAGATTCTGCTGGCTGTGATTAGATTCTGCTGGCTGTGATTAGATTCTGCTGGCTGTGATTCGATTCTGCTGGCTGTGATAACAGTGATTAGATTTTGCTGGCTGTGATTAGATTCTTATAACAGTGTTGTGATTATTACAGTGATTAGATTCTTATAACAGTGATTAGATTCTTATAACAGTGATTAGATTCTTATAACAGTGATTAGATTATTATAACAGTGATTAGATTCTTATAACAGTGAGGATTAGATTCTTATAATAGTGATTAGATTCTTATAACAGTGATTAGATTCTGCTGGTTGTGATTAGATTTTGCTGGCTGTAATTAGATTCTTATAACAGTGATGTGATTATTACAGTGATTAGATTCTTATAACAGTGATTAGATTCTTATAACAGTGATTAGATTCTTATAACAGTGACTAGATTATTATAACAGTGATTAGATTCTTATAACAGTGATGTGATTATAACAGTGATTAGATTCTTATAACAGTGACTAGATTCTTATAACAGTGATTAGATTCTAATAACAGTGATTAGATTATTATAACAGTGATTAGATTCTTATAACAGTGAGGATTAGATTCTTATAATAGTGATTAGATTCTTATAACAGTGATTAGATTCTGCTGGTTGTGATTAGATTCTGCTGGCTGTGATTAGATTCTGCTGGCTGTGATTAGATTCTTATAACAGTGATTAGATTTTGCTGGCTGTGATTAGATTATTATAACAGTGATTAGATTTTGCTGGCTGTGATTAGATTCTTATAACAGTGATGTGATTATTACAGTGATTAGATTCTTATAACAGTGATTAGATTCTTATAACAGTGATTAGATTCTTATAACAGTGATGTGATTATAACAGTGATTAGATTCTTATAACAGTGATTAGATTCTTATAACAGTGATTAGATTCTTATAACAGTGATTAGATTCTTATAACAGTGATTAGATTCTTATAACAGTCAGGATTAGATTCTTATAATAGTGATTAGATTCTTATAACAGTGATTAGATTATTATAACAGTGATTAGATTCTTATAACAGTGATTAGATTCTTATAACAGTGATTAGATTATTATAACAGTGATTAGATTCTGCTGGCTGTGATTAGATTCTGCTGGCTGTGATTAGATTCTGCTGGCTGTGATTCGATTCTGCTGGCTGTGATAACAGTGATTAGATTTTGCTGGCTGTGATTAGATTCTTATAACAGTGTTGTGATTATTACAGTGATTAGATTCTTATAACAGTGATTAGATTCTTATAACAGTTATTAGATTCTTATAACAGTGATTAGATTCTTATAACAGTGATTAGATTATTATAACAGTGATTAAATTCTTATAACAGTGAGGATTAGATTCTTATAATAGTGATTAGATTCTTATAACAGTGATTAGATTCTGCTGGTTGTGATTAGATTCTGCTGGCTGTGATTAGATTCTGCTGGCTGTGATAAGATTCTTATAACAGTGATTAGATTTTGCTGGCTGTGATTAGATTATTATAACAGTGATTAGATTTTGCTGGCTGTAATTAGATTCTTATAACAGTGATGTGATTATTACAGTGATTAGATTCTTATAACAGTGATTAGATTCTTATAACAGTGATTAGATTATTATAACAGTGATTAGATTCTTATAACAGTGATGTGATTATAACAGTGATTAGATTTTGCTGGCTGTGATTAGATTATTATAACTGTGATTCGATTCTGCTGGCTGTGATAACAGTGATTAGATTTTGCTGGCTGTGATTAGATTCTTATAACAGTGTTGTGATTATTACAGTGATTAGATTCTTATAACAGTGATTAGATTCTTATAACAGTTATTAGATTCTTATAACAGTGATTAGATTCTTATAACAGTGATGTGATTATAACAGTGATTAGATTCTTATAACAGTGATTAGATTCTTATAACAGTGATTAGATTCTTATAACAGTGATTAGATTCTTATAACAGTGATTAGATTCTTATAACAGTGAGGATTAGATTCTTATAATAGTGATTAGATTCTTATAACAGTGATTAGATTATTATAACAGTGATTAGATTCTTATAACAGTGATTAGATTATTATAACAGTGATTAGATTCTTATAACAGTGATTAGATTATTATAACAGTGATTAGATTCTGCTGGCTGTGATTAGATTCTGCTGGCTGTGATTCGATTCTGCTGGCTGTGATAACAGTGATTAGATTTTGCTGGCTGTGATTAGATTCTTATAACAGTGTTGTGATTATTACAGTGATTAGATTCTTATAACAGTGATTAGATTCTTATAACAGTGATTAGATTCTTATAACAGTGATTAGATTCTTATAACAGTGATTAGATTATTATAACAGTGATTAGATTCTGCTGGTTGTGATTAGATTCTGCTGGCTGTGATAAGATTCTTATAACAGTGATTAGATTTTGCTGGCTGTGATTAGATTATTATAACAGTGATTAGATTTTGCTGGCTGTGATTAGATTCTTATAACAGTGATGTGATTATTACAGTGATTAGATTCTTATAACAGTGATTAGATTCTGCTGGTTGTGATTATATTCTGCTGGCTGTGATTAGATTCTGCTGGCTGTGATTAGATTCTTATAACAGTGATTAGATTTTGCTGGCTGTGATTAGATTATTATAACAGTGATTAGATTTTGCTGGCTGTGATTAGATTCTTATAACAGTGATGTGATTATTACAGTGATTAGATTCTTATAACAGTGATTAGATTCTTATAACAGTGATTAGATTCTTATAACAGTGATTAGATTCTTATAACAGTGAGGATTAGATTCTTATAATAGTGATTAGATTCTTATAACAGTGATTAGATTATTATAACAGTGATTAGATTCTGCTGGCTGTGATTAGATTCTTATTACAGTGATTAGATTTTGCTGGCTGTGATTAGATTCTCATAACAGGGATTAGACAGTCGTACTCACAGGCATCGAAGACATACTGCGGCACGTGAGCAGTTGAAGCATTTCTATTCGTCAGAGCGTTGAACAGTCTGGCATCGGGGCTCAGCGGCAGTTCGGCAGTCCGACTGCATTGGTCAGCAGTTGCTGGTGCCGCGGTTGTTGAATTCACTGTTGGTTCAACGTTTTGAACTGCCGCGGCGCGTAGATAAGGCTGGCTAGTGAATTCGGAGCACTGGGCGAAACGGGAAGGGAGCAGCGGCGAGTCACTTTCCTTTGGAATTGGAGCATCGATTGTGGCAGACTTAATGGAACTCGACTTACCGTGTAATTTCTAGCCGTGTAACTCGCGAACAGCTGCTCAGCACGAGTGCGTATTGTCTGGGATTTGGTTGCGAATGTAGCATCTAATCGATTAATCAATCAATCCATCAGCATCTATTAATATCTATGTATATCTATCTGTATGTCTTTCTGTCTGTCTGTCTGTCTGTGTGTCTGTCTGTCTGTCTCCCTGTTTGTCCGTCTGTCTGTCTGTCTGTCTGTCTGTCCGTCTGTCTGTCTGTCTGTCTGTCTTGGCTGTCTGTCTGTCTGTCTGTCTGTCTGTCTGTCTGTCTGTCTGTCTGTCTGTCTGTCTGTCTGTCTGTCTGTCTGTCTGTCTGTCTGTCTGTCTGTCTGTCTGTCTGTCTGTCTGTCCATCTATCATCTCTCTGACAGATGATACTAACAACCGGTACGCAACTCACCTCAACCTGTTGTTCAGTCTTCCACATCAGCCTCTGGATTCTACTTTGCACTGACTGGAGCAGCTGGTTGGCTTGGCTATCACTGACTTCTTTGGCTGTGAGGCCGCTGGCTTTGTAATTCTAAATAAATTGTGCGATGAAATATGAAAGTCTGCAATCAGTTTGAATACATTTACATACGCGAGCTACATCAATACCACTAAAATGTCCTCAGCTGCATCTCAAGCAGTGTTTGTATTTAGCTCTACTATTAACTTAACAATCAAGTGCAACCAGCTTACCTCCTCAAGGCCGTCAGCCCACAGAACTGTACGACGAAAATTGATCAAATTATTGGAAATAGTGCCCACCCAGTTGTCGATGCTGAAATTTTTTGTTTTTTAGTGCCCATTTACATTGTTAAAAATAATTGTTAAAACGGCCCTTTCCAGGGCCCTTTAACTTTAAGTGATTTTTGTGTCACCTACTCGGCGCTGTTGAGGACAAGCCGGCCCTGTGCCTCCATCCCGTCGATGCGGCACAGCAGGAGGATCTGCACGATGGCCACCGCGACTTTCAGCTGGTGCATTGCGTGAACAAATTTTGACTATTTTGTGTGAATCTGTCCGTAATTGTGGGCTGAGTGAAAATCTTTGTAAATTTATTATTCTGTTGGGTTGAGTTGCTGTGAGTTGCTGCATAGGTTGGGATAATAATAAAGCCCGTGGTCAAAGCTCCTTTTTTGGGTTGGTGGGAGAGACAAATGTGTTGCTTCTATAGGATTTTCAGAACAT
Source organism: Macrostomum cliftonense (assembly GCA_950096795.1). Lineage (NCBI taxonomy): Eukaryota > Metazoa > Platyhelminthes > Macrostomidae > Macrostomum > Macrostomum cliftonense. The sequence goes on from CATNEM010000183.1 coordinate 261,476, forward strand.
AAAACGGGATCAGAGCTGGCCAGAGTCAGTTGACCAAGTCTTTCTTTTCAGTTCGCTTCCCCCAAGATCAACTCCCCCACCCTCCTCCTGATCAATCCCTTAGGGAAAGAAAGAAGAAACGTTGTACCACCAAAGAAAGAGTGGAATTGAGAGGCGCGATTGAGAAAAAATCGATTTTCTTTCCCACACGTACCCTTTAGTTATTCAAATTCAGTCATGCACGATTTGCATGCTGCTCACCGCACATTTACCCAATTGCACTATGTACGCGGCCTTTCATGAATCAATTTAATTTTAGCGAACGATTAGCTAATTTTCGTACTGCTCTACTCGGACAGTAGAGCAATCCAGATTTTAAAACAATTTTTTCATTAAGAGAAATAAAAAATGAGCTGATACTATTTTGCATAGTCAACAGAAGCGATTGGACGAACTTTTCTCTCGAGTAAAAAAATAACGAGTTAAGTTATATTTTCATCCTACATGTAATTGGTGGCTAGATAAGCAACGTTTAGGAACAGGAATAAACATAGTTAACACAACTTAATACTTTGATGTTTGTGCTTGAGGCACACAGACACAGAATTGTTCTACATTGATTAATTAAGTGACAGACAAAACACCATTAAATTGAACTGAAGTAATTTTTTAGACACAAAGATATGAAATTACGCCACAGCGGGTATGATAAAAAGGCAGCTTTAAATGAGCTTTTGGCAAAAAGTACAAAAAATAAACATAAATGACTACTTTTAAGGTTTGAATGGCAAATAATTGATACTTTGTATGTACTTAGAAAGAAAATAAATAAAATGCTGAATAGACTATCGAACGGCGGTGCTTAAAATATTAAATTTCATATTCAATGTTTGTTTACTTCTTCGCCTTGCCTTTGCTGGCCTTAGCTGGCGGAGTCTTCTTGGTCTTCTTGGAGACGGCTGGTTCAGTTACAGCGACAGCAGCAGCCGCTGCCTTTTTGCTAGCCATCGGCACCTTCGCCTTGCTGGCCTTCGGCGGCGGTGGCGAATCCGGGCCTGACGAAGCAGCAGCCTCTTCTGGCACTGCGGCAGCAGTCTTCTTCTTAGCCGCCATCGGCTTCTTCATCGCCTTGGGTGATTTGGGCTTCTTAGCCACCGGAGACTTGGCTGCATCCGGATCCGGCGACTTGACGGCAGGCTTCTTGGCTGCCGCCGGTGATTTCGGCTTTCTAGCAGCAGACGGCGATTTGGACTTTTTTGGCGACGCCTTCTTAGGCTTGGCCTTGGGCTTGAGCTTCGCCGCGGGCGCCTCCTTCTTGGCCAGCTGGAAGGAGCCGGTGGCGCCGACGCCTTTGGTGTGCACGTAGCGGCCGCTCTTGCTGCCGGCTTTCAGCGCGGCTTTTACATAGAAATCAATTTTATCCTCCGAATCGAAGTGATAATTGGCCAGCAGGTATTTGGTAATGGCCTGACGGCTCGAGCCTTTGCGCTCTTTCAAACTGGCAATGGCGGCGTCGATCATATCGGCGTAGGGCGGGTGCGATTTCGGCTTGGACGGCTTCTTTGGTTGGGCGATTTTGTTCGTGGGAGAGTCGGCAGTGGCGCTCATGATTTTAAACTTATAGGCCTATGGATGCTTTGTTAGGCGAGCTAAAATTAGCCACAGAGAGATTTTAAATCGGATAGGCAGGGCCTACTGAGAGGGTGAGAAAGGCACGTGTGGCCGCGTGTTAAATAATAAAGAGAAAAACTGGACCGCATCATTGTGTCCGCCTCTACCCCGCTGCGCTGGCCAGAAATTGACAAACATTGCCAACATGGGGGCTGTTTGGACGCACAAAAACTGTCGCCATTTTTTACTCTATTAATATTTTGGCTTCAAATAAACGCTGAATATTGTGGCACTTAAAATTATCTTTATATTTGCGAATAAGCGTCACGATCGGATGACTTGAAGCTGAGTTACGGTAGAAAATAAAAGAAATTATGACGATTTATTAAGGAAGCTCGTAAGAAAACTCATTTAAAACTCTGGTTTTATGGGGAGAGTTAATATTTATAAATATTGAAAGCTAAGAAAAATTTTGCGACCTAAACTGAGGTTTCGCTATTGAGACTAATATAGAAACTTAAGAGTAGATATTAAAGAAGTTTTATGTTTGCCCCCATATGCAATTTCTTATGTATGCAAAAATGCATACTTGCACTATTAATGAATTATTTAATTAATTAATTGACGCACGCATGACTAATATAATCATTGGGAGATTCAGGACTGATCGAACATGACATGCAATGCAGCAGATGTAAATTAAGGCCACACTACAAGAGCATCAAGTTATTTAACTGGATTACACACACACACTTACTCCACCAATATTTGATAACTGAATGTTGTACAGTTTGTACGCCTCGCAATTTACTTTATCGACTCTCATTTTGACACCAAAGTCCAACATCTACATGTTTAATGCCACTCTATGTACATTGTTGGACTGAAATATAAAGTGCAAATCACCTGATATCTACTGAGCTTAAGCGTGTTAGGGCCATAAAGTGTGAATTTCGCCTGCACGAAGAATTTGGGCTTGGCTGTGATCCCGATGTACAGATTTTCAATCTCATCTCTCGACTCTCTTTAACCCTCTTTGATTAAAACAACTCTTACCCCCGCGTGGCGCATATTACGCAATAACAATGTACAAGAGCGGAATGTACGTTTTAATATCTGACCAAGTGGGTATAATGTACTGAAAATTATGTTATTCAATAGCGGCGTTAATGGACCTTGAATCGCATGCGCTGAATTTAAAAATCCAGAAAACTCTTCCACATAGAGGTGGGAAATTGCAAACTGCCTAACGTGTTAAATGGCAAACACACAAAGTGACCGTTTTCATCAAATTAATTAACAGATTTAACTGGCTTATTCAGTGGGAATTTTTTAATTATAATAGAAATTTGATTTCCCATATTTTAATTGTTACTCATTCAAGTCGTGGTAATTGCAATTAAAATTCGTCCATGTTTGATTTAAAGTCAGAAAATTAATAATTGCACACTCAATCGTAAAAGCAAATTTACGCATGGCGCATCCGAGGGCTGTGTCCTGGAGCCGGGGTTCGAACCCACAACCTTCTCATCATACGCAAGCGCCCTAGGCACTGGACTACAACTCGTAACGCCGAAAAAAATTGAAAGCTAATAAAAAAACATGAAAAACATTTTATTCTCGCTAACGACGCTTAGCCAATAATAATAATAATAATAATAATAATAATAGCAGTAGTAACAATAATAATAAAGCGCAAAGATATTTATATAGATCATATATATATTTACGTATTTTTGAATGCCAATAATGCACGTGCGAAGAGAGTGTGCAAGAGAGTCGCTATTTAAGCTAGCAGTTAAAAACCGTAATGTGTTGTAAATTGAAGGAGAAAACGTGCAGGAAACTGACAATTAACTTACTGACACAAGGGGGGGGACATCGAATATCGAATCGTTAATTAAAAAATGTTAAACGTGTGAATGGGTCAAATGAAAATAGCGCAAGGTTTGCGTGGAAAAAAAATTATGGCCCGAACTGGTTGAATTGCGACAGATTGACACAGCAAGCAATAGCGGGGATTGCAGTCAGTGGGATTTGTTATAATGTTTTTACGTTAGTAATTTGGCACCAAGTTAAATAATAAATAAACAAAATCAAGCGGTTCTGTGCATAATTAAACTGATTGATAGTGTTGCACTCTGAGTGACAGGTTGATTAAATTACATAACCGGATTCATAGTGGAATTAAAATTACAAACCAAACACACAAATTGGACACACAAAGTGCTTCAGTTTAGAGTAGATTTTTCTTGTCGTCAACATTAAAAGCAGACAGACAGTGAGACCGAGATAGGACACAGATGGACAAGTAACTGTACAATAAAAATCTAATAGGAGATGCCAGGATAGTTGAAAGCATTGCTTTTATTTATTTGTAGTTTGCAGAAATTCGGTTAATTCACTTCCAATTTGGTTGCACCTCAGTGCAGCTTCCGAAGATCCAAAATGACCACCTGATGGAGGCGAAGTTTAACGAATTACAAATTATCAATAGATTTTTTCTGACACTGCTGACACTGACAGAAGCTGACACTTCTGACATTCTTCTAGTAATTCTCTTGACATTCTGTGTGTCAGTCTCCTAACCCAATCCTGACATTCTGTGTGTCAGTCTACTGACCCAGTCCTGACATTCTGTGTGTCAGTCTCCTGACCCAGTCCTGACATTCTGTGTGTCAGTCTACTGACCCAGTCCTGACATTCTCTTTGTCAGTCTCCTGACCCAGTCCTGACATTCTGTGTGTCAGTCTACTGACCCAGTCCTGACATTCTGTGTCAGTCTACTGACCCAGTCCTGACATTCTGTGTGTCAGTCTCCTGACCCAGTCCTGACATTCTCTTTGTCAGTCTCCTGACCCAGTCCTGACATTCTGTGTGTCAGTCTACTGACCCAGTCCTGACATTCTGTGTGTCAGTCTACTGACCCAGTCCTGACATTCTGTGTGTCAGTCTACTGACCCAGTCCTGACATTCTCTTTGTCAGTCTCCTGACCCAGTCCTGACATTCTGTGTGTCAGTCTACTGACCCAGTCCTGACATTCTGTGTCAGTCTACTGACCCAGTCCTGACATTCTGTGTGTCAGTCTCCTGACCCAGTCCTGACATTCTCTTTGTCAGTCTCCTGACCCAGTCCTGACATTCTGTGTGTCAGTCTACTGACCCAGTCCTGACATTCTGTGTGTCAGTCTACTGACCCAGTCCTGACATTCTGTGTGTCAGTCTACTGACCCAGTCCTGACATTCTGTGTGTCAGTCTACAGACCCAGTCCTGACATTCTCTTTGTCAGTCTCCTGACCCAGTCCTGACATTCTGTGTGTCAGTCTCCTGACCCAGTCCTGACATTCTGTGTGTCAGTCTCCTGACCCAGTCCTGACATTCTGTGTGTCAGTCTACAGACCCAGTCCTGACATTCTCTTTGTCAGTCTCCTGACCCAGTCCTGACATTCTGTGTGTCAGTCTACTGACCCAGTCCTGACATTCTGTGTGTCAGTCTACTGACCCAGTCCTGACATTCTGTGTGTCAGTCTCCTGACCCAATGCTGACATTCTCTGTGTCAGTCTCCTGACCCAATCCTGAAATTCTCTGTGTCAGTCTCCTGACCAAGTCCTGACATTCTGTGTGTCAGTCTCCTGACCCAGTCCTGACATTCTGTGTGTCAGTCTACTGACCCAGTCCTGACATTCTGTGTGTCAGTCTACTGACCCAGTCCTGACATTCTGTGTGTCAGTCTCCTGACCCAGTCCTGACATTCTGTGTGTCAGTCTACAGACCCAGTCCTGACATTCTCTTTGTCAGTCTCCTGACCCAGTCCTGACATTCTGTGTGTCAGTCTACTGACCCAGTCCTGACATTCTGTGTGTCAGTCTCCTGACCCAATGCTGACATTCTCTGTGTCAGTCTCCTGACCCAATCCTGAAATTCTCTGTGTCAGTCTCCTGACCAAGTCCTGACATTCTGTGTGTCAGTCTCCTGACCCAGTCCTGACATTCTGTGTGTCAGTCTACTGACCCAGTTCTGACATTCTCTTTGTCAGTCTCCTGACCCAGTCCTGACATTCTGTGTGTCAGTCTCCTGACCCGTGTGTCAGTTACCTGGCCTAATCTGACAATACCCGTTTCCGTTCACTAATACAAAAAATTACCTTGGTTTACATTAGCAACAGGAATTAGATAATTAGGAATAGCTTTTTAATAGAATAATCTAAAACAAAAATTCACTGCGATAACAAATATCGCAAGCCAGAGAGCAATTTCAACAACCACCCTCCCTAGCAACTAAAATCAGCACCAGCAGGAAATTTGCACTCACGGTTCCGTCGGCGGCGCTGGCGCCCACTCGGTCGCCCCGGTGATTCCAGCAGACTTCAAAGATGCCGCCAGTGCCTTGGTACCGATGCACCAGTGAGCCAGTCTGGAGACAGCATGACAAAGTTATGGATAGTGTTTTGAAAAGAAGCAACAAAAACACACGGAAGGGGAAGATAGGTGGTGGGTAGCCGAGCAAATAGGGGAAGTGGGACTTAAGAGAGGAATATGAACAGGCGAGGATATAAAGAAGGAGCAGGAGAGGGCCAAGAGGGAAGCAGGAGAGGGTAAAGAGGGAAGCAGGAGAGGGCCAAGAGGGAAGCAGGAGAGGGTAAAGAGGGAAGCAGGAGAGGGTAAAGAGGGAAGCAGGAGAAGGTAAAGAGGGAAGCAGGAGAAGGTAAAGAGGGAAGCAGGAGAGGGTAAAGAAGGAAGCAGGAGAGGGTAAAGAGGGAAGCAGGAGAGGGTAAAGAGGGAAGCAGGAGAGGGTAAAGAGGGAAGCAGGAGAGGGTAAAGAGGGAAGCAGGAGAGGGTAAAGAGGGAAGCAGGAGAGGGTAAAGAGGGAAGCAGGAGAGGGTAAAGAGGGAAGCAGGAGAGGGTAAAGAGGGAAGCAGTAGAGGGTAAAGAGGGAAGCAGGAGAGGGTAAAGAGGGAAGCAGGAGAGGGTAAAGAGGGAAGCAGGAGAAGGTAAAGAGGGAAGCAGGAGAGGGTAAAGAGGGAAGCAGGAGAGGGTAAAGAGGGAAGCAGGAGAAGGTAAAGAGGGAAGCAGGAGAGGGTAAAGAGGGAAGCAGGAGAGGGTAAAGAGGGTAAGCATGGGAGGGTAAAGAGGGAAAGCAAGGGAGGGTAAGGAGGGTAAGCAAGGGAGGGTAAAGAGGGAAAGCAAGGGAGGGTAAGGAGGGTAAGCAAGGGAGGGTAAAGAGGGAAAGCAAGGGAGGGTAAGGAGGGTAAGCAAGGGAGGGTAAAGAGGGGAGAGAAAGAGAGGAGAGGAAGTGTAGGAGCGAAGACGGGAGGAGAGGAAGGGAGCAGCGAAGAAATGAGTTAGAAAAAGTCTAGAGAGCAGGCAAGGGATGCATCAAAACAGCTTAAAAAGAAACGAAAGGCCCCTCGCAGGTCCGCAGTAAGCAAATGACTCACCCTGACGCTCCAGATGTGGACGCATCTGTCGAAGCTGCCAGAGGCTAGGAAGCGGCCGCACGGCGAGAAGGCCACGCTGTACACGGGCTCCCGATGGTTGGAGAACACGTGGCAACAGCGGCCGGCCTCGATGTCCCACAGGCGCACCGTGGAATCGAAGCTGGCGCTGAATTTTGACGAAAATTTTTCCGAAATAAAGAATACACGAAACTCAAATGATGAATTTTGATTTAAGATTTATACCGTGTTAAGAATCGCCCCAATACGGCCTGGAAAATCGACATAGAAATTCTGCCTAGAGAATCGCCCCAATGCTGCCTAGAGAATTGCCCCAATGCTGCTTCGTAAATCGCTACAATATCGTCGAGAGAATCGCCCCAATGCTGCCTAGAGAATCGCCCCAATGCTGCTTCGTAAATCGCTCCAATATCGTCGAGAGAATCGCCCCAATGCTGCCTAGAGAATCGCCCCAATGCTGCTTCGTAAATCGCTCCAATATCGTCGAGAGAATCGCCCCAATACTGTGTAGAAAATCTGCCCAAAAAAGCGACGCACCTGGCCAGATAGAGATTAGCATTGGGATTAGAGGTGCTGTAACCAGTCGGACTCCATTTAATAGTGTAGATCTCTTTCTGGTGCGCTTTGAAATCGTGCACAGGCTGATTGGCCCTGCCGTCCATCGACCACAGCTTTAGAGTCATATCGTCCGAACAAGAGGCCAGCAAGCGGCCCATCGGGTCCCATTTAATTGCGTTAACCTCGTTAGTGTGGCCCTGGAAAGTCTTAATTGGCCTGTCCTCCCCTAGGCGGCACACTTGAATTGTCTGGTCTGTTGAACAGCTGGCAAAGGTCGTGTCGCTTTGCCAGTCCACGTCCAGCGCTGGGGCTGTTTTGGGTTGAAACAATTTTAAGTGTCAGAGCGCTGTGGGTCTCTTATTCTCCAGTGTCCCACACCTGACTCGCAGTGTCTCACAACTTCCTCTGTCTCTCCCTCCAGTGTCTCACACCTGACTCTCAGTGTCCCACACCTGACTTGCAGAGTCTCACAAGTGCCTCTGTCTCTCCCTCCAGTGTCTCATACCTGACTCTCAGTGTCTCACTAGTGTCTCTATCTCTCCCTCCAGTGTCTCACACCTGACTCTCAGTGTCCCACACCTGACTTGCAGAGTCTCACAAGTGCCTCTGTCTCTCCCTCCAGTGTCTCATACCTGACTCTCAGTGTCTCACTAGTGTCTCTATCTCTCCCTCCAGTGTCTCACACCTGACTCTCAGTGTCCCACACCTGACTTGCAGAGTCTCACAAGTGCCTCTGTCTCTCCCTCCAGTGTCTCACACCTGACTCTCAGTGTCTCACTAGTGTCTCTATCTCTCCCTTCAGTGTCTCACACCTGACTCGCAGAGTCTCACAACTGTCTGTCTCTCCCTCCAGTGTCCCACACCTGACTCGCAGAGTCTCACAACTGTCTGTCTCTCCCTCCAGTGTCCCACACCTGACTTGCAGTCTCACAAGTGCCTCTGTCTCTCCCTCCAGTGTCTCACACCTGACTCTCTGTGTCTCACTAGTGTCTCTATCTCTCCCTCCAGTGTCTCACACCTGACTCTCAGTGTCCCACACCTGACTTGCAGAGTCTCACAAGTGCCTCTGTCTCTCCCTCCAGTGTCTCACCTGACTATCAGAGTCTCACAACTGCCTCTGTTTCTCCCTCTAGTGTCCCACACCTGACTCTTAGTGTCTCACACCTGACTCTCAGTGTCTCACTAGTGTGTCTGTCTCTCCCTCCAGTGTCTCACACCTGACTATCAGAGTCTCACAACTGCCTCTGTTTCTCCCTCTAGTGTCCCACACCTGACTCTTAGTGTCTCACACCTGACTCTCAGTGTCTCACTAGTGTGTCTGTCTCTCCCTCCAGTGTCTCACACCTGACTCTTTGTGTCTGTCACGTGACTCAGACTATGTTTGCACGTTACTAATAAAACACGGCACGAACTTACCAGTGTGAAAAGTGAACTGTTTCTGCGCCTGACCAGAGTTTGCGTCCCAAATTATAGTGGTCTGGATTAAATGATGAAAAAATAAAGTTTTAGACACAAATTGAAACGCTTAAAACAAAAGACACCCACTGACGGATCGGGGGAGGGTAGAGACGCCCTCTGAAGGATCGGGGGAGGGTAGAGACACCCTCTGAAGGATCGGGGAGGGTAGAGTCACCATCTGAAGGATCGGGTGAGGGTAGAGACACCCTATGAAGGATCGGGTGAGGGTAGAGACGCCCTATGAAGGATCGGGTGAGGGTAGAGACGCCCTCTAAAGGATCGGGTGAGGGTAGAGACGCCCTCTAAAGGATCGGGTGAGGGTAGAGACGCCCTCTAAAGGATCGGGTGAGGGTAGAGACGCCCTCTGAAGGATCGGGTGAGGGTAGAGACACCCTATGAAGGATCGGGTGAGGGTAGAGACGCCCTATGAAGGATCGGGTAAGGGTAGAGACGCCCTCTAAAGGATCGGGTGAGGGTAGAGACACCCTATGAAGGATCGGGTGAGGGTAGAGACGCCCTATGAAGGATCGGGTGAGGGTAGAGACGCCCTATGAAGGATCGGGTGAGGGTAGAGACACCCTATGAAGGATCGGGTAAGGGTAGAGACGCCCTCTAAAGGATCGGGTGAGGGTAGAGACGCCCTATGAAGGATCGGGTAAGGGTAGAGACGCCCCCTAAAGGATTGGGTGAGGGTAGAGACACCCTATGAAGGATCGGGTGAGGGTAGAGACGCCCTCTAAAGGATCGGGTGAGGGTAGAGACACCCTATGAAGGATCGGGTAAGGGTAGAGACGCCCTCTAAAGGATCGGGTGAGGGTAGAGACGCCCTATGAAGGATCGGGTAAGGGTAGAGACGCCCTCTAAAGGATCGGGTGAGGGTAGAGACACCCTATGAAGGATCGGGTGAGGGTAGAGACGCCCTCTAAAGGATCGGGTGAGGGTAGAGACACCCTATGAAGGATCGGGTAAGGGTAGAGACGCCCTCTAAAGGATCGGGTGAGGGTAGAGACGCCCTATGAAGGATCGGGTAAGGGTAGAGACGCCCTCTAAAGGATCGGGTGAGGGTAGAGACACCCTATGAAGGATCGGGTGAGGGTAGAGACGCCCTCTAAAGGATCGGGTGAGGGTAGAGACACCCTATGAAGGATCGGGTAAGGGTAGAGACGCCCTCTAAAGGATCGGGTGAGGGTAGAGACACTCTAAAGGATCGGGGTGGGGTAGAGACACTCTAAAGGATCGGGGTGGGGTAGAGACACCCTCCGAAAGATCGGGGAGTGTAGAGAGAAGCCTAATTTAAAGCGCTAAGCAGCCAGTAGTTCACCTTGTCAACTCCAGCGCTCAGTATGTAGGTGCCGGATTTATTCCACTTTAGCGCAAAGATCGGGCCCTTGTGCTGGCCAAGAGTGCGCGAAAGCTGGCCTGCAATAGTAAGATAGTAACCGTAGGGGATTAAGATAACAAGCACAACTAATGAAAACAATTAGAATATGATAATTTTATCCATAACTGACCGTCAGTGGTCCAAAGCCTGGCATAGCCGTCATATGAACCTGTTGCTAAGCGACTGCCGTCACACTAAAATTAATCAATTGATTGATTAGCAAGGCGTGACAGAGCCTATTTTTTTATATAGGACCCGAGATGTGGCAAGATTTTCCTATATGATTGGATGGGATTTGAAAAAAATGGGATTAAACATGGCGAGAATTTGCAGAACCCTAGATGACATTCGATGGGATAAATTCCCACATCGCTAGCTAGTTGAAATCCCATATGCCCGGAAGGGATAAGAGGTAGGGTTCCCCATATCCCTAGATGGAATTCAAGGGAGTAAATTGATTTGTTATTAAATAGGATCCCAAGGCAGAAATGCCATGTCTATTTGTTCCTGTAAATAATAGTATGTAATACTACGGATAACATTGATAACTGACCCAATAAAAGGCACTCATAGACAACTAACATTCCAGTCAAGCGAGGTGACATCCTTGTTGCTAGGCACGTCCATACCGCCCCGATTGATGCAGTGCCGCAGCACCATTCGCCTAGTCGAATCGCTGGCAACCGCAGCCAAATCGGTGGCGTCCCACAGTCTGGCTGTTGAATCGCCGCTGCCAGAAGCCAGCAGGTCCTGGCGAGGATTCCAGGCGCAGATGAATACCTCGGATTCGTGGCCACGCAGCAGAGTGACTCGCTGCGACGGTATATCTAGGAAATCGCCTGCGAGCAGTTCAGCGCTGGCGCCGGCTACTGAAGCTTCAGAACGAGAGGCGCCGCTGCCGTGCTGATGGCTGTTGCTGTTGTTGAAAGCACCGCTAGCTGAAGAGGAGCCGCCGCCGCCGCCGCCGCCATTACTATTATTGGCATTGTTGTTGTTGCTGTAGGCCGCTCCACCGTTGGTGTGAGGAGGCGGCTGCTGCTGCTGCTCCGACTGCGGCTCACCCTGTAGCAATGAGTGGATTCAAGCTGTCAGATAGAGGGTCTTCAGTGAGGGAGGGGAATAGGGGAGATCTGGGACACGTGAGAATGGGAATAGGGGAGATCTGGGGCACGTGAGAATGGGAATAGGGGAGATCAGGGACACGTGAAGAATGGGAATAGGGGAGATCTGGGACACGTGAGAATGGGAATAGGGGAGATCTGGGACACGTGAGAATGGGAATAGGGGAGATCTGGGACACGTGAGAAGGGGAATAGGGGAGATCTGGGACACGTGAGAAGGGGAATAGGGGAGATCTGGGACACGTGAGAATGGGAATAGGGGAGATATGGGGCATGTGAGAATGGGAATAGGGGAGATCTGGGGCATGTGAGAAGGGAACAGACTAGGGCCTGAAGATGAAAAACAGATATACGGGAATAGGAAAGGATGATGTGACTCTGTTACCTTGGGCCTTCGACCTTTTTCAGCCTCCTGGAGCTGTTTCTTTCGCATCTCAACCACCTCGGGCACGACCGAGTCAATTAGCGACAAAGACTCGACAGCGCGCTCGCTGCCGTCCTCGCCGACGCTAATTTCAGCCTCAGTGTACTGCAGGCCTTTCTGAATGATCTGCAGTAGGGCGGCCGGGGGCACCGTGGCTCCGTTGATGTTAGTGCTGGAGATGTGGCTCTCCATGCCGAACGTGTAGGCCGAGTGCAGGTAGCCTACAGGGTGTTAGCGTGTGGGTCAGGCGCGACGGTCTACCCCGCTCTGGCTCCCTATTATCTATTATCCCTATTATCCTATATTCTATATTTCATATACGCATCCTATCCCATCGTCTACCCTTTCTTCCCCATTGTCTACCCTTTTTCCAATTGTTTACCCTCTCTTCCCTATTGTCTACCCTATCTTCCCTATTGTCTACCTTCTCTTCCCTATTGTCTACCCTCTCTGGGTATCTACTCTTTCTTCTAGCTTGTCTACCCCTTCTTTCCAATCGTCTACCCTCTCTTCCCAACTTTCTACCCTCTCTACCCGATTATCTACTCTTTCTTCCCCAAAATTAACTGTATTAATGCTCACCAGACTCCTGCAGATAACGATAGATAAGAAAGTTGACCTCATCACTGCTGAAGCTCATTTCAACTAGTTGAGTTTGCCCAGTGAATCAGCGCAATTTTACAATTAGATTATGCATACCACAGATACACCTGGAATATAAAATTAAAGCATAATAGATAAAAAGCAAGAAAGATAAAAACACTTCTTGTCACTTATAATTAAACTAATAGAATGTTTATCATGAAACTGTGCTAAAAAATTAGCAAAACAGATAATATGAGAAACTAAATATTTTTTCACAACTTTATTTATATCAAGTTGGGCAAAAGCACAAATCCTTAACTGTCAAATTTTTTAATAAGTCTGTCAGATAGTGACTTGCATTTAGCAAATTGCATCATTACCAAAAATAATATCTTAGGCATACATGCGCAACTTGAAAAATTTGGTTGGCCAATGCAACTTAGTTGAAACAAAATTTGTGACTTACTTGGGCTCAAAGTTCAGAGGAGCAAAATATTGTATATTATACATACATAGCTACATCATGTATGCAATTTTAAGTGATTCACATAAAAAATGAAATTAGTTTTTAAGTATTATCATTGAATATTATTTTTATTATTAAATTACTATATTATTTAAGCTTTTATTTTTAGTTTAGAGATGTGTAAATATTTAACTTTAAACTTTTTTAGCATTAACAATTTTATATATAATATTATTATTAAATTTATTTATTTAACTAAGCTTTGCTATATCTAACTATTTTATATTGAGTCTTGCAGCTACTATTTCATACAGAAATATATATATACAAGTTCAAATCAGGGGTCAATTAGAATTAAGCAAGTACTTATAAAATACAAGTGGATATGCAATGGACAATAAAAAAATAGAAAAAAAATTATATGTGAAAATCTAAAACTCTATTTTTGTGCTATAGGGATGCTATAGCCTCTTGACTCTGAATTAAGTTTTGAAATTTGAACTAGAAGACAATTTTGCATTTAGATTTTTGTTTTCTGCAAAGAATGAAAAGATTTATAGGACTTTAAAAAACTTGATCTTAACCCTAAAAATTACATCTTGCAATTGAAGGCAAGACATGAAATTGCACTTGATTTCAAGCAAAAAACCCCGTATAACTATTTGGCTTACTAAAAATTTTATAATGAGGTTTATAAATATACTCTGCATTAAAAATAAATACCCTTTCGCCCTGTCTTAAGTTGCAACTTCAATTCAAGTGGTGGGCTGGGTTTTGATAGATGGGGTGGTAGGTACAGTGGTATGGTGACTGGCCTTCATTATTTTCACTTCTCTTTTGCTTGCTCTCTCCCTCTATTTACTATTTACTTAGTCATGTGACTTTGTGATTTTTAGCACTACTGCATTCCAAAAGGGGTATCTGTTTTTTGGTGCTTAGTGTATATTAGCGTAGGTCCTTCTATAAATTTTGAATAGCTGGGCCTATATTATAGTTAAAACCTATGTGCAAATATTATAATTTGAAACTATAATAGTTAACTGCACTTCTGCTTATATTTTCCCATTGTTTGCCTGTTATCCTAACCCTAACTAGGAAACTAGCTAAACACTAACTAGACTAGACTCTAAAATGAAGGCAAAAGACAGGCTATCAAAAGCTTGAAAGCTAAGACAAAGACACGCAAGGATTATTTATTAAGAAACTAAAATAGGCCTAGTTAAGGTTTCAACTACTTCCTACTTCAGTAACAATCAATATACTTAAAATAATTAATTTTCCAAACTCGGGTCGAAAAGGAGCAACAGATAGTCGCCCGAAAATTCAGAAACTTTATCAACTTAAATTATAGGATTAAAAAATTGTAGAGAAACTTAGCCAATACAATTGAATTAGCTCTAGGGACCATGATGATTTTTTAGAATTGGGTTGAAACGTTTTCATACTTAACTAACAGTTTAACAAAATAGTAATAAGAAAAACTAAATTGTAGTGCTACAGTTACCCTCAAGAATAAATGAAAGAATAATAATTTAAAATAATCTAATAAATAATAAGCACACTATTCTTTGATTTAAAAAAAAATTATTTTCTACAAAAATAGTTTTGAGCAGGAATACGGAATGGCCTTACCTGGCGTTAGTTATTTCGTAGAAAATATTTTGCATACTGACGAAAAAGAATTTATTGCAATATACTTTTTAATTTTAAGTAACTTTTAGTTCCAGCATATCTTAAAATATTCGATCATTGTCTTAAACTATTAGCGATTAAAATAAAAAAATTTCTAATGCAATATTGGGAAGAGTTTGTAGAAAGTCAAGGTTAGTAAAAAACAATTGGTAAGGAACAGTAGCGTTAATATAATAAAATTCAGATTAAAGGATTTTTCCAGTTGCCTTGGCAACGAATGTTCTGGTTCGTATTCTTCGATGTCATTCGCCTCTTTCAATAATTGTGTAGAAGAATTCAACAATCCTCTAGGGAACCTCTATAAATAAAAGCGTTACATGCGCACGTCCCAAAACTAAATGACATACTGATTCATACCTTTTTTACTACATCTCATAATTTCACTTGCCTCAACTCACCTGTTTAGACTAAAATTACGTGCAAAAAAGAAACAATAAACAGAAACGTTCAAACAGGCAATAATTAAAAGGTAAAAATTAACAAGAAAAAAACTATTGTAGGTATTATTGTTATAATTCCCTTATCAGAACTACATTTTGTTACAAAAAACCGCAATCAAAAAAAGATTTTCGTCTCGCCATAAAAACACAGCAGCATATATATCATAGGGAGCACGCGCGTTAGCCTGTAGCGACGGGTTCATATAAAAATAAAATATCGAAAATTTGTTACCACGCGGCTAGAAAACCGAATACACATTCGAATTAGATAGGGCCTATAGCAATGTATACGTGCCCAGCGATGAGGTGGAGAGTGAAACAGTCGGCTCAATCAATGAATCCTGCATTGTTAATTGGAGATGCCCAATAAAAGTGCAAACGTAAGCTAAGTACAGGATTAGTGCGAACTTCTAGTCCACGCGTGGGAGGTGAGCAATTGAGAGACCCATATAGAGGCAAATGTGCGAGGATGGATGGATAAATCCTAGAAATCAAGTTTGCGACAGGTGCAGCGGGTCAAAATTCTCCAAAAAATACTGAGTGCTTGGATAATGAATAAATAAGAAAAATGTTATATTTACCTGCTGAGACTGAGCAGCGCTAGAATGACAAGCAAACTAGAAACAAATTCAAACAAATAAATAAATAACCGCGAACAAAATAACGCTAACAAAAAACGCGAAATTAACACTAAGTATGCTTGCGATAAGTACATCGTATATAATAAGTACTTAATCAATTATTATGTTAATTAATGTGTTGCCACGTGCTAATGCCTAGAATAAGACAAATAAAAGAATAATAAGCAATCAACTATTAGCATTAGAGAATTATCAATTATCATTTTTATTGTGACCCCAAGAAAAAAAAGGTAAAAATGGATGCTGGGGAGAGTCTGCTTCAGCACTTTCAAAGAAGTCAAAGAAGACCTCAAGAGAAGGCAATAAATTTCATAGAAACTAAAAAAAAAGAAAACCAGCAGCGCCCGAACAATGTTTAACGCGATGATTGACAAGTAAGGTAGATAAGGTTAAGCTACGACACGCAGGCTCAAGCGTCAAGGTAACACAGTCTCGGTAGCGAAAACCAACATAACGGAAAGGATAAAAAAAGAAGGAAAGGGAATTTTAAAACAAAAAGTACTCACTGTCGATATTGAAATAAGAAAAAAAATTTGAGAGAAAAACTCCGAGGAGCTGCCCTCGTAGCAGATATTGGGCAAGGATGTTCAAATAAAAAAACATTTTTTCGGAACACATTTTAGGACAGCAGAAGCAAAAAATGGACAGCGAATAAATAATAATAATATAATAATAATAGTAAACATTACATGGTAAATTTATAATACTCTCCACTTTAATTTGAAAATTCAAAAAGACATAGACGGCGATATTTCTAATCAATCAATCAGTCATCACATCGCTCCTAGCTGTTTTAGCGGGGTGTATTCAGCTACTTCCGGTCGGAAACTTGCGAGCTCGATTCGATTGAGGCTGGCCGGGTTTTTAATAGCGCGTCGGACTGCCGAATCAGGCTTTCAACTCTGCGGGAAGTTCGATTGGATGGGGATTTAGTCAGTGGGTTAGCTTACAGATTGGATGGGATTTTAGATTAATTGCATCAGGGATCTGAGTAGATTTCAGATTAGTTGAATCGGATCTAAGGGGATTGAAGATCATTGGGATGGGATCTGACGGGATTTGAGGTCATTAGGATGGGATCTGATGGGATTTTAGGTCATTAGGATGGAATCTGATGGGATTTGAGGTCAGTAGGATGGGATCTGACGGGATTTGAGGTCGGTAGGATGGGATTTGACGGGATTTGAGGTCCTTAGGATGGGATCTGATGGGATTTGAGGTCATTAGGATGGGATCTGATGGGATTTGAGGTCATTAGGATGGGATCTGACGGGATTTGAGGTCAGTAGGATGGGATCTGACGGGATTTGAGGTCGGTAGGATGGGATTTGACGGGATTTGAGGTCCTTAGGATGGGATTTGACGGGATTTGAGGTCAGTAGGATGGGATCTGAAGGGATTAGGGCTTAGTATGATGGGATCTGACGGGATTTGAGATCAGTAGGATGGGATCTGACGGGATTTGAGGTCAGTATGAACGAACCTGAAGATTTGAGTCACTAAGATCAAACGGGTCACACGGGATACAGGAGACACGACGACAATTCTATGGTCATAAAAATGCACAAAACTAAAACTATCACACAAAAAACAGGAAAATATCAGTAAGCATCATACAACAATCAAAGTATGTAGCTCATTTGAGCATCGATCTTGAAATAGTCACCTGACATCAGTACGCGCTACTGTTAGTAATATAGATATCAAAACAGGTATAGGAGAACCGATTTAACCGCAAGGACTACAGGGGTTGTGCAGTCAGTGCAGTTCATTCAGTGCAACAGGTGTATAGAAAATGACGCAAATAGCAACCACAATTCAAAGAAAAAGACAGTGATGCCATTAGTAAATTAGTTAGGAATGTGGGCCATAGTAGGTAAGATAGCAGTATAGACAACACACAGAAACAACAAATTTTATGCATAGTTGAATTTGATATAAACAGGATTATATCAGGGCAGCAGGCAGCAGGCCTCAGATGGCAGGGGAGAAGGGGGTAGCAAGCCTCAGATGGCAGGGGAGAAGGGGGCAGCAGGTCTCAGATGACAGGGGAGAAGGGGGTAGCAGGCCTCAGATGGCAGGGGAGAAGGGGTTACGGGGGTAGCAGGCCTCAGATGGCAGGGGAGAAGGGGGTAGCAGGCCTCAGATGACAGGGGAGAAGGGGGTAGCAGGCCTCAGATGGCAGGGGAGAAGGGGGTAGCAAGCCTCAGATGGCAGGGGAGAAGGGGGTAGCAGGCCTCAGATGACAGGGGAGAAGGGGGTAGCAGGCCTCAGATGGCAGGGGAGAAGGGGGTAGCAGGCCTCAGATGGCAGGGGAGAAGGGGGTAGCAGGCCTCAGATGGCAGGGGAGAAGGGGGTAGCAGGCCTCAGATGAGAGGGGAGAAGGGGGTAGCAGGCCTCAGATGGCAGGGGAGAAGGGGGCAGCAGGCCTCAGATGGCAGGGGAGAAGGGGGTAGCAGGCCTCAGATGACAGGGGAGAAGGGGGTAGCAGGCCTCAGATGAGAGGGGAGAAGGGGGTAGCAGGCCTCAGATGGCAGGGGAGAAGGGGTTACGGGGGTAGCAGGCCTCAGATGGCAGGGGAGAAGGGGGTAGCAGGCCTCAGATCACAGGGGAGAAGGGGTTACGGGGGTAGCAGGCCTCAGATGGCAGGGGAGAAGGGGGTAGCAGGCCTCAGATCACAGGGGAGAAGGGGTTACGGGGGTAGCAGGCCTCAGATGGCAGGGGAGAAGGGGGTAGCAGGCCTCAGATGACAGGGGAGAAGGGGGTAGCAGGCCTCAGATGGCAGGGGAGAAGGGGGTAGCAAGCCTCAGATGGCAGGGGAGAAGGGGGTAGCAGGCCTCAGATGACAGGGGAGAAGGGGGTAGCAGGCCTCAGATGGCAGGGGAGAAGGGGGTAGCAGGCCTCAGATGGCAGGGGAGAAGGGGGTAGCAGGCCTCAGATGGCAGGGGAGAAGGGGGTAGCAGGCCTCAGATGGCAGGGGAGAAGGGGGTAGCAGGCCTCAGATGACAGGGGAGAAGGGGGTAGCAGGCCTCAGATGAGAGGGGAGAAGGGGGTAGCAGGCCTCAGATGGCAGGGGAGAAGGGGGTAGCAGGCCTCAGATGGCAGGGGAGAAGGGGGTAGCAGGCCTCAGATGAGAGGGGAGAAGGGGGTAGCAGGCCTCAGATGGCAGGGGAGAAGGGGGTAGCAGGCCTCAGATGGCAGGGGAGAAGGGGGTAGCAGGCCTCAGATGGCAGGGGAGAAGGGGGTAGCAGGCCTCAGATGGCAGGGGAGAAGGGGGTAGCAGGCCTCAGATGGCAGGGGAGAAGGGGGTAGCAGGCCTCAGATGGCAGGGGAGAAGGGGGTAGCAGGCCTCAGATGGCAGGGGAGAAGGGGGTAGCAGGCCTTAGATGAGAGGGGAAAAGGGGATAGCAGATAATTGGGGAGCAGGTCGCCAATTTGATGCCAGGACCAGGAAACAAGGAGGAAAAGCAAAAGCAAAGGGTGCCGATTTAAAAGTGCAGTTTTAAATTAAAAGTCTACTTTAAAAAATATGTGGGAGATAACGGAATAGCGGATAAGCATTAGCTAATTTTCCAACATGCAGGTCACAATATTTCTGATTACATTAATGTATGCAGCGGGTAGTTAAGTTGAAGAGATCAGAGAGTCTTACTCTGAGGTCTGGTTATCGATAATTTGTACAATAATTAAGTAGCTTAGCAGCTGAATGAGTCACACCTTAGACCGCACTGTAAATTGCGTGTGTTATGATAAAGATAAATCAATACAAAGTTACTCGTAAAGTGCATTCTGGCACGTGCAGCAAACTCAAACACAAAAAACACTTTTTTATGATGTCAAACAACAACCAGTTAAAGAATAACATTTTTCAATGATTATCATTCAGCGCTCTGTACTACCACAATCCCAATGCTTTCTAATCCCACAATCCTCACTGATTCCTAATCCCACAATCCTCACTGCTCTCTAATCCTAAAATCCTTGCTCATCTCTAATCCCACAATCCTCTATGCTCTCTAATCCCACAATCCTCACTGCTCTCTAATCCCACAATCCTCACTGATCTCTAATCCCACAATCCTCACTGCTCTCTAATCCCACAATCCTCACTGCTCTCTAATCCTACAATCCTCACTGCTCTCTAATCCCACAATCCTCACTGCTCTCTAATCCCACAATCCTCACTGCTCTCTAATCCCACAATCCACACTGCCTTTTAATCCCACAATCCCAATGCTTTTTAATCCCACAATCCTCACTGCTCTCTAATCCTACAATCCTCACTGCTCTCTAATCCCACAATCCTCACTGCTCTCTAATCCCACAATCCTCACTGCTCTCTAATCCCACAATCCTCACTGCTCTCTAATCCCACAATCCACACTGCCTTTTAATCCCACAATCCCAATGCTTTTTAATCCCACAATCCTCACTGCTCTCTAATCCTACAATCCTCACTGCCCCCTAATCCCATTATCCTCATCGTACTCGAATTTCAACATCTCATCCAGCTCGAATTCCAGACACCTCAGGGAATTTCCGGATTTGCAATTTAATATGACAAGGAAAAAAATAGGGCAAGCAATCAGGACTCACCTCTCGTCGGGATCGCCGGAGCTGACGTCGCTGCGCAAATCGTCGTCCTCGCTGTCCGGATCATCCTCCAGCATGGCCTGCAGGTCGGCTATTCTCTTTCTGGCGGCTTTCAGCTCGGACTCCAAGGCCGATTTCTCTTCGTCGACGGTCTCGAAGCGTTGGCTGAGATCGTTGCGCTTTCGCTCGCTATCGGCTAGGCGCTCCTCCAAATCTGTGGCGTCGTCTTTCAAATCGCGTAATTGTTTTGTTAAACGCCGGATTTTCTCTTTCTCGGCCTGCTCGGAGCTCTGCAGATTGTCCCGCTCCTCTAGGGTGCGCTCGCACTGCTCTTTCAGCCTGTCAACCTGGGTGCGGATTGGAGATGAGCGGCGTGTGTGGGCTGGTTTGGGTGACGCAGGTCTAACAGGTTTGGGGGCGACTCTTAAGGACGTTTTGTGTGCGATGCTGAAGGATGCTTTAGGGACGATTTTTAAGGAAGGTTTAGGGGTAATTCTCAAGTATGTTTGAGGAAGATAAAAGACCCCTTAAAAGATTTTTTAAGGGAGGTTTGAGGACGAATTTCAGGGGGGTTTGAGGACAATTCTCAGCAGATTTGAGGATGATTATAAGAGATTCTTAGGGAGGTTTAGGGGCGATTCTCAAAGAGCTTTGAGGACGATTCTCAGCAGATTTGAGGATGATTCTAAGGGATTCTTAGGGAGGTTTAGGGGCGATTCTCAAAGAGCTTTGAGGACGATTCTCAGCAGATTTGAGGATGATTCTAAGGGATTCTTAGGGAGGTTTAGGGGCGATTCTCAAAGAGCTTTGAGGACGATTCTCAGCAGATTTGAGGATGATTCTAAGGGATTCTTAGGGAGGTTTAGGGGCGATTCTCAAAGAGCTTTGAGGACGATTCTCAGCAGATTTGAGGATGATTCTAAGGATTCTTAGGGAGGTTTAGGGGCGATTCTCAAAGAGCTTTGAGGACGATTCTCAGCAGATTTGAGGATGATTCTAAGGGATTCTTAGGGAGGTTTAGGGGCGATTCTCAAAGAGCTTTGAGGACGATTCTCAGCAGATTTGAGGATGATTCTAAGGATTCTTAGGGAGGTTTAGGGGCGATTCTCAAAGAGCTTTGAGGACGATTCTCAGCAGATTTGAGGATGATTCTAAGGGATTCTTAGGGAGGTTTAGGGGCGATTCTCAAAGAGCTTTGAGGACGATTCTCAGCAGATTTGAGGATGATTCTAAGGGATTCTTAGGGAGGTTTAGGGGCGATTCTCAAAGAGCTTTGAGGACGATTCTCAGCAGATTTGAGGATGATTCTAAGGGATTCTTAGGGAGGTTTAGGGGCGATTCTCAAAGAGCTTTGAGGACGATTCTCAGCAGATTTGAGGATGATTCTAAGGATTCTTAGGGAGGTTTAGGGGCGATTCTCAAAGAGCTTTGAGGACGATTCTCAGCAGATTTGAGGATGATTCTAAGGGATTCTTAGGGAGGTTTAGGGGCGATTCTCAAAGAGCTTTGAGGACGATTCTCAGCAGATTTGAGGATGATTCTAAGGATTCTTAGGGAGGTTTAGGGGCGATTCTCAAAGAGCTTTGAGGACGATTCTCAGCAGATTTGAGGATGATTCTAAGGGATTCTTAGGGAGGTTTAGGGGCGATTCTCAAAGAGCTTTGAGGACGATTCTCAGCAGATTTGAGGATGATTCTAAGGGATTCTTAGGGAGGTTTAGGGGCGATTCTCAAAGAGCTTTGAGGACGATTCTCAGCAGATTTGAGGATGATTCTAAGGGATTCTTAGGGAGGTTTAGGGGCGATTCTCAAAGAGCTTTGAGGACGATTCTCAGCAGATTTGAGGATGATTCTAAGGATTCTTAGGGAGGTTTAGGGGCGATTCTCAAAGAGCTTTGAGGACGATTCTCAGCAGATTAGAGGATGATTCTCAGGGATTCTTAGGGAGGTTCAGGGAAGATTCTCAAGGAGGTTTAGGGGCGATTCTTAGAGATGATGTAAAGCTTAGTGTCGATTCTTTAGAAAATTTAAGGTCGATTATTAGATAGGCTTTAAGGGGATTCTTAGATGCAAAGTTTTTGGGCCTCTATCAAGCAAGTTTAGGGGACAATTTTGATTTTCTCCGAAGCAGAAACTCGCAAAAGCAATGAAATTCTGGGTTGCTATGCACCAATATGCTAGCCATATGCGATAGTCAGGAAAAAAAGAAATTTAATATTTTGGCTTCTACTCTTGGTTTAAAAAACAGGACCCCAGATATCAGATATCAACAAAACGAAGAAGCGTGCCTAGAAAAAAAAGAATCTCAAAATGTTGAGCTTGCATAGCGCTCTACTGATTAGCAAAGCAAGGATGGAAAATCCTGAAGATTCTAATTTTAGCCAAAAAAGATTTAAGGACAATTTAGATTCGCAATTTAGCGCACCTGATTAGCCAGACGAGTTTTGGCCGTGGTCTCCAAGTCCAGCTTGGACTCCAGCTCACGGATGCGGCCCTCGTATTTGGTGACGACGGCCCGGTCAACAGACTCGGACTCGGCGCTGGCCAGCCGGGCCTCCAGCTCGGCAGCCCGATGCTTCAACTGGTCCCGCTCGGCTAGGAGCGCCTCGATCTCATTGGCCTGGCTTTGCACGGTGCGCTGGTCGGCCTCCTGACGGCTGGCCGCGGCTTTGCACTTGCGCAATAGGTCGCTGAGCTCGTCCTCCAGCTCTTCGTTGTGCGAGCTCAGCTCCCGGTTGGCGCGGTTGGCCGCGGCCAGCTTCTCGTCTAGCTCGGCGCGGCTGCGCTGCGACTCGTCCAGGGAGGCCTGCGGCGTGGTGGGTGGCATGTGTGCTGTGTGCGTGCCTGCATCCAGGGGTGCAGCTGGAGACAGGGCGACCAGACAGACAGTCAGAGAGACACAGACAGACAGATATACAGACAGACAGACAGACAGACAGTCAGACAGACAGACACAGACAGACACAGACAGACAGACAGACAGACAGACAGACACAGACAGACAGACAGACAGACACACACACACACACACAGACAGACAGACAGACAGACACACACACAGACAGACAGACACACGGAAAAGCATATTGAGGCAGCCTCGACTAAACCAAAAAGCAAAAGCAGCAAAGCAAGAAAGATGCAAGACGCACCTGCAGCTCCTCCAGATCGGCTTCGGCGGAGCGGCGCCCTCTGAGCGCCAGGTCGCGCGCCGACTCGGCGTCTTCAAGCTGCTCGCGCAGCTGCTTGATGAGGCCGCTCTGGTCGCCGGCCCGCCTGACCTGCTCCAGCTCGGCTTGCGTGTCCTTCAGCACCGCCCGGAGCCGCTTGAGCTCTTTGCGCTGGCGTCGGCGCTCGGCGTCGGCTCGAGGACCCCCAGCCGCGCTGGCGCCGTCCTGATCCCGCGCCAACAGTTCGGCTAGCTGGCGCTCCGCCTCGCGTTTCTCCCTGGCCAGGCGCTGGCGCTCCTGCTGCTCCTCTTCGAGCTGCTCTTCGAGATTGCGCAACCGGCGCTGCTGGGCGTAGCGCTGATTGTCCAACTCGGCGTCGCGCTCTTCGGCTTCGCGAGCCATCTTGAAATTTATGTTTGTTTTAATTTTGACTTTATAAAGTAATTTACTTAACATATCGGTGTCTTCAACAGAATTATTTAAATAATGAAAACAGTGCATTCTGAGGAATCTTAGAAAATAGTTTTTTTCTCTTCTGAAAAAATCCCTCGAAATAATGTTTCAATCTGAACATTAAATCCCAAATATTTAATTCTTGGCCCGAAATTGCCAGCTTACTTTAATGTAATCCCACAATCCTTACAATTCCATTCTGATCCCATAATTTCGAGATTATTCTATTCTGATCCCATAATTCCGAGATTATCCCATTCTGATCCCATAATCCCAAGGTATCCCACTCTGATCCCATAATCCCAAGTTATTCCATTCTGATCCCATAATCCCTAGTATCTCATTTATATCCTATAATTCCTTCAGCTCTCATTATTCACATATTCCATTGCAATCCCATAATCCGCAACATCCCATGTTAAAACCCACAGTTTAATTCCAAGAAAGCAAGAAGCTCTTCCCTCAGCAAAATGGTAGTCAGGACCCTCTCACCTGCTGACGCAGTCTCTCCGCCTCCATCTCAATCCGGGACTTGTCCTGCTCGGCGGATTCCAACTGGCCGGCCAGCTCTTCGACCTCCTCCTCCAGACTGGCCACCTTCTGCTCCAGGTCCGCTCGGGCCCGTTTCAGCCGGCCAACCTCGAATTCGCTTTCCGATGCGGAGCCGGCGCTGGTCAGAAGGCCGCCCGGGCCGCCGGTGAGGTCCGCCAGCTGGTCCTGCAGCCGCTGCGATCGTTCCTGAGCGCTGGCCGCCGTAGCCTTGGCGTCCTGCAGTTCGCGCTCCAGGCGCCATTTGTCGCCTAGAAGTTCGTCGCGAGTGCGCTGAAGAGATTCGCGCGACTCCAGCTGATCGGAGAGCTCCTGTAGAGCGGACGAGGCGAAGATTTGAAGTTAATAGTAACATTTTAGATCATCTAGCTGCCTACTAATCTGTCTACCAATTTACCTCCCTACCTACTAATCTGTCTACCAATTTATCTCCCTACCTACTAATCTGTCTACCAATTTATCTCCCTACCTACTAATCTGTCTACCAATGAATCTGCCTACCTACTAATCTGTCTACCAATTTATCATCCTACCTACTAATCTGTCTACCAATTTATCTCCCTACCTACTAATCTGTCTACCAATGAATCTGCCTACCTACTAATCTGTCTACCAATTTATCATCCTACCTACTAATCTGTCTACCAATTTATCATCCTACCTACTAATCTGTCTACCAATTTATCATCCTACCTACTAATCTGTCTACCAGTTTATCTCGCTACCTACATATCTGTCTACCAATTTATCTCGCTACCTACATATCTGTCTACCAATTTATCTACCAACCTATCTACACAAATCTACTTAACCTAATCTAAAATCAGTCAAACGACAGCTCTACTAATAGTAATGAATCAGTGAATTTATTTATTTATCATCACCTTATTCAGCCTGGCCAGCTCCGCGTCGTGCCGTTTCTGCCGCTTCTCCAAATCCGCCTTCCTTTCCAGAGCCTCCTCCAGCTGGGCGCGCAGATCCGAAGCCTCTTGTTGAGTCTTTGTGGCGCGACGCTTGGAGCCGGCTAACTCTTCGACTAAGTCGTCGCGCTCGACGGTGACGGACTGCAGGCGGGCCTCGATGGCCTTGCGCTGATCGTAGAACTCGGCCTCCTGATCAGCCAGCTTGGCATTGGCCGTGGCCAGGTCCCGGCCTAGCCGGTCTATGCGCAGCCGGTACATCATCTCCGTCTCTTCGCCGTCGTCCGACGTAGCCGTGTCGTCGCGCTTCTTGCCCGAACCGTCGTCTAAGCGGCTGGACCTGAACGGTTGGAGGGGAAAATTTTTTGGTTTAGAGTGTGGCGTCATCTGGTGGAGTCCAAGTGTTGGTTGGAAGGCTTCACACCGTTGTCTACAAGGTGGCAAATACTGTCGACGTCACAGCCCCCCACCCCCCAATCTCCCAATCTCGTTGGGGATTATAGGCGCATTAGCTTTGATTGAAATCCCATGGCTTTAGATGTCTTTGAAATCCCATGGCTTTAGATGTCCTTGAAATCCTATGACATTAGGTGACCTTGAAATCCTATGACATTAGGTGACCTTGAAATCCTATGGCTTTAGATGTTCTTGAAATCCCATGGCTTTAGATGTCCTTGAAATCCCATGACTTTAGATATTCTTGAAATCCCATGGCATTAGGTGTCCTTGAAATCCTATGGCCTTAGGTGTCCTTGAAATCCCATGGCATTAGGTGTCCTTGAAATCCCATGGCATTAGGTGTCCTTGAAATCCCATGGCATTAGGTGTCCTTGAAATCCCATGGCCTTAGGTGTCATTGAAATCCCATGGCATTAGGTGTCCTTGAAATCCCATGGCCTTAGGTGTCCTTGAAATCCCATGGCATTAGGTGTCCTTGAAATCCCATGGCCTTAGGTGTCCTTGAAATCCCATGGCATTAGATGTCCTTGAAATCCCATGGCCTTAGGTGTCCTTGAAATCCCATGGCATTAGGTGTCCTTGAAATCCCATGGCCTTAGGTGTCCTTGAAATCCCATGGCATTAGGTGTCCTTGAAATCCCATGGCATTAGGTGTCCTTGAAATCCCATGGCATTAGATGTCCTTGAAATCCCATGGCCTTAGGTGTCCTTAAAATCCCAAGGCATTAGGTGTCCTTGAAATCCCATGGCCTTAGGTGTCATTGGAATCACACGAGAAGGGCAAAAATAAAATATCCTACTAAAGATCCCTATGAACTAACAGTGACGCTGGATTTCCAGATTATTTAGCTACTTAAAATCCCATTCTCCCGACAAAAATCGCACCTTAGCGCATTCTGCACATCCTTCTGATGCAGCATGGTGAGCTCGGACTCCAACTGTTCGTATCGCCGCTTCTCAGCCGACAATTTCTGTCTGAGCTCCTCGGCTTCGCGTTCGGCAATGAGCCGACGCTCCCGCTCCGCTTCCAGCTGGTCGCTGACGTTGGCAACCTCGGAGCGATCGTGCCGGAGATCGTTGGTGGCGTTGGCTAGCCGGTTTTCCAACTGGGCGCAGCGCTGCCTGAGCTCGGCCCGCTCCCGTTCGAGAGCTTCGATGCGGGCGCGCAGCTCGGCCAACTCGTTGGGGTCGGCGCCGGCGCCGGCGCGCGCGCTGGCCACGGCGAGAGGCCGGACCCGGCTGTACAGGCGCCACCAGGACCAGCGGCGCAGTTCTAAATAGACGGCGCAATTTCGTTGGATAATTTCGGCGGCGTGGGCGCGAACCCGGGCCTCGTGGGCGCGTCGGCGGGCCAAATAGCCGCGGCAGGCGGCCTGGAACCGGATCAGATGCGAGCGGGCCGCCTCGTCGCGTCGTTCGTCTAGTTGGGCGAGGGCGCCCGAGCGGAAGAACACCTGCGGCGGGTAAAGTTATCATGTCGTTGATTCCTTGGTGATGCTGATATGGGCACCAAATGCGGGTGTCAACTGCGCCAATTTGGGTGTCGGTGGCGCCAAATGTGAGTGTCGGTGGCGCCAAATGTGAGTGTCGGGGGCGACAATGTGAGTGTCGGTGGCGCCAAATGTGAGTGTCGGTGGCGACAATGTGAGTGTCGGTGGCGCCAACGTGGGTGTCGGTGGCCCCAATGTGAGTGTTGGTGGCGCCAAATGTGTGTCGGTGGCGCCAACGTGGGTGTCGGTGGCCCCAATGTGAGTGTTGGTGGCGCCAAATGTGTGTCGGTGGTGCCGATGTGAGTGTCGGTGGCGCCAAATGTCCAAATGTGAGTGTTGGTGGCGCCAAATGTGTGTCGGTGGTGCCGATGTGAGTGTCGGTGGCGCCAAATGTGAGTGTTGGTGGCGCCAAATGTGTGTCGGTGGTGCCGATGTGAGTATCGGTGGCGCCAAATGTGAGTGTTGGTGGCGCCAACGTGGGTGTCGGTGGCCCCAATGTGAGTGTTGGTGGCGCCAAATGTGAGTGTTGGTGGCGCCAAATGTGTGTCGGTGGTGCCGATGTGAGTATCGGTGGCGCCAAATGTGAGTGTTGGTGGCGCCAACGTGGGTGTCGGTGGCCCCAATGTGAGTGTTGGTGGCGCCAAATGTGAGTGTTGGTGGCGCCAAATGTGTGTCGGTGGTGCCGATGTGAGTATCGGTGGCGCCAAATGTGAGTGTTGGTGGCGCCAACGTGGGTGTCGGTGGCCCCAATGTGAGTGTTGGTGGCGCCAATGTGGGTGTCGGTGGCGCCAAATGTGTGTCGGTGGCGCCGATGTGAGTGTCGGTGGCGCCAAATGTGTGTCGGTGGCGCCAATTTTAGTGTCGGTGGCGCCAATATGGTTAGAAAAGATTTACGGCGCACAGTAAGCACACTAACAAAATCAGATTAGAATCAAGATAAGCAGGAAAACACTCTTACGCATAACTGACTCTTGTAGTAGTTACTATTTTCGCTATACAAATCTGTATGCAGCGCAGAGTACAGAGGCTGAGGGTACTGTGACTGCTGCTGTTGCTGCTGTCTAGGACTGACAGTTACAATGTGAGCGGCAGCTCGCAACTGCCCACGATTATTAGCCGTTGGCTCAGGGGACATGTTCAACTAGCTTTAGTTAAATTTGCTTATTTAGGCCATTGTTAATAAATTGTTTTATTTACTTGCACTTGCACTTAGCCGCGGCTACGAATAGGGTTAGCTTAAAACACGAGGGAAATGACTGACTAGGCTTCTCAAAAAATCCTCACTTTATTAAGCATTGGGGAGGGGCGGGAGGTGAGCGAGCGCGATAGGAAGAGAGAGAGAGAGAGGACTAGTAGACTAGGTCAAGGCTAAGAGAACGTACTATGGGGGAGGGTGAGGCGGGTTAATACAGGAAGCCAGCCTGCACAGAGAGCAATCGTACAGTCCGACCCACCAAGTAAGGGTTGAGAAATGAGGAATCTCTCGCCGGTAAATGGGAAAAGAGAAAATAAGTGACGGTAGCGAGGGTTAGGTAGGTAAAAGGAATGAGAGAGACAGAAAAGTCCCCCAGTCAGTAGCAGCTAGGCTCGCCTTGTCTTGGGCGGTGAAGCTACGCTCCAACAAGGAGAAGAATTTTATAATACGCTCGTAGTATTTTTTTGCTTAACTCACCAAGCATTGTAGTTAATATAAAGACGGACCACTGGCCCATGGTTACACAATGAATGATTCATTGATCCCAATAGGGGAAAAGAGAGAGAGGGACAGAGGCGGACAGAGTTAAGGAAGCCTAGTAAGTATTTATTGATCTAGAGTGACCATGCAGTTCTGGTTGGACAATGCAATGCTACGATTGTGAAGCTGCAATCAAAACGGTCACCAGGCAGAATTATATCGAAGCTTGAAACGGAATCAGAAGAAAATCTTATATAATTCTTCGTATTCATAATCTCTGTCGAACTTCATGACTGATTGGATTTATTGATGAGTTCAGGGACAAAAGTAAAAGAACATTATTTTTTTAATTAAGGAACGATTCATATAAGTCGGGGAAGATTACTAGAAAATTTCAGTATCATGGGACAATTAATAAAAAAGTTTAGGGACAACTACTAAAAAAGTTCAGGGTCCATTGGTACAAAGTTCAGGGACGATTACTAAAAAAGTTCAGGGAGGATTGCTAAAAAGTTCAGGGAAGATTACTAAAAAAGTTCAGGGACGATTACTAAAAAGTTCAGGGACGATTACTAAAAAGTTCAGGGACGATTTTTTCATAATTTTTTTCAGGACAACTTACTGTAAAGTTCAGTGATGATTTTGATACAAGTTTGTTGTTTTTTTATAGAAGTTCAGAGACAATTATTTTTATTTACATAAGTTTAGAGAAGAACTTTGCGACCAATAGAGTGGACAAAAATTTTGTAAATTTCATGAAAAATTCAAATCACTATTTAGGGCCTACATTTGGGTTGGTATTGATATTTTAATTATGTTGGTGAATCGTAAATCAAATAAGTTTTTTGTAGCCAAGGCTCTCACCTGGGTATTCCCGATTTTATAAGCGGCCGGCTGCAATCCCAGATCCTCTAGCACAGCTTTGGCAGCTTCGCGTTCGTCAAGCATCACAGCTATAGCCTGACGAATCTCGGGACTAGCCAGACTGGCGTAGCGTTGGCGCAAGTCGCGGAAGCTGGCCTGCTCAGGATAGCTGTACTTGTAGGATCTAACTGTGCTGAGGATGTGAAATGCGCGCAGCTGCAGGCGCAGGAGAGGCGTGTTGACGCCCTGCGTGAAATCCGGCGCCATTAGGGAGCTCTTCAGGTCGCACAGGCCGGCGTTGTGCACTGGGGCCAGGCAGTAGACAAAGTGGATGCGCCCGCCGGAGCTGGCCTTCTTCAGCAGGTCCGTCAGGTAGTCCATCTGGGATTTCACCTGCCATCCGGCATGGGGGATTCTAGCGATTATCAGACAAATCCTAATGGGGATTCTGATCATGAATTCTGACGCGATTCTGAGGCGATTCAGAGGTGATTTTTGAGGCGATTCTGAGGTGATTCTAAGGCGATTCCGAGCTGAATTTTGAGGCGATTCTGAGGTGAATTTTGAGGCGATTCTGAGCTGAATTCTAAGGCGATTCCGAGCTGAATTTTGAGGCGATTCTGAGCTGAATTCTAAGGCGATTCCGAGCTGAATTTGAGGCGATTCTGAGGTGAATTTTGAGGCGATTCTGAGCTGAATTCTAAGGCGATTCCGAGCTGAATTTTGAGGCGATTCTGAGCTGAATTCTAAGGCGATTCCGAGCTGAATTGTGAGGCGATTCCGAGCTGAATTCTGAGGCGATTCTGAGCTGAATTCTAAGGCGATTCTGAGCTGAATTCTAAGGCGATTCCGAGCTGAATTTTGAGGCGATTCCGAGCTGAATTCTGAGGCGATTCTGAGCTGAATTCTGAGGCGATTCTGAGCTGAATTCTAAGGCGATTCCGAGCTGAATTTTGAGGCGATTCTGAGCTGAATTCTAAGGCGATTCCGAGCTGAATTGTGAGGCGATTCCGAGCTGAATTCTAAGGCGATTCCGAGCTGAATTCTAAGGCGATTCCGAGCTGAATTTTGAGGCGATTCTGAGCTGAATTCTAAGGCGATTCCGAGCTGAATTCTGAGGCGATTCTGAGCTGAATTCTAAGGCGATTCCGAGCTGAATTCTGAGGCGATTCTGAAGTGAATTCTAAGGCGATTCCGAGCTGAATTCTGAGGCGATTCTGAGCTGAATTCTGAGGCGATTCTGAGCTGAATTCTAAGGCGATTCCGAGCTGAATTTTGAGGCGATTCTGAGCTGAATTCTGAGGCGATTCTGAAGTGAATTCTAAGGCGATTCCGAGCTGAATTTTGAGGCGATTCTGAGCTGAATTCTAAGGCGATTCTGAGCTGAATTTTGAGGCGATTCTGAGCTGAATTCTGAGGCGATTCTGAAGTGAATTCTAAGGCGATTCCGAGCTGAATTTTGAGGCGATTCTGAGCTGAATTCTAAGGCGATTCCGAGCTGAATTCTGAGGCGATTCTGAGCTGAATTCTGAGGCGATTCTGAAGTGAATTCTAAGGCGATTCCGAGCTGAATTTTGAGGCGATTCTGAGCTGAATTCTAAGGCGATTCTGAGCTGAATTTTGAGGCGATTCTGAGCTGAATTCTGAGGCGATTCTGAGCTGAATTCTAAGGCGATTCCGAGCTGAATTCTGAGGCGATTCTGAGCTGAATTTTGAGGCGATTCTGAGCTGAATTTTGAGGCGATTCTGAGCGGAATTCTGAGGCGATTCTAAAATGAATTCTGAGCTGAATTCCGAAGTGATTCTGAGGTGATTCTGAAAGAATTCTAAGGCAATTTTAAAGTAAACTTCAATGCCATTTTTTAAGGAACCAAAAAACCTACCTGTGCGGACACACTCTTCTGCCTGTAAAGCATGGACGTATTGGGTCGCAAAGGCCCCCTCCTGACGCCGGCATTCTGGGCCCTGGCCTCCGAGATCAGTCGGGCAGTGAAATCATCAGAGCTTCTCTCCAGCAGTTCGAGCGCCTGGCCCGAGCTGGGATATTCGCGACAATTTTTAAGCCAGGACAGCGGATTGTACAGCACCGGCGTTGTTAGGTTGCAATGATTCAGCACGAAATTGCCGCCCTTAGCTCGGCGTAGTAGGCGAGAATTTCTATCGCGAAATTGCTGCTTGTGCCGATGGTAGAGCTGGTGCATTCGGCGGACGAAGGACTGATCGTTGCCGGACACGCTTTCTTCGTCTAGAAGCCACAGCAGGCCCTGCTGCTGGTCCGGTCCGTGGTCCCCGCCGGATCTTGCGGCCGAAGCTGCGGCAGCAGCGGTGCCGGCTGCTGGCGACTGGCGATCCATGAGGCTGATGAGATCAGCCGGGTTGGTGTCGCCCACTTCCCAGTTGGAGATCTCCACGTCCTCCTGCGATTTTTTATGGGTTCGTGTAGCTAATGAATTTGTTTGTAAAGAAAAACATTGAGAAATTAATAGTATATGGTTGGGGCGGCCAGGTATCAAGGCATCGAGATGTGTGTTTGTGGCGGCCAGGTATCAATGCGCCTACAGGCTGTGTGTGTTTCTGGCGGCCAGGTATCAATCCGCCTACAGGCTGTGTATGTTTATGGCGGCCAGGTATCAAGGCATCGAGATGTGTGTTTGTGGCGGCCAGGTATCAAGGCACCTACAGGCTGTGTGTGTTTGTGGCGGCCAGGTATCAAGGCGCCTACAGACTGTGTGTCTTTATGGCTAGATATCAAGGCACCTACAGACTGTGTGTGTTTATGGCGGCCAGGTATTAAGGCGCCTACAAGCTGTGTGTGTTTATGGCGGCCAGGTATCAAGGCACCTACAGGCTGTGTGTGTTTATGGCGGCCAGGTATCAAGGCACCTACAGGCTGTGTGTGTTTATGGCGGCCAGGTATCAAGGCACCTACAGGCTGTGTGTGTTTATGGCGGCCAGGTATCAAGGCGCCTACAAGCTGTGTGTTTATGGCGGCCAGGTATCAAGGCACCTACAGGCTGTGTGTGTTTATGGCGGCCAGGTATCAAGGCACCTACAGGCTGTGTGTGTTTATGGCGGCCAGGTATCAATGCGCCTACAGGCTGTGTGTGTTTGTGGCGGCCAGGTATCAAGGCGCCTACAGACTGTGTGTCTTTATGGCTAGATATCAAGGCACCTACAGACTGTGTGTGTTTATGGCGGCCAGGTATTAAGACGCCTACAAGCTGTGTGTGTTTTATGGCGGCCAGGTATCAAGGCACCTACAGGCTGTGTGTGTTTATGGCGGCCAGGTATCAAGGCACCTACAGGCTGTGTGTGTTTATGGCGGCCAGGTATCAAGGCGCCTACAAGCTGTGTGTGTTTATGGCGGCCAGGTATCAAGGCACCTACAGGCTGTGTGTGTTTATGGCGGCCAGGTATCAAGGCACCTACAGGCTGTGTGTGTTTATGGCGGCCAGGTATCAATGCGCCTACAGGCTGTGTGTGTTTATGGTGGCCAGGTATCAAAGCGCCTACAGGCTGTGTGTGTTTATGGCGGCCAGGTATCAAGGCACCTACAGACTGTGTGTCTTTATGGCTAGATATCAAGGCACCTACAGACTGTGTGTCTTTATGGCGGCCAGGTATCAATGCGCCTACTGGCTGTGTGTTTATGGCGGCCAGGTATCAATGCGCCTACTGGCTGTGTGTGTTTATGGCGGCCAGGTATCAAGGCGCCTACAGGCTGTGTGTGTTTATGGCGGCCAGGTATCAAGGCGCCTACAGGCTGTGTGTCTTTATGGCGGCCAGGTATCAAGGCGCCTACAGGCTGTGTGTGTTTATGGCGGCCAGATATCAAGGCACCTACAGGCTGGGTGTATTTATGGCGGCCAGGTATCAAGGCACCAACTAAGTGTTTAAGAGCGGCTAAATACTGATAGACCATCAAGGTTTTCCCAACGCAGTCCATTACGAGCGTATAATGGACTTTAAACAAAATTTACTCCGCTGCTAACGAAGCTAAAGACAAAACTATACAATATACATGGGAGAACAACAATGACACAAGGCAGCACTAAAAACGGGCATTCAAATTTCAAATAGAAGGATTTTTATTATTGTCCTTTAATAGAAATTTAAAGCAGACTTTTATGTACATTTATACATAAAACTGTCAGCCGATATAGAAAAAGCAATCCAGCTATCATTAGAAAATTTAAAGCGAGTCACATTCGTCACGTGACAAAGCTAGTTGGATTGCTAGCCCTACTTATGAATCAGACCGAATTGAATGTACATCAAATGTACATCCAGGTCTAAGCTTCATGCAGGCAGTTAGCGGCTGGCAAAAGTAAATAATGTTTGTCAACTGTACTAACGGCTGCGGCAAGTTACTGAGCGCAGACGCCTAATGCGTGGACAGTAATAATTAATAACTTCATAATTTTAGTGAGCCATTTTAGCAGTTTGATTTCTAAACATGGTTTTGCTTGCCTAGGTCTATAAAGATAAGATGAATGTACATTGGATCAGATAAATAACCGGAAATGTACATTAGATAAAATGAGGACTTTAACATAGGCCACTATCTCTCTCCCCTCCGCTCTCTCTTATTGGCTATCAACTTATTTAACCACCGTCGAGCACTTGACACCCTCTCTTATCTCAAGCTAAACACAAGAACTCCTAATTCAATTGCAAACTATTAAAACTGTAAGCCGGTTAAGTGTGAAGGCAATCAAGCTAATTTATTTATTGATAAAATGGCCCGCCACAATGTGTGACACGGCTAGCTAGATTACCAATAAGATATAATGACCAAAACGAGAGCTTTGGTAAAAAATTCCGGCTTTGAACTTATTTTAATATCTGTCCAGTGTACTAACGGCTGCGGCAAGTGACTGAGCGCAGGCGCCTAATGCGTGGACAATCAATATCGATCCAAATAACATTGGAGATAAAAGTAAAATAAAATTTTGACACCTAGCTAGCTGCGCGGCGTATCCTGTTGGACCGATAATTTACATTTGTAATTCAGCTCACAATAGCTATTAGCTAATCTAAGTTGGGCGAACTGAAGCAATGGATGGGAATTGAGTGTCTTGTGCTCAAGGACACAGTGTCTGGGGCCTTTCACTTTCTCGGAAATTCACTTTCTCAAGAGCAAAGTGTCGGCCACTTTCACTTTTGTGTGAAATGTGAAAGTGAAGGAAGCGGCCTTTACTTTTTGACGAAGTGAAATTTCGAGAAAGTGAAAGCGTCCCAAAATTGTCTATCAGAGATGGGGCTCTCTGGGCTACCAGGATAAAGGGCTCTCTAGGCTACCAGGATAAAGGGCTCTCTATTCTACCAGAGTAAATAAAATTTAGATACATGCAGTAATATAATAATCCGCATCCATCAATTTCTAAGAAATCTATAAATTGGCAAACATTTTCTAATGGAAACATGCAGAAACGTGCATTCATCAAGTTTGAGGACAGGGGTATTGTGCAGATAAATTTATTATAAGTATGGAGCAATCAGCTAGCTGGGTTGGACAGGTGCAAAACGTCTAAATAAAAAGCGTTGATTTATTATTTTTTAAATAAAAAATTCCCACAAACATGCAAAAAAGTAGTCCCCCACACCGAATTGGAATACCTTCAGATTGCCGGAACTGTCAATCTGGGGAATTATATTGCGCAAGTTGAGTTAAAAAATCGTTACAGAATTGGCACAATTGTAAAGATTCAAATTATTTCATTTTTTGGAATAATCAGGGATAATTTTGGGCTGGACTTCAAGACCCGGATTGGAATTTTTTAGAACAAATAGTCGAACTTATGGATAGAAGTCCAAGATTTGGGATCTAAAAGATCAAACCGCTAGATGAGGACTGGATGGAATTATAGGGATTTTTTTAATTGGGATTTACTGATGAGAAAGAGGACTCGGAAAGATCAAGGGAATTTTTTAATTTCGGGGTTTAATGATGAAACTAGTGACTTGAAAAGATTTATATGGCATTTTCAAATTGGGGATTTACAGATCCATTTTAAGATTTAAATTTGTTTAATTTTGAATCGACAACAAAACTTCGAACTCACCTCCTCGTGCCGCTCCCTAGGCAGTCCGAGATTAAGCTCATAATTGAGACCCAGCAGCCTCTCCTGAGCATAGTTGTAGCACAAATCCTCAAAACTCGCCCCAGTAGTTCGGCCGCACGAGGCCACCTGTTGAAATCCGGGCGGATCCAGCACCGTAACGGTTCGAGACGATCGTTCGCCGCAAGAAAAGCAGCGATTAACTAGGAACATCACCAAGGTGACCACTTCGGTGTACAGTCCGGTGACAAAGCCTTGCAACAGTTCGAACGGTGTGTAGGCCTGTCCGCCGGCCGCTTTGGGATCCGACTGGCCGAGCTGGAAGGCGAATTTGCGCAGCTCGGCGGCGCTGCAGCCTAGCAGGGAGGCGGCCCGTTCCGCTGCCGTCACCTTCTCGAATTGGAAGCCGCCGTGGGGCAGCTGGACGGCGCCAGCTGTGCCCAGGTGGAAGATGGCCGCTGAATGATTGGAGGGGTTGATGGGAGGATTATTTAACAGCTTGGATAAGGTCGCGAGTTCGATTCCATGATTGATTTCTTATTCGAAAAATGAGATCTCCGACGAATTATGCGTCTACAAGGTATTGGGGATTCGAGTCGGGATGAGATTGGGGATTCGAGTTGGGATGAGATTGGGGATTCGAGTCGGGATGAGATTGGGGATTCGAGTCGGGATGAGATTGGGGATTCGAGTCGGGATGAGATTGGGGATTCGAGTCGGGGTGAGATTGGGGATTCGAGTCGGGATGATATTGGGGATTCCAGTCGGGATAAGATTGGGGATTCGAGTCGGGATGAGATTGGGGATACGAGTCGGGATGATATTGGGGATTCCAGTCAGGATGATATTGGGGATTCGAGTCGGGATGAGATTGGGGATTCGAGTCGGGGAGAGATTGGGGATTCGAATGGGGTCTCGAAGTTTATTTTTCGCATGAAATATTTCATAAGTAATTTCATAAGCAATAGTTTTTCAATGTAGGTGCAAGCCTTTGAATGCCGCGCCAAATTCACTGCTGGAATTAGTGATTTATCACCGTTTCCACCATCACAAACTCAGTATGAAAACATTCTGAGCCTGGAAGGTGAAATCCAAACGACAAAATAACTCGGGCATCCCTAAAAATTGCACCGCGGTCTAAACGACATAGATCGCCAGATCGCTAGATAATATTGGTCCGCCGTACTAACAAACAAGGCCAAAACTGAGCCGCAGCTGTCTAGTTATCGGACCGTAACAATTTTAAATTAAGATGCTTTCTACTCCACTAACAGTAGAAATAGAAACATGCTCCGTTTAAAACTTTTTTAGGGAGGAAGTGTTGGGCGACTTAAATAGATAGAGGGGCGAGTGGCTTAGCGGTCTAGCGGCGTCTGCCTTGTGTGCCACTGGTCCCAGGTTCGACCCCGCGTTGTAGATTGGCTATTTTCCTTAGCCAAGTTTCGTGTGCTAGGGGGTCATACCATTTTGGGGCCTTGTGCACGAATTGGTTGGGCTATGGGCCAGACATAGAATGTACATTCCTGCAACAGCCGCTTGTACACCCTATGTGCGGGTGTGACTGGGTGCTGGCCTGTGTGTGTCTATGCCTGCATACAGTAATTAGTGTAACTGTACGCGCTTCAGGAGACAGCGCAATGGACAGTCATGCAATCTGACTCTTATTTTAGTGCGACTTAAATATCCAAAGCTTGTTTATTATAACAAATTAACTAACCAACTCACCGAGCAGTTTGCACAAGCTGTGCCACTCCTGATCCGACACGCCCAGAGTGCGGCCAGCCTCGGCAATGCGCAACCATTTGTCCCGACTCATAGCCTGATCCTCCTGCCTGTGCAGCGGAGTTAGAAACTGATTCGGCTCTGGCGGATTGTTCAATAATAGACGCTCGCGCTCCTGCTGCGACAGGCCGGCTAGCATGTAATAGAATACGTGAAAGGCTGGCTCGCCCTCCGGACGGCGAACAATGCGAGACCGTTCCAACAATAGCACGTGATAGGACAGGCCGGACACGCAGCCTGAATGGTCAAAGTCGATGGCGTACAGTTGGGCGCAGCGGGAGGCGCTGGTGTTCATTATGGTCCGGCTGCAGACGAATGCCTCGGTTAGCGTGGTCAGGGCGCGGAGTCGGTCAACAGTTACCACCTGACAGGGGTTTTATTATAGAAATCTATAGTACTATTATATTCATAAACCTACGTGTTGAACAGGAAATAGATGACAAGGTGAATATTAAAAAAAGCGGCGGTGGCTTAAATCTAAAAATCAAAAGTGACGGCGGCTTAAATCTAGAGATCAAAAGTGACGACAGCTTAAATCTAGAGAGCAGATCAAAGGTGGTGGCGGCTCTGAAATGTAAAGATCAAAGCTGGTGGCGGCTTAAATCTAAAGATCAAAGGTGACGGCCATTTACATCTAGAGATCAAAGGTGGCGGCCCGCTTAAATCTAAAGATCAAAGGTGACGGCCATTTACATCTAGAGATCAAAGGTGGCGGCCGCTTAAATCTAAAGATCAAAGGTGACGGCCATTTACATCTAGAGATCAAAGGTGGCGGCCGCTTAAATCTAAAGATCAAAAGTGACGGCCATTTACATCTAGAGATCAAAGGTGGCGGCCGCTTAAATCTAAAGATCAAAAGTGACGGCCATTTACATCTAGAGATCAAAGGTGGCGGCCGCTTAAATCTAAAGATCAAAAGTGACGGCCATTTACATCTAGAGATCAAAGGTGGCGGCCGCTTAAATCTAAAGATCAAAAGTGACGGCCATTTACATCTAGAGATCAAAGGTGGCGGCCGCTTAAATCTAAAGATCAAAGTGACGGCCATTTACATCTAGAGATCAAAGGTGGCGGCCCGCTTAAATCTAAAGATCAAGGTGACGGCCATTTACATCTAGAGATCAAAGGTGGCGGCCGCTTAAATCTAAAGATCAAAGGTGACGGCTATTTACATCTAGAGATCAAAGGTGGCGGCCGCTTAAATCTAAAGATCAAAGGTGACGGCCATTTACATCTAGAGATCAAAGGTGGCGGCAGCTGGTAAATAGGTGTGATAATTTAATGATTTGAGATTGGCAAGCGTCCCTGAGCCCTGAATTACGCTGCCAGCAATGTCCAAGATGTTTACCTTGCTAGGACAAGAGCCGGCCTGAAGAAAGTAATGCAACAGATGCCTGACGCAGTAGGACTTGCCGGAGCCGCTCCTGCCAACTAAACAAATAGCCTGATTGCTCTGATTGGTCAGCAGATTGCGATAGGCCATCTGTGCGGCGGCGTAGATGTGCGGCGGCATCTCCTGCTGTCGACAGCCGACGAAACGTTTTCCATAACTCGTTCGGTATAAATAGACAGCGGGTACATGGGATTGAGCACCAGCAGGCCAGGGCCGCAGTAGGTGTGAATCAGATTGCTAGAATAGCGAGCCCGCAGTACGTGCACTAGCGAACACTCGTTTAAATAGCGCAGCTGCGTCAGATTCTCAACCCGATCAAGCTTCGGACTGTTAGCCTGTTCGACATCGTCCGACTCCACGGTGATCACCTTGCCATTGTGCTCTAGTCGGACTCGAACTTTATAATTTTCCAGTTTCTCAACAACGGTACAGCCGGTGTAGCCCTCTTTGTGCACTAGCCAGAAGCGGCAGCCGATGCCGGCTGTGGAAGCCGACGCCGCCCCAGCCGAAGCCTCGGTAGCGTCGGTGTCCGCATCGTCCGACACCTCCTAAGGGTAAACGGCGCGAGTAATTAAAAATTTGACTCGTCAGCTAATTAGTGGTTTCAAGAACACAACAGAATAAAACAAAATTTAACGGTATTGATATCCCCAGATAATTAACAGAGAAAATGTGACTCTAAATAACAAAAAACACTGCCAACAATGCCTGTGACTCCGTAGGCGATATAAAAGTACAATCAACTAAAAAAACTT
This sequence comes from Macrostomum cliftonense, assembly GCA_950096795.1. Classification (NCBI taxonomy): domain Eukaryota; kingdom Metazoa; phylum Platyhelminthes; family Macrostomidae; genus Macrostomum; species Macrostomum cliftonense. The sequence goes on from CATNEM010000183.1 coordinate 301,450, forward strand.
AGACTTCATACATAGCAGACTAAAAAGCCTTAAATTAACAAACTATAAAAGGCACCAACATGTCTCTCAGCGCCTGAAAATAATTCAGAATTTCGAATACGCAGCGTGGCCGAACTGATATCGGCGCCGCTTTTTAATTGCTGTCTAATTAGGCATCTCTTGCACTGGAAATGGCGAACAATCACGTTTTGTCTGTGATCAATCAGCCCTTTCATATAAATATACTACTCTTATTAGCGTTAAGTTGTTATTAAAACAAAAAACTAATCATTTAAAAGCCATGCAAATCTAACAGTCACTCAAACCCCAGACTCACAGACCCACCAGTCAATCAAATCCCAGACTCACAGACCCACCAGTCAATCAAATCCCAGACTCACAGACCCACCAGTCAATCAAATCCCAGACTCACAGACCCACCAGTCACTCAAATCCCAGGACTCACAGACCCACCCCAGTCACTCAAATCCCAGACTCACAGACCCACCCTAGTCACTCAAATCCCAGACTCACAGACCCACCAGTCACTCAAATCCCAGACTCACAGACCCACCCCAGTCACTCAAATCCCAGACTCACAGACCCACCCTAGTCACTCAAATCCCAGACTCACAGACCCACTAGTCACTCAAATCCCAGACTCACAGACCCACTAGTCACTCAAATCCCAGACTCACAGACCCACTAGTCACTCAAATCCCAGACTCACAGACCTACTAGTCACTCAAATCCCAGACTCACAGACCTACTAGTCACTCAAATCCCAGACTCACAGACCTACTAGTCACTCAAATCCCAGACTCACAGACCTACTAGTCACTCAAATCCCAGACTCACAGACCTACTAGTCACTCAAATCCCAGACTCACAGACCTACTAGTCACTCAAATCCCAGACTCACAGACCTACTAGTCACTCAAAATCCCAGACTCACAGACCTACTAGTCACTCAAAATCCCAGACTCACAGACCTACTAGTCACTCAAATCCCAGACTCACAGACCTACTAGTCACTCAAATCCCAGACTCACAGACCTACTAGTCACTCAAATCCCAGACTCACAGACCTACTAGTCACTCAAATCCCAGACTCACAGACCTACTAGTCACTCAAATCCCAGACTCCCAGACCTGCCAGTCACTCAAATCCCAGACTCACAGACCCATCAACTGTATTAAAACAGGCGCACTAACCACTTGCTGATGCCTGGCCCGGCCCAATTCGGACAGTTCCGGCACCTGTTGAACAGTTAAACAAATGTCGGCCTCTGACTGTCGAATAATATCGACAATTTCTTCTTTAGAACGGCTGCGCGCGTCAATGCCGTTGATGGTTACTAGGCGGTCGCCGGGCAGCAGGCCCAGATTGGCGCGCTGACCCGGCTCGGCCAGCATCACCTGCATCTTCTCCCCGGACGCCCGGTCGTACAGAAACGTCTTACGCAATTGGAAACCAAAATCGCCTTTGGCTGTGCGCGACAGCGTCACTTTGCGCAATTCGGGCGGACGCAACGGGCTGGGATCGGCCAGTGGCAGGCGTACGTTGAACGATTTGTCTTCGACTAGAACAACGCCCGATTGTTGCAGATCGTCGTCGTATTCGTCGGCGCCTCCCTGGGCCGCGGCAGAGTAGTCGAGATCGCCGCCAGCGGCGCAGGTTGGCGTGACGGCGGACTCGCTGAGTGGCGGCTGCTGGTCAAGCGGGCTAACTGAGCCAGCGCGCAGGATGCCGCGTTTTGTCGGCTGGGCAGCCGTCTGACTGCTAGACGGATTGGAGGGCTCGCCAGCCCGCATTCTGGGCAGGGTGCTCGGCCGGTTGGACATCTGAAAGGTGGGCGTTTCTATTGTAGGTGTAGATGCAGGTGCCATCATAATTCTAGGCATGCGAGTCATTTTGATTTTAGGCTTATTTATCACCATGAATCTTCAGAAGGGCTCCTTATTGCTTTTATAATATTGTAATATATTAGCTAATTTTATTGATGACCTGGAGTTAAATCAATCCTGCTATTTACCAAGAGCATAATTGGTCTAGGTTAGACTTTTTATATGCCAATATTGTATGAAGATACATTAAAAACTTAAATTTGCATGCCAAAATTTATCCAGACTTGTTTATAGACACTGGAAGTTTCAAGAATAAAGGCCACATTTCTAGGTATAATCTAATAAAGAAATTTATTAGATTATACCAGGTAACTTTGCACCCTGCGCCTAGAAAAAAGACCCAGGGTACTGACCAAGATAAGTCATAAAATCATGGAATTAGGTTGCAAATTTGGGAGGCATGTTATGAAACTAGGAAGATCAAAAAAATGCAAATATGTTGTGAAAGTAAGGTAATTCTGTATAGTGGACCTTTTTTATCTTTCACACTGAACCTTTTTTGCTTTTGCCTTATTTGCTTTTCTTATTATTAAGCCTCTTAAACACAATACTACTTTTATGCACTTAGTGCACTTGAATGTTTAGTGGCATAAAGATATTTTCTCTAATATAATTTTATACAATTTTTCAAAACAAAAATATACAAGTATTTTTAATTAAAAATGCATTGGCATAAATTCAAACTTATGGTTATAGTAAATTTACAATTTCCACAGAGAGACTAAAGAATTATTAATCAACAAAAATTAGCAAAATGGCCAGGTTTTTTTGTTGCTTGTACTTGGATCTGCCAAAACTAAAATTGGGAAGATAAGTCTATTTGGGAGAGAATAAAACTAACTATACTACCTTCAGATAAAAAACAACTGATATTCCAAAGCTAACACTAGAAATATAAAGGAATATACCCAATATTAACTATTACATAATATATTTGCAAAACCAATATAAATATAATTTTACTTTTGTATACCTTACTTAACATAACTTATTATTTTAATATGGTTTTAATTTTTGCAATTTTTCTAGGCCCTAATTTATCAAATTTAGTCTTTATGATAGTTACCTTGGGTTTTTTATTGAGAATTTGTGATTAGATTACTAATTAATAAACTGGATACTGGATATCTGGATACTATTTAGCAAGCTTGGATTCCATTGCCTAAGCTCATATTACCAACAGTGGCTATAGTCTATATGGTTCCTAGAATTTTGTTATGCTACAATACTGTCATCTTACACTTTCAACATCCACTATTTAGATAGGACACTTTGTTATCTAGCCACAGAACAAACTTAAAAGTTTGGTCAGTTTGTCATCCACTAATAGAAACCCATAGTCTATAAGAGGGTGCATATGCTAGATTAATCCAATGTATATTCACAATTTTTGACATAGTTTTAGATCTTTTTTATATGTTTGGTATAAAATGATAAGATTTAATAACCAATGTGCATATTAGCAGAATAAAGGTATACATTTTAGTTAGAATTCACAGAAGAAGTATAAAAAGTGATTTTGATATTTTTATTTACCTAAATTTATTAGCATTTATTATAACAAAGCTTAAATTAAAGAAAAGTATCAAAACACTGAACAGTAGCAATGACAAGTTAAATCTACTATACTAAATGTCTAATGTGTGTGTGTCTGTGTGGAACGATGTAGAGCTCGAACGGCTTCAACCGATTTTGATCAAATTTTCGCCAAAAGATTGCAAATTCTTCGAGGATGAGACCGTGAAAGTTTGCAAGCTCTTCTCCAAGTGGAAGCGGATTAAATATTCGAAAAAACGAGTTTTTCCTATGCTTTTAATGCGAGGCCAACAAAGGTCAAAGTCGGCACTGTCAGAATGATGATTTTATTTTAGATTGCGTCAGAAATTTTTGTGGACAGAGTGAATGTGCGGCCATAATGCTCAATTTTCTGCATTGTCTTAATTTTTTGTTTAAAAAAGATTGGGTCATAAACTTATAGATGTAACTTTAATGTTGCAAGTTTGGGTGAATAGTGTTGGCAGTAAAGTAGATATTTTTATTTTCGCACCTAGGTAGAGAACACTGTTCCAACCTTGGCTCAGAAAGTTTTGCGCCCAAATCGAGTGAATGTGCGGCCAATATGCCAAAAGCTGCAACGTCTAAATTGTGATCTGAAGGTTGCGTTCATAAAGCTATAGTACAATTGTCGTGCTGGTAAGAAGGGAGTACAATTTTTCTCATGTAGCTTGAGTACACTGCCCCAGCCCAGCTTAATGTTGTGGGGCAGTAGCACTTTATTGGCCAAGAGTTAATCATTAAAATGATACCAGTCAGCCGCTTATCATTAAAATGAACCGCGTACACTCGGACAGAATGTACGTCACTTTAAGTATCGATTTTCACACAGTAAAAAAGGGGGCTGACTCAGGATTTTGGATAAATTTCACTGTCCGGAGCATCAACTGTTTTTTACTTTTTCAATTCATTTATACGGCATATTATCCCGGAGTGACAAATTGTTAAAGATAAGTAACTGTTTTTTTATTTTATAGTTTCCATCTATCTGTCCATCTGTCTATCTGTCTTCCTTCTATCCATCGGTCTTTCTATCTCTCCACTATCTGTGTATCCTTCTATCAATCTATCTTAAATCTTCTTCTATCTATCTTTCACTTGCATTCATTATAAATGGCGAAACGCGGGGCAAAAAGTTCGTTACAGAAGAAGCGCGATGCAAAGAGGCGCCGTCTAGCTGAGACAAATGAAGAGCAGGATCAGCGGCGGCAGGCTAATCGAGAAAGTGCGCAGCAACGGCGCTCTGCCGAGACGGCTGCTGAGCGCGCTGCCAGACTGCAGGCTGATCGAGAAAGTGCGCAGCAACGGCGCTCTGCCGAGACGGCTGCTGAGCGCGCTGCCCAGACTGCAGGCTAAGCGAGAAACAGAGCAGCAACGGCGCTCTGCCGAGACGGCTGCTGAGCGCGCTGCCAGACTGCAGGCTAAGCGAGAAACAGAGCAGCAACGGCGCTCTGCCGAGACGGCTGCTGAGCGCGCTGCAAGGCTTGCAATCATACCGGTTACGTTATGAAGCATCTCTAGAACCGGAAACAAAATTTCAGGTAAGGAACTGCTGACTGAGGATTGCATGGCATAGTGTACCATATTTCAGTTATAAGCCCGATACTTTTTGGTTTATATAATAAGAGCTTCAATATTCAAAGCATTCCATAGTACACATCTCTTTTTTATCATGAGTCGTGTCATATTGTGTTGGTTCATCATAGTATCTAACCACTGTGTCTATTTCCTTAATATTATAAGCTGCTAACAGAATATTATTTTTTTATATTTTACGCAGCCAAGAATCACTACGGAACAGTCTGCCCTTGAGTGAAACTCAAGTCACCAGGATTCGTGGTGATGGCAACTGCTGGTTTTGCTGCCGTAGCTGACCAGTTGATTGGCTCGCCCATCTACATGGACCAAATGCAGCTTCGAAGGACCATTGCTGAAAAAGCGAGGCCAGTTCTGGAAGCCACGCCGCAACGCTTCAGGCTATCGGGCTGACCGTGGACATCGTGTTGGCGGAGACTCAGCAAGATGGTGTCTATGTGCATGACCACATTGCGCCAATACTGAATCAAGTCTGGACGTGATTATGCCATCTACCAGTACGCTGACCACAATAGGGATGAATTGCAGTTGGTGCCAGCAAGGATTTGCAGCTGTTAGACTGCAGCTGCTGTTTGTGAGGCTGCTCTATAATCGGCACGGGAACATTATGACTCACTGCGCGTGGTGCTGAGGCTGGGTAAGTGGTTTGTGGAGGTGCGGCTGGGGTAGAAAAATTTTATGATTTTTTAGTTAATATTTTAAAATTGACTGAGATCATTCAATGCATGACTTTGACTTACTTGACTTAGCTGCAGGGAGGTCCCAGAGGGGACGCAGCGGGAAGGCGCAACCGCCCATCTCCGCTAACCCCTGGACGACCGACGCACCGTTATGGACGAATGGTTGGCGTCGCCCAGGGGGGTCCCTCGGTGTCGCCGGCAGCTATGTTGCCTCCCTGGAATTGGGAAGTTCAGCCCTGCGGGTTGCCCGGAGGGAAGCGCATGAGCTGGTTAAAATTTTCGGGTTTGCACGCATCATAGATAGAAGTGTGTGGCCCGAGGAATTTAAGTCTGGCCCGCGTGAAGGCGGGGCAGTATGCTGACGAAGTGCTCAGCTGACTCGTCACCCGAGTTGCAGAAGCTGCAGGTGGCGCTAGGAATGCTGCCCTGCAGGTATTGGTGCCTGGAGAAAGCAACCATGGCCATGAGAGGGTCATAGTGGCAGCCCGGATGTCCCTCCGCGAAAGCCGGAGGGAGGAGGTTCCGGAGCTGGCGAGAGGGCTGTGGAACAGCACCTCTAGATTGCCTGCAAGTGATGCAGTTCGCCCAGAGCGAGTAGTGCTGGGTCTTGACCCACGTTTTGATCCGTGAGTTGATTGACACAGGAGGGGGTCGGGACGAGGGGGGCTCAGGCCCAATGCAGGATCCAGATGAGCCGGCTTTGCAAGCGCATCAGCGAGCTCCGTTCCCCGGAAACCTTCGTGTCCCGGCACCCACTTAAGAGTGATTTTGTTGGATGAGCCCAACATGTTGAGGTGCTTGACACAGTCCCGGACTGTTGCTGAGCTGACACTGCAGCTGCAGATGGCGTGCAGTGCAGCTTGGCTGTCAGAGTGGAAAATGATGTCCTTGCCAGCAACGCCAGAGGCGAGAAGCTCTGCTGAGCACGAGCTAATAGCTAGGACTTCATTTTGAAAGACACTGGAGCTGGTTCCAGTGTACTGGGAGCGTGGGTGGCGATGACCCGCCCATTGAGAATATGCAGACACCGAAACCGGTGTTAGCTGACTGCTTGGAACCGTCAGTATAACAGTGGATCTCTCCAGGGTTCCATTGTCACTAATGGAGTCACGCGAGTCGATGGCTACCGAGTAGCGTTGTCTCACGTTGAGCGGTTGAAGCGATGCTGTCCGTGAGGACTTGGTAAGCTTCGCATTCACTTGAGGATGTTGAGGCACATATCGCTGTGTGGGACCAGGTTCCACTTAGCTGGTGCTCTCATATAGCGGAAGTTTATACCGGCGTCAAGGAGCCGCCGGGGTTGCTCTAGCCGCCTCCCCTTTAATAAAAAGGTCGAGGGGGGGCAGGTCGAGAAATGCTCCATACCAGCAAAAGGTGTGGATCTGGTAGCATTGCAGATCAGCCGACACGCTCGTCCTTGGATTGTTGTTGAGCCTATCTGCATGGCTTTTAATCTGGGTAGCACTTACCCAGACTAAGGAGGCGTAGGTAATGGCGGGTCTAACCACAGAGGTATTAGATCCACCACAAACGCTTTGGGGACAGTCCCCAGGTGGTGCCAAGCGCCCGGCGAAGCTGGGCTAGAATTGCAGAGGCAGTCGTTTGGCTTTAGCCTTCACATGGCTAGACCAGTTAAGCCTATGGTCGAGAGTTACCCCGAGGCACCGGGTCTGCTTTGCGAAGGCAATGTCTCTGCCGTAGAGCTGCAGAGGCTTAATGTTCCAGCGGGTTTTGCTGGTAAACATGATAGCGACAGTCTTTGGCTCAGAGAGCTTAAGACCATTGCTGCGGGCCCAGGTTTCTGCTCTGCGAAGAAAGGTTGCGATGAGATCCCTGAGAGTGCTGGCGAGGGTCCTGCCACGATAGCAGTAACGTCGTCCGCATAGCCGACTTTGAAGACGGGATCTGGTCCAGGGCTCCTGAGTAGAGCGTCGATGACCATGTTCCAAAGAGTTGGAGTGAGGACGCCGCCTTGTGGGCCTCCTTTACAAACTCTGGTAGTGGCAGTGTGCCCAAGAAGGTGGGCAGTGACCGTACGGTTGGAGATCATATACATGATCCAACGTATGATGGTAGAGTGGGTATTGCGATCCGCGAAGGTGGCACTCTGAAATGCATCAAAAATAACATTATCAAAGGCCCCCTCATATGTCGAGGATAAGCCGAGAGCATAGCCGTTGCCCAGCACGGCTTTCTCTAGCTTTTCAACAATCGCATGGAGTGCGCTGTCAGTGGACCTTCCGGGGCGGAAGGCGTGCTGATTGTTACTGATGAGGCATGGCTGTTAGCTCGCAAGCCAGCAGTCGCCAATGTACGAGCCTCTCATTCAGCTTTAACAGAAACGAGGTTATAACTTGATGGGCCTGAAGGCCTTAACGCTCTGATAGTCGCCTTTTCCCGGTTTGGGAATAAAGACACACGAGCGTTAGTCCAACTTTGGGAATGTACCCTAGCTGGGATGTGGCCCGCAATATGTTGCAGTGATTCTCAGAAACCTGGGGATCTTGGCTGCCTCGCGCAAAAAGGACAGGGTAGATACCGTCAGGCCCTGGGGATTTGAAAGGCTTGAAGGTTTTTGACTGCCTTAGCAGATCAGTTTCCTCATTAATAAAGCTCGCAGCCAGGTTGGAATCCTTGCCAGCGAATGGTTGGGTTCCGTGCCAGCTGTGGAACCTCGGGAAAAAAGCTGCCCAGCATTTGCTGCAGCACTTCCTGAGGTTCGTTGGTGATAGAGAGCCATCATCTTTTTTGATTCATGGCTAGTTTGGACATTTTGTCCATAGTAAGGGCCTTGGACCAGCCTAGGAGGTGGGCCGGTCTTTGTCCAGCTCGTCGCAGAATTGGCTCCACTTACTATCCTTGGCCCTACGGATTTCACACTTGCAAATGTCGCGAGGCCTGTCGGAAGAGATCCATGTCGTCAGGGTTACCCGACTTCATGGCACGGCGATGAAGACTTTTGGCCTTTTGCCGGAGTTTTCCCAGTTCCGGGTTCCCCCACGGAGCTGAGGTTTTGCCTTTGTAGGCCCGCAATGGGGCAGGACGCTTCGTAGGCCGCAGTGATGCAGCCCGAAAGCGTCTCAGCCGCGTGATCGACACCCCTCGCAACTCTTAATCGATCGTTATCCATGAGTTCCTTGAAGGTGAGAATCAAGGGTAGCCGTGAAGGCTGCCCAAGTCAGTGTTACGGATGTTGCGTCTCCAAGTTATTTGGAGATGGTCGGCTTAGTGTCCGTAATGTTGAAGGCTATAAAGAGATGGTCAGAGAAGGATGGCTCATCGGTCCAGACCTCCACTCCGTAATCCTGTCAAAAAGTTTAGGAGAGGTAAGGGTGGCATCGGAGAACCTCCGTCCATCTGCCATTGTTAAAAGTAGGTGTGCTTCCGCGGTTGCAGAGCATAAGGTTGGTGCCGGAGATAAGAGCAAGAAGCTCTTCCCCTCTGGTGTTGGTATCCTTACTGCCCCAGTGCTGATGGTGGGCGTTAAGGTCTCCGCCCACCAGGAGATCAGCATTCTGGTTCTCGCAGTATTGCGCAAGGCGCAGTAAGCTCTCTGGAGCTGGGTCTCCGTTGCCAGGAATATAAATAGAGGCGATGAAGCACTGGCGAGGAGATAGGTAGTTGGATTGGATGACACAGAGGTCCCCATCCGAAAGATCAGTCCTCAGCCAAGCCTGAAGATGGCTGGCAGCAAGGATGGCCGCACGCGGGCGGCTGTTCCCCGGGCCACACATAAAAATCACAGTAGCCAGAAGGGATATTGGTTAACTTACCATTGTAAATCCAGGGCTCCTGGATCAGGATGAAACCTGGTTGATACATTCTGCAATCTTCATCAGATTAACTGATGCTGATACGCAATGCTGTAAATTTATTTGTACACAATAGGTCGCTCCTTTGGCGTTGCGGAGCTTATCCATACTGTACTAAATGCAAAAACTGGCTGTTTTCCCGTGACCTTTAAGGGGATCGTAAAAGATCGTCCTCATCCCAGGTCGACGGGAGATGGCGGGGAGAGGGGAGTCGATCCACGTCCATGGCCTCCTCCTCCTCCCCGGCTTCACCGGCAGACTCCACAGACTCCGAGGTCAGGGTGGAGAGGGTATCTCCATCTGAATCGTCGTCTGCAGACCCCACCAGAGTCGCCGAAGAGGGCTCGGAGTCCGAAGTCGTGTCTCCTCCGCAACTCCTTCTCCAGATGGAGAGTTTTCCTGCTCCTGGGGTTTGGCCGAAGCCTCTTCCTCAGTCGCAGAGCTCTCGCCTGTAGTAGGGTTCGGGCTCAGTGACAGCCTTGGATCGGCTTGCGCCTGGGGTTTGGCCGAAACCTCCTCCTCGGTCGCAGAGCTCTCGCCAGTTGGGTCGGGCACAGTGGCAGCCTTGGGATCAGCTTGCGCCTTTCCTTTGGCTTTGGGCTGTGCCTTCCCGCGCTGGAGACACCAGGGTTGGCCTTCGCCTTCCCCTTTGGCAGTTTTTGCCTCGGCGAAGCCTGAGCTTCAAAGCACCCAGCTGAAAAAGAGAGGTCGCTGGGGTACTTTTTTGTCCAGGCCTCAGACAGACCGAGGACAACCGTATTTCCCGCGTCGCCCCTACGAACTTTCCGATGATAAATCAGTCCGCTCGCAGGGAGTTCGGGGTTCAGGCGCAGTAGGACCTTCCGGATTACATCCGGTCCCGCTGCGGTGCTCTTCGCAGGGACGAACACCAAGTAGGGTGTTGTCTTTGGACGTTGACCCTCCCGCGAGAAAAGGGGGCGGCCGAGATCAGCGTCCAAGAAATCGCCGGCAACCGTTGGAGCAGCTGCCGGGCGTCTTCCTCACTGCTCGGAGCAATGAAAATGGTTGTCCTCGAAGGACCATGCGCTCGATGCCGATGGAGATACCCTCCTCGACAGTCAGCTCAATGAGGAGGAGTCAATGGCGCACCAGACCTCTTGAAGCTGATCTGTGGACCATCCCGGTCGCGACACTGAACGATCACTCCCGGGATCTTGCCCTTGGCTTTTGCTGCGAATGTCGCCCCTGTTGGGGCTTCCCCGCTAGCTTGGGCCATAGTTTGCGCCGTGGCTTGGGCCTCAGCCCGCCACGGCAGCCTCCCCAGAGGGCGCCGCCGCAGCACTGCTGGGCCTTCACCAGCCTGCCCGTCAGGTTGCTTTGAGGAGCTGTGCTTGCTTCAGCACCCTTGCGGGCGCCGCCGCTTGAGCCCTCTCGGCTTCCTTTTTGGCCTGCTTTTTGGCGCGTTGTTTGGCGCGTTTGCGCTCAAGCCGGGCTTTCCTGAGCCTCATCGGATCTGCCAGTTTTGCCGGTCCTTTTGGCTCATTGCCCATGGGTCCCTTGAATCCACCAGCGGAGCTGGCAGGTCGCTTTGGACCCTCCGGATGGTTTCGGCGTTGGTTGGATCTGCAGCAGAGCCGGCCGGTCCTTCCTTCGCCACGGTAGAGGATTCAGTCAGTTTGGGATCTGCCAGCTAAGCCGGCCGGTCCCTCAGACTGAGGTTGGAGTTTGGAAGGGTCTCCGTCCTAGAATTTT
>CATNEM010000184.1:2500-15000 GCA_950096795.1 Macrostomum cliftonense
TATCTATCTATCTATCTATCTATCTATCTATCTATCTATCTATCTATCTATCTATCTATCTATCTATCTATCTATCTATCTATCTATCTATCTATCTATCTATCTATCTATCTATCTATCTATCTATCTATCTATCTATCTATCTATCTATCTATCTATCTATCTATCTATCTATCTATCTATCTATCTATCTATCTATCTATCTATCTATCTATCTATCTATCTATCTATCTATCTATCTATCTATCTATCTATCTATCTATCTATCTATCTATCTATCTATCTATCTATCTATCTATCTATCTATCTATCTATCTATCTATCTATCTATCTATCTATCTATCTATCTATCTATCTATCTATCTATCTATCTATCTATCTATCTATCTATCTATCTATCTATCTATCTATCTATCTATCTATCTATCTATCTCTATCTATCTATCTATCTATCTATCTATCTATCTATCTATCTATCTATCTATCTATCTATCTATCTATCTATCTATCTATCTATCTATCTATCTATATCTATCTATCTATCTATCTATCTATCTATCTATCTATCTATCTATCTATCTATCTATCTATCTATCTATCTATCTATCTATCTATCTATCTATCTATCTATCTATCTATCTATCTATCTATCTATCTATCTATCTATCTATCTATCTATCTATCTATCTATCTATCTATCTATCTATCTATCTATCTATCTATCTATCTATCTATCTATCTATCTATCTATCTATCTATCTATCTATCTATCTATCTATCTATCTATCTATCTATCTATCTATCTATCTATCTATCTATCTATCTATCTATCTATCTATCTATCTATCTATCTATCTATCTATCTATCTATCTATCTATCTATCTATCTATCTATCTATCTATCTATCTATCTATCTATCTATCTATCTATCTATCTATCTATCTATCTATCTATCTATCTATCTATCTATCTATCTATCTATCTATCTATCTATCTATCTATCTATCTATCTATCTATCTATCTATCTATCTATCTATCTATCTATCTATCTATCTATCTATCTATCTATCTATCTATCTATCTATCTATCTATCTATCTATCTATCTATCTATCTATCTATCTATCTATCTATCTATCTATCTATCTATCTATCTATCTATCTATCTATCTATCTATCTATCTATCTATCTATCTATCTATCTATCTATCTATCTATCTATCTATCTATCTATCTATCTATCTATCTATCTATCTATCTATCTATCTATCTATCTATCTATCTATCTATCTATCTATCTATCTATCTATCTATCTATCTATCTATCTATCTATCTATCTATCTATCTATCTATCTATCTATCTATCTATCTATCTATCTATCTATCTATCTATCTATCTATCTATCTATCTATCTATCTATCTATCTATCTATCTATCTATCTATCTATCTATCTATCTATCTATCTATCTATCTATCTATCTATCTATCTATCTATCTATCTATCTATCTATCTATCTATCTATCTATCTATCTATCTATCTATCTATCTATCTATCTATCTATCTATCTATCTATCTATCTATCTATCTATCTATCTATCTATCTATCTATCTATCTATCTATCTATCTATCTATCTATCTATCTATCTATCTATCTATCTATCTATCTATCTATCTATCTATCTATCTATCTATCTATCTATCTATCTATCTATCTATCTATCTATCTATCTATCTATCTATCTATCTATCTATCTATCTATCTATCTATCTATCTATCTATCTATCTATCTATCTATCTATCTATCTATCTATCTATCTATCTATCTATCTATCTATCTATCTATCTATCTATCTATCTATCTATCTATCTATCTATCTATCTATCTATCTATCTATCTATCTATCTATCTATCTATCTATCTATCTATCTATCTATCTATCTATCTATCTATCTATCTATCTATCTATCTATCTATCTATCTATCTATCTATCTATCTATCTATCTATCTATCTATCTATCTATCTATCTATCTATCTATCTATCTATCTATCTATCTATCTATCTATCTATCTATCTATCTATCTATCTATCTATCTATCTATCTATCTATCTATCTATCTATCTATCTATCTATCTATCTATCTATCTATCTATCTATCTATCTATCTATCTATCTATCTATCTATCTATCTATCTATCTATCTATCTATCTATCTATCTATCTATCTATCTATCTATCTATCTATCTATCTATCTATCTATCTATCTATCTATCTATCTATCTATCTATCTATCTATCTATCTATCTATCGATCTATCTATCTATCTATCTATCTATCTATCTATCTATCTATCTATCTATCTATCTATCTATCTATCTATCTATCTATCTATCGATCTATCTATCTATCTATCTATCTATCTATCTATCTATCTATCTATCTATCTATCTATCTATCGATCTATCTATCTATCTATCTATCTATCTATCTATCTATCGATCTATCTATCTATCTATCTATCTATCTATCTATCTATCTATCTATCGATCTATCTATCTATCTATCTATCTATCTATCGATCTATCTATCTATCTATCTATCTATCTATCTATCTATCTATCTATCTATCTATCTATCTATCTATCTATCGATCTATCTATCTATCTATCTATCTATCTATCTATCTATCTATCTATCTATCTATCTATCGATCTATCTATCTATCTATCTATCTATCTATCTATCTATCTATCGATCTATCTATCTATCTATCTATCTATCTATCTATCTATCTATCTATCTATCTATCTATCTATCTATCTATCTATCTATCGATCTATCTATCTATCTATCTATCTATCTATCTATCTATCTATCTATCTATCTATCTATCTATCTATCTATCTATCTATCTATCTATCTATCGATCTATCTATCTATCTATCTATCTATCTATCTATCTATCTATCTATCTATCTATCTATCTATCTATCTATCTATCTATCGATCTATCTATCTATCTATCTATCTATCTATCTATCTATCTATCTATCTATCTATCTATCTATCTATCTATCTATCTATCTATCTATCTATCTATCTATCGATCTATCTATCTATCTATCTATCTATCTATCTATCTATCTATCTATCTATCTATCTATCGATCTATCTATCTATCTATCTATCTATCTATCTATCTATCTATCTATCGATCTATCTATCTATCTATCTATCTATCTATCTATCTATCTATCTATCTATCTATCTATCTATCTATCTATCGATCTATCTATCTATCTATCTATCTATCTATCTATCTATCTATCTATCGATCTATCTATCTATCTATCTATCTATCTATCTATCTATCTATCTATCGATCTATCTATCTATCTATCTATCGATCTATCTATCTATCTATCTATCTATCTATCTATCTATCTATCTATCTATCTATCTATCTATCTATCTATCTATCTATCTATCTATCTATCTATCGATCTATCTATCGATCTATCTATCGATCTATCTATCGATCTATCTATCTATCTATCTATCTATCTATCTATCTATCTATCTATCTATCTATCTATCTATCTATCTATCTATCTATCTATCTATCTATCTATCTATCTATCTATCTATCTATCTATCTATCTATCTATCTATCTATCTATCTATCTATCTATCTATCTATCTATCTATCTATCTATCTATCTATCTATCTATCTATCTATCTATCTATCTATCTATCTATCTATCTATCTATCTATCTATCTATCTATCTATCTATCTATCTATCTATCTATCTATCTATCTATCTATCTATCTATCTATCTATCTATCTATCTATCTATCTATCTATCTATCTATCTATCTATCTATCTATCTATCTATCTATCTATCTATCTATCTATCTATCTATCTATCTATCTATCTATCTATCTATCTATCTATCTATCTATCTATCTATCTATCTATCTATCTATCTATCTATCTATCTATCTATCTATCTATCTATCTATCTATCTATCTATCTATCTATCTATCTATCTATCTATCTATCTATCTATCTATCTATCTATCTATCTATCTATCTATCTATCTATCTATCTATCTATCTATCTATCTATCTATCTATCTATCTATCTATCTATCTATC
The DNA here is from genome assembly GCA_950096795.1 of Macrostomum cliftonense. Lineage (NCBI taxonomy): Eukaryota > Metazoa > Platyhelminthes > Macrostomidae > Macrostomum > Macrostomum cliftonense. The sequence goes on from CATNEM010000184.1 coordinate 6,677, forward strand.
TATCTATCTATCTATCTATCTATCTATCTATCTATCTATCTATCTATCTATCTATCTATCTATCTATCTATCTATCTATCTATCTATCTATCTATCTATCTATCTATCTATCTATCTATCTATCTATCTATCTATCTATCTATCTATCTATCTATCTATCTATCTATCTATCTATCTATCTATCTATCTATCTATCTATCTATCTATCTATCTATCTATCTATCTATCTATCTATCTATCTATCTATCTATCTATCTATCTATCTATCTATCTATCTATCTATCTATCTATCTATCTATCTATCTATCTATCTATCTATCTATCTATCTATCTATCTATCTATCTATCTATCTATCTATCTATCTATCTATCTATCTATCTATCTATCTATCTATCTATCTATCTATCTATCTATCTATCTATCTATCTATCTATCTATCTATCTATCTATCTATCTATCTATCTATCTATCTATCTATCTATCTATCTATCTATCTATCTATCTATCTATCTATCTATCTATCTATCTATCTATCTATCTATCTATCTATCTATCTATCTATCTATCTATCTATCTATCTATCTATCTATCTATCTATCTATCTATCTATCTATCTATCTATCTATCTATCTATCTATCTATCTATCTATCTATCTATCTATCTATCTATCTATCTATCTATCTATCTATCTATCTATCTATCTATCTATCTATCTATCTATCTATCTATCTATCTATCTATCTATCTATCTATCTATCTATCTATCTATCTATCTATCTATCTATCTATCTATCTATCTATCTATCTATCTATCTATCTATCTATCTATCTATCTATCTATCTATCTATCTATCTATCTATCTATCTATCTATCTATCTATCTATCTATCTATCTATCTATCTATCTATCTATCTATCTATCTATCTATCTATCTATCTATCTATCTATCTATCTATCTATCTATCTATCTATCTATCTATCTATCTATCTATCTATCTATCTATCTATCTATCTATCTATCTATCTATCTATCTATCTATCTATCTATCTATCTATCTATCTATCTATCTATCTATCTATCTATCTATCTATCTATCTATCTATCTATCTATCTATCTATCTATCTATCTATCTATCTATCTATCTATCTATCTATCTATCTATCTATCTATCTATCTATCTATCTATCTATCTATCTATCTATCTATCTATCTATCTATCTATCTATCTATCTATCTATCTATCTATCTATCTATCTATCTATCTATCTATCTATCTATCTATCTATCTATCTATCTATCTATCTATCTATCTATCTATCTATCTATCTATCTATCTATCTATCTATCTATCTATCTATCTATCTATCTATCTATCTATCTATCTATCTATCTATCTATCTATCTATCTATCTATCTATCTATCTATCTATCTATCTATCTATCTATCTATCTATCTATCTATCTATCTATCTATCTATCTATCTATCTATCTATCTATCTATCTATCTATCTATCTATCTATCTATCTATCTATCTATCTATCTATCTATCTATCTATCTATCTATCTATCTATCTATCTATCTATCTATCTATCTATCTATCTATCTATCTATCTATCTATCTATCTATCTATCTATCTATCTATCTATCTATCTATCTATCTATCTATCTATCTATCTATCTATCTATCTATCTATCTATCTATCTATCTATCTATCTATCTATCTATCTATCTATCTATCTATCTATCTATCTATCTATCTATCTATCTATCTATCTATCTATCTATCTATCTATCTATCTATCTATCTATCTATCTATCTATCTATCTATCTATCTATCTATCTATCTATCTATCTATCTATCTATCTATCTATCTATCTATCTATCTATCTATCTATCTATCTATCTATCTATCTATCTATCTATCTATCTATCTATCTATCTATCTATCTATCTATCTATCTATCTATCTATCTATCTATCTATCTATCTATCTATCTATCTATCTATCTATCTATCTATCTATCTATCTATCTATCTATCTATCTATCTATCTATCTATCTATCTATCTATCTATCTATCTATCTATCTATCTATCTATCTATCTATCTATCTATCTATCTATCTATCTATCTATCTATCTATCTATCTATCTATCTATCTATCTATCTATCTATCTATCTATCTATCTATCTATCTATCTATCTATCTATCTATCTATCTATCTATCTATCTATCTATCTATCTATCTATCTATCTATCTATCTATCTATCTATCTATCTATCTATCTATCTATCTATCTATCTATCTATCTATCTATCTATCTATCTATCTATCTATCTATCTATCTATCTATCTATCTATCTATCTATCTATCTATCTATCTATCTATCTATCTATCTATCTATCTATCTATCTATCTATCTATCTATCTATCTATCTATCTATCTATCTATCTATCTATCTATCTATCTATCTATCTATCTATCTATCTATCTATCTATCTATCTATCTATCTATCTATCTATCTATCTATCTATCTATCTATCTATCTATCTAATCTATCTATCTATCTATCTATCTATCTATCTATCTATCTATCTATCTATCTATCTATCTATCTATCTATCTATCTATCTATCTATCTATCTATCTATCTATCTATCTATCTATCTATCTATCTATCTATCTATCTATCTATCTATCTATCTATCTATCTATCTATCTATCTATCTATCTATCTATCTATCTATCTATCTATCTATCTATCTATCTATCTATCTATCTATCTATCTATCTATCTATCTATCTATCTATCTATCTATCTATCTATCTATCTATCTATCTATCTATCTATCTATCTATCTATCTATCTATCTATCTATCTATCTATCTATCTATCTATCTATCTATCTATCTATCTATCTATCTATCTATCTATCTATCTATCTATCTATCTATCTATCTATCTATCTATCTATCTATCTATCTATCTATCTATCTATCTATCTATCTATCTATCTATCTATCTATCTATCTATCTATCTATCTATCTATCTATCTATCTATCTATCTATCTATCTATCTATCTATCTATCTATCTATCTATCTATCTATCTATCTATCTATCTATCTATCTATCTATCTATCTATCTATCTATCTATCTATCTATCTATCTATCTATCTATCTATCTATCTATCTATCTATCTATCTATCTATCTATCTATCTATCTATCTATCTATCTATCTATCTATCTATCTATCTATCTATCTATCTATCTATCTATCTATCTATCTATCTATCTATCTATCTATCTATCTATCTATCTATCTATCTATCTATCTATCTATCTATCTATCTATCTATCTATCTATCTATCTATCTATCTATCTATCTATCTATCTATCTATCTATCTATCTATCTATCTATCTATCTATCTATCTATCTATCTATCTATCTATCTATCTATCTATCTATCTATCTATCTATCTATCTATCTATCTATCTATCTATCTATCTATCTATCTATCTATCTATCTATCTATCTATCTATCTATCTATCTATCTATCTATCTATCTATCTATCTATCTATCTATCTATCTATCTATCTATCTATCTATCTATCTATCTATCTATCTATCTATCTATCTATCTATCTATCTATCTATCTATCTATCTATCTATCTATCTATCTATCTATCTATCTATCTATCTATCTATCTATCTATCTATCTATCTATCTATCTATCTATCTATCTATCTATCTATCTATCTATCTATCTATCTATCTATCTATCTATCTATCTATCTATCTATCTATCTATCTATCTATCTATCTATCTATCTATCTATCTATCTATCTATCTATCTATCTATCTATCTATCTATCTATCTATCTATCTATCTATCTATCTATCTATCTATCTATCTATCTATCTATCTATCTATCTATCTATCTATCTATCTATCTATCTATCTATCTATCTATCTATCTATCTATCTATCTATCTATCTATCTATCTATCTATCTATCTATCTATCTATCTATCTATCTATCTATCTATCTATCTATCTATCTATCTATCTATCTATCTATCTATCTATCTATCTATCTATCTATCTATCTATCTATCTATCTATCTATCTATCTATCTATCTATCTATCTATCTATCTATCTATCTATCTATCTATCTATCTATCTATCTATCTATCTATCTATCTATCTATCTATCTATCTATCTATCTATCTATCTATCTATCTATCTATCTATCTATCTATCTATCTATCTATCTATCTATCTATCTATCTATCTATCTATCTATCTATCTATCTATCTATCTATCTATCTATCTATCTATCTATCTATCTATCTATCTATCTATCTATCTATCTATCTATCTATCTATCTATCTATCTATCTATCTATCTATCTATCTATCTATCTATCTATCTATCTATCTATCTATCTATCTATCTATCTATCTATCTATCTATCTATCTATCTATCTATCTATCTATCTATCTATCTATCTATCTATCTATCTATCTATCTATCTATCTATCTATCTATCTATCTATCTATCTATCTATCTATCGATCTATCTATCTATCTATCTATCTATCTATCTATCTATCTATCTATCTATCTATCTATCTATCGATCTATCTATCTATCGATCTATCTATCGATCGATCTATCTATCGATCTATCTATCGATCTATCTATCGATCTATCTATCGATCTATCTATCGATCGATCTATCTATCGATCTATCTATCGATCTATCTATCGATCGATCTATCTATCGATCTATCTATCGATCTATCTATCGATCTATCTATCGATCTATCTATCGATCTATCTATCGATCGATCTATCTATCGATCTATCTATCGATCTATCTATCGATCTATCTATCGATCTATCTATCGATCGATCTATCTATCGATCTATCTATCGATCGATCTATCTATCGATCTATCTATCTATCGATCTATCTATCGATCTATCTATCGATCTATCTATCGATCGATCTATCTATCGATCTATCTATCGATCTATCTATCGATCGATCTATCTATCGATCTATCTATCGATCGATCTATCTATCGATCTATCTATCGATCTATCTATCGATCGATCTATCTATCGATCTATCTATCGATCTATCTATCGATCGATCTATCTATCGATCTATCTATCGATCTATCTATCGATCGATCTATCTATCGATCTATCTATCGATCTATCTATCGATCGATCTATCTATCGATCTATCTATCGATCTATCTATCGATCTATCTATCGATCGATCTATCTATCGATCTATCTATCGATCTATCTATCGATCTATCTATCGATCTATCTATCGATCGATCTATCTATCGATCTATCTATCGATCTATCTATCGATCTATCTATCGATCTATCTATCGATCTATCTATCGATCTATCTATCGATCTATCTATCGATCTATCTATCGATCTATCTATCGATCTATCTATCGATCTATCTATCGATCTATCTATCGATCTATCTATCGATCTATCTATCGATCTATCTATCGATCTATCTATCGATCTATCTATCGATCTATCTATCGATCTATCTATCGATCTATCTATCGATCTATCTATCGATCTATCTATCGATCTATCTATCGATCTATCTATCGATCTATCTATCGATCTATCTATCGATCTATCTATCGATCTATCTATCGATCTATCTATCGATCTATCTATCGATCTATCTATCGATCTATCTATCGATCTATCTATCGATCTATCTATCGATCTATCTATCGATCTATCTATCGATCTATCTATCGATCTATCTATCGATCTATCTATCGATCTATCTATCGATCTATCTATCGATCTATCTATCGATCTATCTATCGATCTATCTATCGATCTATCTATCGATCTATCTATCGATCTATCTATCGATCTATCTATCGATCTATCTATCGATCTATCTATCGATCTATCTATCGATCTATCTATCGATCTATCTATCGATCTATCGATCTATCTATCGATCTATCTATCGATCTATCTATCGATCTATCTATCTATCTATCTATCTATCTATCTATCTATCTATCTATCTATCTATCTATCTATCTATCTATCTATCTATCTATCTATCTATCTATCTATCTATCTATCTATCTATCTATCTATCTATCTATCTATCTATCTATCTATCTATCTATCTATCTATCTATCTATCTATCTATCTATCTATCTATCTATCTATCTATCTATCTATCTATCTATCTATCTATCTATCTATCTATCTATCTATCTATCTATCTATCTATCTATCTATCTATCTATCTATCTATCTATCTATCTATCTATCTATCTATCTATCTATCTATCTATCTATCTATCTATCTATCTATCTATCTATCTATCTATCTATCTATCTATCTATCTATCTATCTATCTATCTATCTATCTATCTATCTATCTATCTATCTATCTATCTATCTATCTATCTATCTATCTATCTATCTATCTATCTATCTATCTATCTATCTATCTATCTATCTATCTATCTATCTATCTATCTATCTATCTATCTATCTATCTATCTATCTATCTATCTATCTATCTATCTATCTATCTATCTATCTATCTATCTATCTATCTATCTATCTATCTATCTATCTATCTATCTATCTATCTATCTATCTATCTATCTATCTATCTATCTATCTATCTATCTATCTATCTATCTATCTATCTATCTATCTATCTATCTATCTATCTATCTATCTATCTATCTATCTATCTATCTATCTATCTATCTATCTATCTATCTATCTATCTATCTATCTATCTATCTATCTATCTATCTATCTATCTATCTATCTATCTATCTATCTATCTATCTATCTATCTATCTATCTATCTATCTATCTATCTATCTATCTATCTATCTATCTATCTATCTATCTATCTATCTATCTATCTATCTATCTATCTATCTATCTATCTATCTATCTATCTATCTATCTATCTATCTATCTATCTATCTATCTATCTATCTATCTATCTATCTATCTATCTATCTATCTATCTATCGATCGATCTATCTATCTATCGATCGATCTATCTATCTATCGATCGATCTATCTATCTATCGATCGATCTATCTATCTATCGATCTATCTATCTATCTATCTATCGATCTATCTATCGATCTATCTATCTATCGATCTATCTATCGATCTATCTATCGATCTATCTATCGATCTATCTATCGATCTATCTATCGATCTATCTATCGATCTATCTATCTATCTATCTATCTATCTATCTATCGATCTATCTATCGATCTATCTATCGATCTATCTATCGATCTATCTATCGATCTATCTATCGATCTATCTATCGATCTATCTATCGATCTATCTATCGATCTATCTATCGATCTATCTATCGATCTATCTATCGATCTATCTATCGATCTATCTATCGATCTATCTATCGATCTATCTATCGATCTATCTATCGATCTATCTATCGATCTATCTATCGATCTATCTATCGATCTATCTATCGATCTATCTATCGATCTATCTATCGATCTATCTATCGATCTATCTATCGATCTATCTATCGATCTATCTATCGATCTATCTATCGATCTATCTATCGATCTATCTATCGATCTATCTATCGATCTATCTATCGATCTATCTATCGATCTATCTATCGATCTATCTATCGATCTATCGATCGATCTATCTATCTATCTATCTATCTATCTATCTATCTATCTATCTATCTATCTATCTATCTATCTATCTATCTATCTATCTATCTATCTATCTATCTATCTATCTATCTATCTATCTATCTATCTATCTATCTATCTATCTATCTATCTATCTATCTATCTATCTATCTATCTATCTATCTATCTATCTATCTATCTATCTATCTATCTATCTATCTATCTATCTATCTATCTATCTATCTATCTATCTATCTATCTATCTATCTATCTATCTATCTATCTATCTATCTATCTATCTATCTATCTATCTATCTATCTATCTATCTATCTATCTATCTATCTATCTATCTATCTATCTATCTATCTATCTATCTATCTATCTATCTATCTATCTATCTATCTATCTATCTATCTATCTATCTATCTATCTATCTATCTATCTATCTATCTATCTATCTATCTATCTATCTATCTATCTATCTATCTATCTATCTATCTATCTATCTATCTATCTATCTATCTATCTATCTATCTATCTATCTATCTAT
>CATNEM010000184.1:20000-60000 GCA_950096795.1 Macrostomum cliftonense
ATCTATCTATCTATCTATCTATCTATCTATCTATCTATCTATCTATCTATCTATCTATCTATCTATCTATCTATCTATCTATCTATCTATCTATCTATCTATCTATCTATCTATCTATCTATCTATCTATCTATCTATCTATCTATCTATCTATCTATCTATCTATCTATCTATCTATCTATCTATCTATCTATCTATCTATCTATCTATCTATCTATCTATCTATCTATCTATCTATCTATCTATCTATCTATCTATCTATCTATCTATCTATCTATCTATCTATCTATCTATCTATCTATCTATCTATCTATCTATCTATCTATCTATCTATCTATCTATCTATCTATCTATCTATCTATCTATCTATCTATCTATCTATCTATCTATCTATCTATCTATCTATCTATCTATCTATCTATCTATCTATCTATCTATCTATCTATCTATCTATCTATCTATCTATCTATCTATCTATCTATCTATCTATCTATCTATCTATCTATCTATCTATCTATCTATCTATCTATCTATCTATCTATCTATCTATCTATCTATCTATCTATCTATCTATCTATCTATCTATCTATCTATCTATCTATCTATCTATCTATCTATCTATCTATCTATCTATCTATCTATCTATCTATCTATCTATCTATCTATCTATCTATCTATCTATCTATCTATCTATCTATCTATCTATCTATCTATCTATCTATCTATCTATCTATCTATCTATCTATCTATCTATCTATCTATCTATCTATCTATCTATCTATCTATCTATCTATCTATCTATCTATCTATCTATCTATCTATCTATCTATCTATCTATCTATCTATCTATCTATCTATCTATCTATCTATCTATCTATCTATCTATCTATCTATCTATCTATCTATCTATCTATCTATCTATCTATCTATCTATCTATCTATCTATCTATCTATCTATCTATCTATCTATCTATCTATCTATCTATCTATCTATCTATCTATCTATCTATCTATCTATCTATCTATCTATCTATCTATCTATCTATCTATCTATCTATCTATCTATCTATCTATCTATCTATCTATCTATCTATCTATCTATCTATCTATCTATCTATCTATCTATCTATCTATCTATCTATCTATCTATCTATCTATCTATCTATCTATCTATCTATCTATCTATCTATCTATCTATCTATCTATCTATCTATCTATCTATCTATCTATCTATCTATCTATCTATCTATCTATCTATCTATCTATCTATCTATCTATCTATCTATCTATCTATCTATCTATCTATCTATCTATCTATCTATCTATCTATCTATCTATCTATCTATCTATCTATCTATCTATCTATCTATCTATCTATCTATCTATCTATCTATCTATCTATCTATCTATCTATCTATCTATCTATCTATCTATCTATCTATCTATCTATCTATCTATCTATCTATCTATCTATCTATCTATCTATCTATCTATCTATCTATCTATCTATCTATCTATCTATCTATCTATCTATCTATCTATCTATCTATCTATCTATCTATCTATCTATCTATCTATCTATCTATCTATCTATCTATCTATCTATCTATCTATCTATCTATCTATCTATCTATCTATCTATCTATCTATCTATCTATCTATCTATCTATCTATCTATCTATCTATCTATCTATCTATCTATCTATCTATCTATCTATCTATCTATCTATCTATCTATCTATCTATCTATCTATCTATCTATCTATCGATCTATCTATCGATCTATCTATCTATCTATCTATCTATCGATCTATCTATCGATCTATCTATCTATCTATCTATCTATCGATCTATCTATCGATCGATCTATCTATCGATCTATCTATCGATCTATCTATCGATCTATCTATCGATCTATCTATCGATCTATTTATCGATCTATCTATCGATCTATCTATCGATCTATCTATCGATCTATCTATCGATCTATCTATCGATCTATCTATCGATCTATCTATCGATCTATCTATCGATCTATCTATCGATCTATCTATCGATCTATCTATCGATCTATCTATCGATCTATCTATCGATCTATCTATCGATCTATCTATCGATCTATCTATCGATCTATCTATCGATCTATCTATCGATCTATCTATCGATCTATCTATCGATCTATCTATCGATCTATCTATCGATCTATCTATCGATCTATCTATCGATCTATCTATCGATCTATCTATCGATCTATCTATCGATCGATCTATCTATCGATCTATCTATCTATCTATCTATCTATCGATCTATCTATCGATCTATCTATCTATCTATCTATCTATCTATCTATCTATCTATCTATCTATCTATCTATCTATCTATCTATCTATCTATCTATCTATCTATCTATCTATCTATCTATCTATCTATCTATCTATCTATCTATCTATCTATCTATCTATCTATCTATCTATCTATCTATCTATCTATCTATCTATCTATCTATCTATCTATCTATCTATCTATCTATCTATCTATCTATCTATCTATCTATCTATCTATCTATCTATCTATCTATCTATCTATCTATCTATCTATCTATCTATCTATCTATCTATCTATCTATCTATCTATCTATCTATCTATCTATCTATCTATCTATCTATCTATCTATCTATCTATCTATCTATCTATCTATCTATCTATCTATCTATCTATCTATCTATCTATCTATCTATCTATCTATCTATCTATCTATCTATCTATCTATCTATCTATCTATCTATCTATCTATCTATCTATCTATCTATCTATCTATCTATCTATCTATCTATCTATCTATCTATCTATCTATCTATCTATCTATCTATCTATCTATCTATCTATCTATCTATCTATCTATCTATCTATCTATCTATCTATCTATCTATCTATCTATCTATCTATCTATCTATCTATCTATCTATCTATCTATCTATCTATCTATCTATCTATCTATCTATCTATCTATCTATCTATCTATCTATCTATCTATCTATCTATCTATCTATCTATCTATCTATCTATCTATCTATCTATCTATCTATCTATCTATCTATCTATCTATCTATCTATCTATCTATCTATCTATCTATCTATCTATCTATCTATCTATCTATCTATCTATCTATCTATCTATCTATCTATCTATCTATCTATCTATCTATCTATCTATCTATCTATCTATCTATCTATCTATCTATCTATCTATCTATCTATCTATCTATCTATCTATCTATCTATCTATCTATCTATCTATCTATCTATCTATCTATCTATCTATCTATCTATCTATCTATCTATCTATCTATCTATCTATCTATCTATCTATCTATCTATCTATCTATCTATCTATCTATCTATCTATCTATCTATCTATCTATCTATCTATCTATCTATCTATCTATCTATCTATCTATCTATCTATCTATCTATCTATCTATCTATCTATCTATCTATCTATCTATCTATCTATCTATCTATCTATCTATCTATCTATCTATCTATCTATCTATCTATCTATCTATCTATCTATCTATCTATCTATCTATCTATCTATCTATCTATCTATCTATCTATCTATCTATCTATCTATCTATCTATCTATCTATCTATCTATCTATCTATCTATCTATCTATCTATCTATCTATCTATCTATCTATCTATCTATCTATCTATCTATCTATCTATCTATCTATCTATCTATCTATCTATCTATCTATCTATCTATCTATCTATCTATCTATCTATCTATCTATCTATCTATCTATATCTCATGTGTGCGTGCTAATTTTAAGCGTGATTGGCTGCGGCAAGCAAGCTCGAAAGAGCTCGCTTCGCTCGCTCTTTCTCGCTATCTACCATCTATTGCCAGGACCTGCACCGGAGCGGTTACGTAAACTAGGTTTTTCGGTAGCGGCAACATGCTTTTCCACTGCTCAAGTAGTCTGATTTTCGCATGGCATATAGCTGGTTCCAGTTGGTAGTTCCACTGGATAAAAGCGCTTACCGCGCCCATTGGCTTTCCAGCTGCCTTAATCGCTTCCGGTGATCTTGTGTGCGTGCTAATTTTAAGCGTGATTGGCTGCGGCTATCTATCTATCTATCTATTGATTGGGGGATTACCGACTGCTCGAAAAGGTATTTTATTACTGCTGGTGGGATTTTCTGTCTGTTCGGTTTTTTTACTTTACTGCTTGGGGGGAGATTTTTCGACTGCTCTCAAAATTTTTCGAACTGCTCGGAATAATTTTCTAACTGGTTGGGGGATTTTTCAAGTGCCTGGGGTGATTGTCTAACCACTTATGGAGATTTTCTTTATTAATAAGATTTTCTAAACATATTGAAGGATTTTAGGCTTCTCGGGAGACTTTAATTTTGCTGTAGAGATTTTCAATCTGCTTAGGGTGAGTACAGGAAATATTTAAAATGTCTGTCTGCGCCACCCTGGGGGGGCACCGAAGAGCTAGTATCCTGCTAAACTCTTAAACATTTGAATTTTCTGCGACTGGCTAAGCATTTAATTTGCACTTAGATCATCGTTTTCTTTATTTATTGGCCCTCTTTGTTGACAATTAATTATTTGCTTATTTGCTTGATTGGGTATAGTATATTACCTCATTCTATCATCCTATTCCTAGCTCATAGTCATAGTCATATTCTAGACATAGGCCTAGCCACATAGGCCTATGTGGACATATTCCATTTGTACCATAATTTGCTCTCATTTTGTATGATTCCTTGTAATTAGTTCCCTACTTGGCTTACATATATGATCTATCTTCTATATATAAAACTAGGCCCTATTTGTCACAACTCTGTCTTTATGAATAGCTTTGCCATAACATAAGATTTAGGCTCTATCTTATTTGTCATTATATTATTATTGCTTCTTGATAATTTTCCTTGCAATGGCTCCAGAGATTTATCTATTTAAATTTCCATTAGTTAAATTGTATTTAGCATTTATCTTCCTAATGATGAATGCTTCATTTTCATGCAAATGTCAGAGAAAGAATGAGACTGATTTCTTTTCTTTAGTCAATCATGCCAAATATGATAATTGTCTAGAAGTGCATAAACCAAATAGTCTAAATTTTGAATGCCCAATCCAGTTTTGCCCATTCAAAAGCATAGCTATCTAGATCAGCATTAATTAAACATATTTATCGAGTACATGGACCAACAAAACAAATACAAGTAAGTTAAGATGCTATAAATATTAATGATACAAGTATAGTTGATATAACTATAGAAGTTGTTGAAGTTGAAGGCTTAAATTCTCAATCAAATCTTGGGTATATAAACCAAGAGCTTAATAATCCATTAAGGTCTATTAGTATGCCTAATCTGGTTATAGAAGAAAGTACAAATGCACAACTAACTCTCCAATCCAATTCAATATATATTGTTGTTTTATATATATATTATATATATGTATATATATATGTATATGTATATATATATATGTTATATATATATATATATATTATATATATATTATGTTCAATATATAGTGTTGTTTTTAGTTAATAATTTTCATCAAATTTAATTGACTTCTATTTCTACTCACAGATTTTATCAGCTGACGCATGAAATCTGCGGTTCCTGTGTCTTCAAGTCAACTCATGGACACCTGTGACTTCTATTGGACTAAGCATTGGACATTAAGCATGTTTTCTAGCAGAAGCTACCTGCTTAAAAAAGTGTGCTGCATTTTATAGCTGTTAGACTGTTCCTATTTTCTAGCAGAAGCTACCTGCTTAAAAGCATGCCGCAGTTTTATAGCCATTAGTGCACTGGTCTAAATTGCTCTTATTTTACCATTTAAACTCAAAAATTGTAATAGGCATTTTACTTTTTTATATTACTTTTACATATCTGATTACATATTTCATTTTTTTCACATCTTTTACATTCTTACTTCTATCACTTAGTCTCAGAAGTAATGAGAACTTTTACATAAAGTTTGCAACTCCCAAAATGCCCAAACTTGGATCATACAGTATATATGTAAATGTAATTAAAGCAGCTTTAATTAATATGTAGATTTTTGTATGTACTGTTTCTAATTGCATTTTTAACAAAACAAATTTGTGTCACCTTTTTTATCATTTTCATTTTTTCTACCTTTTCATTTTATTAAAGTTTTGTACCTTGTAAATTTATTCTATAATAAATTTAAAGCCAAATTAAATAGTTTTATTCCTTATAGTGTTGCGTTGGTGCAGTAAAAATAATTATCAAATTCCAGACCCGTTAAAATATAATTGTATAAATTGTTATTGTTAGTTATTTAATTATTTTCCCACGCTTTGTAGTGGGGGGGGCAAAAATATCTAATCCATGCACGGCTAGCTAAAAATTAAGTTACTTTTTCAGCCCCTAAGTGGCCGGAGGTATAAGTGGCAGGCTAGTGGCCAAATGTGTCCTGTGAAGTGGCCTCTATGGCCGTTTTTTTGTCCACTTAGGTGGCCGTACGCGGGACACGTTCGGCCACTTGCCGGCCACTTACATTCGGCCACCTTTCGGCCACTTTTTCGGCCACTTTTTGTGGCCAGATGAGGTGGCCGGCAAGTGGCCGAATGTGTCCCTCAAATGGCCACTTAAAGTGGCCGTTTTTTTGTCCACTTTGGTGGCCATACGCGGGACACGTTCGGCCACTTGCCGGCCACTTACATCCGGCCACCTTTCGGCCACTTTTTCGGCCACTTATTTTTTACAGTGTGGGCCGTGCGCCCAGCGGTTCACGCAGATCAGCTTCGGTTAGTTTCGAACTGGCATGGCAACTAAATTTTGACCTGCAGTTAGCAGTTTGATCTTGTCCTGCTCGCAACTTAATTAAACAGAATGCTCTTTAGGATTATTTATTCAAATTTCGGCGGGAGCCACTGAAATCAAAAAAGGTTTTCTTTTTTTAATAAGTAGGTTATAGATCTACGCTAGGAGCTATAACCCAGCAGCTAAGATGCTTGTCTTATGATCGGAAGTTCATGGGCTCGAGCCCCAGCTCTTGGAGACAAATTTTTGTCCTTGAGCAAGGCACTTAAACTCATTTTGCTGCAGTCCACCCAGCTGAGATCGGGGTACCAGTTTTAGTTGGCAAGATTGGGTGTCGCGGTACCTCCAGCCATTCAGGATGTGTACAGGATAGACTAAAACACCAATACACTGTACAGGCCTAACCAACAATCCAACTGTGTGGACTAACTTCAACAAAGACCTGTTCGACCTGTGCTTCTACTACAACCGGGTGCCCACCGCCGCGGACAACCCCATCAACGTCACCTGCATGAGGCCAATTGTCGGCAGGTACCTGGCCGTCTATAAGAATATATCCGGACTACCCCTGGGAGACGATTTGTTAAATGTATTCGAGATCGACATTTTCGTCTGTAAGTTTATTGTCAGAGAAGTACATAGGGAGCATTTCGATTTAAAACTCACTGTTGTACGTCAATGCCTTAACAATGGCATTTCTGCTTTTGTTTCAGTGGCCAAACGCGCCTCTCTGTACGCAAGCGATGCCCAAAACTTGATCCCGACTAAGTCCAGCACTCTCCTGGCTGAGTTGTCCGGTCTTCGCACAGTACCCCTGCACCTCGACTGTTTGGCCCAGTGCGTCCTCCATCAGCCTCTGTGCCTGTTTGCCATGGTGATTCGGAACACTGGCGAATGCCTTCTGTTCGTCTCTGACGACCAATCGGGTGACTTTGTTGAATGGAGTCGCTTCCGACGCATCGCTGTTTTCTGACCACGCGATACACTTTGAAGTTTAAATGAAAGTTTAAAGGAATTTTTTCTTTTAGTGGTTTCTTCTATTGCGAATTTATTTTTTGATTTTAAAAACAATTTTTATTTTGATCAACGTAAAGATTACTGTGTTCGACATCATTCTTGAATACAGTTCAAGTTCTTGGTTTCTTGGTTTGACAGAAATATTTCAGAAAGTTCACAACTAGACTAGCTTATCATAACTTTGGATGCATTTTTCTGGTGTCCTAAGATTTTTAGCATATTCCTGACATTGCTGGACGCCATTGGACAAGCAACCTTGGGGTGGATTGATGCGAAAATCATCGCTAAATGCTTCTCGGTATTGCTTGAAAAGAAGAATTGCCTGAATTGCCTGAGTTGCAGAAGCTAACAACAAGACTAGGAGCTCACTCGCCTGAGAGCACAAGTATGAGCAACCTTAAACTAACGACGCAACTTATCGGGTTGCTGGCTTTGCAACTGTGTTGCTCTGTCGCTGGAGGTAAATTTATCTAGCTACTTTAAATTTCACTGAGTTTTGTTAAATTTGGGTTGGTTTTTATTTTAAAAGCTACCCTTAAGCATAGAAATTAGAAATTGCATTAAAATGCCCCTTCTTTGCCTCACCCAGGATTCGAACTGTTCACCGTTGGAAAAAATAAACCAACAAAGTTGTCAACAATGGCCAATGGAGGTGGGAATCCATTGCAAGGGAACGACGGCAAATACCTTGGACCACCTCACGCAAACGTCCTGCACACAGACTTCAATGACCCGATGCCCTGGTGGATGGTGGACATGCAACAACCATACGCTATCTTTGGTGCTCGCGTATGGAACCGGCTAGATGGGCGATGCCCGCAACGTTTCACGCAGATCAGCTTTGGTAAGACACTGCATTCTTTGATCTACTTCGACCAAATCTTTCTATGCGGAACTTACAGCCCATTATTTCCATTTAGTGTTTTGAAAGCAATTAGAAGAATATAAGAATTTGATTTCCAACTCCCATACAGAAGCCATATCTATGCACCGAATGTTTACACAGGCATCTCCAACAAGCCATCTGTGTGGACTCATTTCGACAAAGACCTGTTCGATCTGTGCTTCTACTTTACCAAGGTGCCCACCGCTGCGGACAACCCAATCAACATCACCTGCAACCGGCCCATAGTTGGCAGATACCTGGCTCTCTATATGAACGTAACTGGCTTGGATAAAAATGAAGCTTATCTTCATTTTGTCGAGATCGACATTTTGGCTAGTGAGTTAGCGCCACATCAATTTTCAATTTTATCCATCTAGCACCATACTTATCCATACGAAAGACGTAAATTAACTGGAAAGCTACGAAACGCTCGTAAAACAATGAACTCTTCCCTGATTGTTAACCACATCCTATAGGCATAAATTTAATAAAATAAAGATCACTCGATTTTGTTGTGGTTCCAAGTGCTTTGAATAAGGACGAAAGAGGGCATATAGTTTGGTGCATTCGTCCTCTGCGGACCAGATAGTCTAAAATTTAGTGGCTACATATTTCAGTTTGGTTGACGAAAATAAATCTGCTGTAAATATTCTCCAGGTAGAGACCTTATTAGCATTAATCTAATAGATTTAGTTAAAAACTGACAATACTTCAACTTGAATTGCTTGTCAAAAGTACAGCAAAGGCAATCTTACAAGTTGTCTTCACTCATTAACCCTTTAATGAGTCCATACCATAGCTTGACTGCGCAAAAATTCTTTGGTCTCAGTCTCCAAGGCGCCATCGGTTTACGTGACCGAGATGCAGCCCAGCTTCTCCACCTCATCTGCCGGCCCCCTGTGGTCAGGCCAGGAGCAGCTGTCCCAGTCCGAGTGTCTGGTCCGTTGCTCGCTGCTCCCCCACTGTCTGTTCGCTCTGGTGAGGCCGGAAACTGGCGACTGCTGGCTGTTCGGGTCGGCCAGAATCCCGGACAGCTTCATCAGCAGCTTCGCCAGCGGCGGAGCAAAATTTCTGGCTGTTTATGGCTAGAGCTAGGATTGAAGAGCAGCTAAGTCTTAGTGATTGTCAAGTTTTTTGGAGCTTATGATTGGCGTTTTAAAATTTGTTGTGGGCCTTTCGGGAAAAATCAAGAACGATTGGTATTGTAGAGAAAAATTAACTAATTTATTTTAATCGGAAAATATTTCTCTATCCATGATGTTAACTTCACTGCCCCAGGTTATTATAGTCTCTTATTTTTGTGTTTTTATTACCATACAGTAAATTAATTTTTGACTGATTACTTTTTTCTTTGAAAATTTATGATAGTTATTTGAATTTCATCTTCTATCTATTATTAATTGTGCACTCACAAGATTTTAATTTGCTAATGCGGTTTTTTTATTGAATGCAAAAAATATTTTCTTTTTGTGGGTGCACAATTAATTTCATATTTTTGTTTTAATCTACATGTATATAACTTTTTTCTACTCCTTACTAACGCGTTATTTTCAAGGACACCTTAAGTATGATATGAAGATCGATTTTTCCCAAATTAAGACGTGCATAGTTCGATAGAGTAAGAAGGCAGGAACCACATATCAAAAGGTGAGATTTGCATCTGCTTCCAATCGAGCGCGATCTTTAATTTTATGTCAAAAAAACTGCAAATTTCCTATGTCCGTTGTGTATTTTTTGCGAAGATTGGACTCCAAAAACTTTCCAAGAAACGAAGTGTCCCGTCCTTCTTTCTACTTAAGGTGTCCTTGGTTTTTTACTATAGCGTAAAAATATTTTTTGAGCAAAGGTCTGCGAAATGAATGCAAAAGAAGTTACGACACTCACTTCTGCCTGAAATTATTGGTGCAAATCTTCTTAAATCCGATTATTTTAGCATCAGAAGTGTTGCTCTGAACTGAACTAACGATGTTTTTTGCAATTTTGCGTTGCAGAAAATTTCCAACCTACTTAAATTTTTTTAATTAATTTAATTTCTTTCTTTATTGCCGTAAATTTTTAAACTATTACTTTTATGCTACTGCGCTACTTACAATAAGTGTATTTATTGTTTCAAATAATATTTTTTCGCGAATAAATTTAAAATTGTTAAATTACCAGCTTATGCAGCGTTCTAAATTTTAGTAATTTAAATTTCACACACAAGAATAAAGAATCAGAGCTCGAGCCAATTTAAGCTTGCTTACATTGCAATAGAGCATAAATCACAACCAGATCTAACAGGCACTTCAACAATACGATTATCATTAATCGTAAAATTGGGGATAGTCGCTTCGAGACAGTGAACGCTAAGCTCTCGAGTTCTATGTAACGTTCACCAAACTACAAGAAAGTATAGAAACAAAGAATGTTGTCACGGGTTTCCAAGGAATCCATTAATAGTGTTTCCAATAGTTTCATTTTTCTGTATTCGTCGGTGGTGGTAGCACTTGGCAGACTGCTGGAGCTCCACAACTGACCGTAAAACAATGACAAAAAAGTGCTAGAAAATAACGACGCGGTCTCAGTAAAAAGCATTAAAACAATGTACTTGCGTAATACGTTGCATGGTTGAATAATGACCACAGACATAACTAAACAATTTACCATTGTCCTTTCAGCTGCGAATAATGTACTGTATTCAAGGCATGAACGGAAAAGAAGATTTGTGTGAAGATTAAGTCTTTAAGCAGCAGATTATCTCATACTCCATTGTTTTAGCTATGGGACAGTAGCATAATACGAGTTCCTGATCCATTCAGGCAAACAGAAGCTTGTTCCTGAGAAAGCATGCCTTGGGGTACGTGTGACGCATTCATGAAGGTACCGGATGGAACTCCCCTGCTCAGTGGTTTCTATTGTTTACTTCTCATCTGCGTTTTCTCCTGCATATAATGAAACCTAATGGAAGAATGCAAATACGCGGAAACTGAAACTACAATATTTTATGCCACTATATGGACTTGACTAAGGCACTGGACAATAAACTAAACACAGAGCATGCAGTGTTAGTACTCTATACGGTACTGTGTGCTGTGGTCTTGCTTCATTAAAGACAGAAACTGTATTTGATCCAAGCATAAAATTATTTTTCTGTCGTAGCAAATTGATTTGAGAACTTAACTAAATTCAAGCAAAAATAATGCATGCTACGACCGTACATTCATTGCAATTTTTGTGCTTTTTTCTGATATTCAAATTTGTTATGTTTTGGCTTCAATAGTTTTATAGTTAACATTAGAAGTACATGTATGAGTATTTTAGGAGTATATGTACTTTAAATTTAAATGCACTTAGTAGTGTCTTAGTGCGTAAAAGATGTGAAAGGATGAAATGTTCGGTGTAGCAGATATGTGGCTTCGGAATTTTTAATTCGTAGTGCTGTAAAACTTCTCCCGCTACCTCTTGCTAATTTCTTCGGTTTCTGAGAGACTAGCCACGTGATCTGGTCCGCCATCAATCATCTGACTGATTTGTATTTACAATTTTCCCTTCATTTAGTCCGTAAGTCCGAGCACACAAGGGCACTGAGCCCCTCAGCATTGAGGCATGAAAGTTTTCTATTCCTTTCAGGGGAAGAAAGCCTTGGGCACTGCAGCTTTACGGATCCAACCTGTAGCCTGTTGAGGATCGAAAACCGAATGCAGAACTAAGTTCCCAAAGCAGTGTCTCTGAATCGAACAATTTATCAGCAAAATTTTTTGAAAAAAATTTCTAAATTTACTCGGTAACTACTTGAATGATATATAAAACAAGGATGTAAGTAGTAGATAGTGCAGGGTTCATCTAAAATAAATGCCTGTATTACCAACATGTTCTATCTTCTAAAGCAAAACTTCGTTCTGCTTTCTCTGTCTTAACTATGACGTCAAAAAAAGTGTTGTCCTCAAAAAGCTTGATTTCAACGCAATTTTGAATAGAAATAGAGATCATTCAGACAATGTAGTAGTCACTGTAAATTGGCAAAGTTATCAACTGGTTCAACAAGTTAATTATAACTTCTATACTCGTATTACAACCCAAGATAACGCAACACAGGGTGTTGCAGCACTTTTTCAATCACCCATAGTAATAATCCGTGAAGTGTCGTACCGCCTGTTTCTTTTGTACATTTAAGATTCCTCAAAAATTGTTCAAGGTTCGAAGCTGGGTGTATATAGTCGCGGTTAGGCAAGTGCTTAGTTTTAAACCTATTATTATAAACAGAGTTTTTAATTCGCTAACAAACCTCGTACTTGAAGATTGAATTTTTCTTCGCGAAACTCTTGCACACTGGTCAGTAAAATATCGCAAACATAAGCACAGTTAATGTTTTCTATAATAAAGCTAGAATTTTAGAAGTATCATTTTTAAAGCGTTAAGATATCGAAGTTATTTTTTTCCAAACAATTTGCAATGACTTTGCCAAATAGTAATTCAAATGACCCGAACTATTCGATCAATGGAGATGTGATGTTGGGTACGATTTCACCTGCTGCTGGTGCTGAAGAACCAACTTATAATGGCAACGACATTGAGGCCATCCTAGAGATCGTTATCTTGGATTGTTTTGGAGAGCCTCAACAAGCACAGCCACATCCTCAGCCAAAGTCAAAGCCGCCGGTTCCACCAAAGCCATTGCGACAGTCAAAGCAACAACCAACAGCAAGTACATCTAGCGATGCTGATTATGTGCCGGATGCTGTATTGATTCCAGGTAAGAATTTACCTATTGTTGATATTTTGTTTACTGAACTCAATATTTAATAAATATCCTTTTATAGGGACTGAAGAATCAACTTATAATGGCGGCGAGATTGAGACAATCCTAGTGATCGAGACAAATGAAACTCAATTGCTAACTATCGCACCAGATTCGTCCCTAAAGCATCAGCTAAAACCATCACAACCACAGCTACCAACTCCGCCTCCGCTTCCACCGAAACCTCCGCCAAAGCCTCAGGCGCAATCTCCCACACAGCCACAACATCCGCCTCCGCTTCCACCAAAAACAGTGCGATCATCACAGACACAACCTCAACCACAACACCCACAACCTCTGCCATGGCCACAGCCAGAGCCACAGTCACAGCCAGAACCTCAACTGCAGTCACAGCTACAGCCACAACCTCCGCCACAGCCACAACCACAACCACAGCCTAAACCACAACCACAACAACAACCACAACCACAACAACAACCACAGCCACAGCCACAACTACAGCCACAACCACAGTCACAACCACAACCGTTATACCATCAAAGGCCTGCTCGCAAGCGCCGATGCTCAAGCTTCAGAAGCCGAATCTGGGCTCAGTCTGCCATTTTGTTTTTTATTCATGTTGCCATGGCTAGCGGCCTGCTGGTGGCCACCATGTGGCACGGACCCCTGTGGACCCTTGAAGCGGTTAGTTTGGAATATTTGTTTATTGTAATGTGTATCTAACAAGCTTAGATAATTTGTGTAGACTCTGATGAGTCGGTGATTTTAAGTCAGTAAATTCTTTTTTTAGAACTTGCCGTCAAATTGGATGGCTGTATCTACTCAGCACCACCCAGCTACCGATGAGGATTTGGTGTGTCACAATAGTGAGCACGCATCGTGAAGATAATCATGCTTTAATATTAGGCTAGAATTTTTCATAAATCCCGCTAATGACACATGCCTTGCAATAGTCTTAGCTGCAAAATCGAACTTCCCTTTCTTATGCGCGCGCATCTAAAATGTGTTTTCTTTGCAGCTTGTCTTGTCTCTTCTTTTAGAAGCAAGAAATTTGCAAACTGGCAGATTTTAGTCAACTGTTTACAAGTAGATACTTGAAAGTTACAGGCCTTTAGTGACTATAATTAGCCTTGTTAACGTACTATTATTAGCTAGTATTTTTTAAATCAAGATTGGCTTAGTTTTCTTGGATTTTAAGACGTTCCCCTTTTCAAAATTCGAAAAATATAATCTTATCAACTACTTTCATCAATTTCTCATATTTTTAACTTCAATTCAGGTCTAGAAAATGTGAAGTTCAATCAAAAAAGACATTGGTCAAGCAGCAGGGTTTTTGAAATCCGAGAGGAAAATGAAATTTTCATTAAGCGAACAGGAGTATTTCGAATTAACATACAGGTAAGTGTCAATCTCCTATAAATAATTTTGATTGACGGATACTTTCAATGAGTAGAAAGCTGAGCTTTAAACCTGCTAAACTTGTTTGCAGGCAAATTTTTTCGTCCGAGGAAAAGCTACTAAAAGTGGCCTGGAAGTGAAATTTAGTGTCAAACTTAACAATACTGAGCTGATTCAGTGCATACGAAAATGGAAGCAAACAAAAGGGACTTATGAAAAAGTTGCATGCAGTGTTAACTTAGTAAGAAATCTGGACCGACATGACACACTGAGTTTTAAGGCTAGTTCATGCGTCAATAGTTTGACTACTAGCATAGAAAGAATCTCGGGCGAGATGGAGATGAGAAAACAATAACTGCTTTTAGCTCGTATTATACGCTTGTACCTTAAGCTAAAAAGCTTTGGGTACAAGCTTAAAGCTAAATTTAATATAAAAAGCTACAAAATTAATTACGCCACACACTCACTGCTGAGATGCCTCCGATGTACGTTGTAATTAGCCCAGTGGTGATGAATGTACAGTGGCGTCAACTAACTGCAAGCAGCAACCTCATGCTTTCCTGCCCCTTTGAACGTGCTTGCCTTATCAGCATGTACATAATTTGATTGCATGAGCGCTCCTAATCCTAAACACTCCTTATCTCTCTTGGCTCTGCTCCTACCAATATTTTAAAAAAAAATAGATTTAGGGTCTCCGTTTGGTATTAGAGAACTTTTTTGTTACGCCAGTTGTGATTGCATAACTTTGATCAGCGGTGTTTACTGTGTTGTTCTCTGAATATTTCATGAGTATTTTTACCATTTTTGTCGTGATTATTTACAGATATAATTGCTTCTTCGTTAAATAAAATAACTTACTTACATTTTTGGTAACCACATGATTGTTAAAATTTGCTTAAATTATTACAATTTTGTACAAAATATACGTTAATGAAATAGCCGTGGTCACGTACAAAACATGTTTGGTCAACGCATCTACAAAACTTGAACTAACAAACACTGATGACAACACGTGACTAAATATTTTCCAATGCCCATTTGGCTGCAGGAAGAGCTGAATTTCCTACAGTTTACATTTCAAGCTGAGAGATAAAGCGTCAACGGCAAACGGATGTGTCCTTGGTCTTACTTAATTCTTATAAACATTTGTACATTTAATAAAGGTAGATTAACAAATTTACATGCCTTTTTTAGCGGCAAGCAAGCAAAAATAACTTCAGTGGCGTTGGAGTTTTGTCTAAAACCACAAAACCACAAAATTTATTAGATACTCGTATGTAAATACAGCTGTCAGGAAGGTAGTCAAGTTTCCTCGAAAATCAGAATTTTCAATTCGACGCTACTTTTATTATAACAGGAAATTTAGGTCGTTTTTTGTTGAACTTTCTACCCTGCAAAAAAGACAAAACTAACTTATCTAAGACTTGCAACTTACCAAGGGCTAGAGTGAGGCTGGTGTCAACTACGAATGTACATAGACAGAGTACATCGGCATGGGTTTGGAATTGCAGAAGGATAATGTACATTGGGTATGAGATTTTAAAGACGGTGGTGAGTGAGCAGTGGGGTGATACTGGCGTTGAATGTACGTAACGCGCATTAAAGCAGCCAAAATGCGAAACGGCACACTTCTTCGTGCTTTGCCAAAATACATGTAGCTCGTATAATTGCAATGAATGAACAGAAATTTTTTAGCTTACCACTATAATTATTCCTAACTTACATCCACTAGAAACATGTAGGCAGCTTAGATTAATTGAAAGTTTTACTAAGAGGCAGCCCATTGGGTATTTGATCAATCAACAAAATCGTGAAAATTCCGTTCACACGCTGAACTACTATCCCAAGTAGTATATTTAGACTATATATGTTATATATATATATAGATTTAACTGCCTGCAATTCGACTGTTACAGGGAAACCAGCGAGGTGGCGCAAAGACTGCACGAATGTACAGACAGACAGACGCGTTATACCGCTCAGCAACTGCTGTCCCCCTTCCGGCTGGTTACCCTGCAGCTAATAACTGCCCCAGTTAAAAAGAACGAGATAAATTAGTCTGCGCATTTCGCCACAGTGTTACACAACCAGCTGTCTCGCTTCAAGCGCAACTAATTCGTGAAATTTTGTCAGTATCCTGAAGCCTCGGCTGAAGTCATGTGCGCGGCGGTGCAATTCTGCAAGACGGATGAAAGCCACTATTTTACAATTGTGTCGGTGAGCGAGCAGCAGCAGCAGCTGCCGTTTCAACGTCCAGCAGAGACCAATCTGACTGCGCCGACGCCTCGATCGCCAACCCGATCAATCCTGTCAAATGGTTCAGCCGCATCGAGCCAATCGGGGCGAGTTTTCCGGCAGAAGCCGCAGCCAAACTCGGCGGCCTCCTCGTCGCGATCTTCTGCCCTGTTTGCTAGAAGACGCCAAAAGGAGCAGGAGCAGCAGCAGCAACAGCAGCAGCAGAAGCAGAAGCAGCAGAAGCAGAAGCAGCAGCACAATCATCATCATCATAAACACCCGGGCCTCAAGCGACAATCGTCAAAGCGCTCGGCAACAAGTCGGAGCAGTCGCAGCAGCCGAGGCAGCCGACGTAGCAAAGCGCCGAGTCCTGAGGAGCGTCGACAGCTGTCCATCATCAACGCGGTGTCATTTCTGCTGTTCTCCGTCAATCTTCTAGCGGCTGTGGCCATTCTTATCGAGTACTCGTTCGATTTTACTGGTCTGAATATTTTCAATTTGACGCGACCAGTTATAAAAGAAGAGGCAGGTGATAAATTACTGAGCTGATTGCTATTGAATTAATCTAAATTAATCAATAAAATTACTTTACGCCTCACTGTCTAACAGCACTCCTGGCTCAGTTTATCAATTGGGTCGAACGAAAAAAAGTGCCAACCGGAACATTATTCGGACTGCCACGAGGACAAAAGCTCCAAGTATTATACAGGAGGTAAGTAACTGTGCAGAATCTCGCGCGATTTGACATTTGGTAGAACACTTCAAGGAACCGTAATCTACATGTAGCATCCCTGCAAAGCCAGTCTGGCTCCCATGGTTTAGCATCCGTGTGGTGACAGTTCAAGCACCGCTGCCTCCCATGGTTTAGCATCCGTGTGGTGACAGTTCAAGCACCGCTGCCTCCCATGGTTTAGCATCCGTGTGGTGACAGTTCAAGCACCGCTGCCTCCCATGGTTTAGCATCCGTGTGGTGACAGTTCAAGCACCGCTGCCTCCCATGGTTTAGCATCCGTGTGGTGACAGTTCAAGCACCGCTGCCTCCCATGGTTTAGCATCCGTGTGGTGACAGTTCAAGCACCGCTGCCTCCCATGGTTTAGCATCCGTGTGGTGACAGTTCAAGCACCGCTGCCTCCCATTGTTTAGCATCCGTGTGGTGACAGTTCAAGCACCGCTGCCTCCCATGGTTTAGCATCCGTGTGGTGACAGTTCAAGCACCGCTGCCTCCCATGGTTTAGCATCCGTGTGGTGACAGTTCAAGCACCGCTGCCTCCCATGGTTTAGCATCCGTGTGGTGACAGTTCAAGCACCGCTGCCTCCCATGGTTTAGCATCCGTGTGGTGACAGTTCAAGCACCGCTGCCTCCCATGGTTTAGCATCCGTGTGGTGACAGTTCAAGCACCGCTGCCTCCCATGGTTTAGCATCCGTGTGGTGACAGTTCAAGCACCGCTGCCTCCCATGGTTTAGCATCCGTGTGGTGACAGTTCAAGCACCGCTGCCTCCCATGGTTTAGCATCCGTGTGGTGACAGTTCAAGCACCACTGCCTCCCATGGTTTAGCATCCGTGTGGTGACAGTTCAAGCACCGCTGCCTCCCATGGTTTAGCATCCGTGTGGTGACAGTTCAAGCACCGCTGCCTCCCATGGTTTAGCATCCGTGTGGTGACAGTTCAAGCACCGCTGCCTCCCATGGTTTAGCATCCGTGTGGTGACAGTTCAAGCACCGCTGCCTCCCATGGTTTAGCATCCGTGTGGTGACAGTTCAAGCACCGCTGCCTCCCATGGTTTAGCATCCGTGTGGTGACAGTTCAAGCACCGCTGCCTCCCATGGTTTAGCATCCGTGTGGTGACAGTTCAAGCACCGCTGCCTCCCATGGTTTAGCATCCGTGTGGTGACAGTTCAAGCACCGCTGCCTCCCATGGTTTAGCATCCGTGTGGTGACAGTTCAAGCACCACTGCCTCCCATGGTTTAGCATCCGTGTGGTGACAGTTCAAGCACTGCTGCCTCCCATGGTTTAGCATCCGTGTGGTGACAGTTCAAGCACCACTGCCTCCCATGGTTTAGCATCCGTGTGGTGACAGTTCAAGCACCACTGCCTCCCATGGTTTAGCATCCGTGTGGTGACAGTTCAAGCACCGCTGCCTGCCATGATTTTACATCTAAAAAACCCTACCCAAAATAGCATAATCAGTTACAAATGCGTTTCATGTACAAATTTATGCCTTTACAGGCCCTTAAAAGTGCTTTTCTAACATTGCTTTAGAGCCACTGCTTATGATAAAGTAAACATACGCAGTTGAAGTCATGGCACAGTTTGTTATGCCTTAACTTCTAATTTTTTGTAAATTTAGTTATCTTTCTGCATCTTGGTAGAATAACAAAATTATTTAAAAAGGCAAGTGGAAGTTCAAATTTTAGAAGCAGTGAAATTCTTACGATTTTAATCTGTTAGCCGCAAGTGTTGTCACGGGGCTTTCAATGTTTAGTCAAAGTCACGTGTTTCAGAAACGACACTTGCTAACCTGTCTTTTGCGGACGAAAAATTAAGAAACATAAATTAAAATTTATCCATCCCGAAAGCAGTTTTATCCTTAAGCTTCATGCATTTAAGTTGTTATTTATAACTCACTTTCGAATATTTCCTCCTCAGCAAACCCGATACCGCTAAAGTGCAGCGATTGGTCGAAAGACTCGGTTGATTGCAAGAACGGCATTCAAGGTCCGAATTTTCAATTGGAGGGTCAATCGAACCGAATCAAGGTTAAGAAAGCTGGCTACTATAGAATTCATATGATGGTGAGATTAGTGAAAAAGTTTTGATTAATTTTATGCTCCGCTGCGATCCTCCTAACTAATTAACCTTCAAATCCAACACTTTAACACGCCAACCTCACTCAAGCGCCTCCGATTCGCTCCGAAAACACATTGAACCCATTTTAGCGCTCCCGCCTCACTCTAGAGCACCCACCCCACTCCAGAGCACCCACCTCACTCCAGAGCACCCACCTCAATTCAGAGCAACTACCTCCCTCCCACCTCAATTCAGAGCACCTACCTCACTCCAGAGCACCCACCTAAAAGAAAGGGAACAAACTCACTGAAAGGCATCCCTCTCATCCCAATGCACCCACCTCAAACCAGACCAGAGCCATTTCATCGATATCTGGCAACCATACGCACAAGCGTACTATGAATGTAGTTCATTTTATCACAAACGAATACCACTCTTCCGCCTGCCAGGTTACGTCCTGCTCTAACAAACAAAATTTACCATTCGAAATTCGAGTCAACAATCAAGTGTGGGCCGCCTGCTACCCGAGAAGCATCTCAGATTCCAGCAATCCATACACGCGTTGCTATTCTATTGCGCTGCGCTATCTCAAACCCGACGAGGACTACGTTAGTTTCAATTGCGGCAACGCCACGTCAATCTGTTGCGCCAGCTCCTTTGACAGGCTGACTCACTTTGGGCTTGAGAGACGCGGCAGTTAGCGGGTCCAAGCTTGGGTCTAAGTACGATTGGCTTGTCAATAACAATTACTTTTGAAATAATTGTTAATATTGACACATGAGAACCTATACTTATTTTACAATAAAAATCTTTAATACTGAAATCGGAATTGTAGGCGACTTTAATATATTCTGTTGTAAAAAAGGTAACAATTTTATTGAAAAAAATAAATGATTCACAATGGCCTCATACGGGCAGTCGTATGACCTTTAAGGCGAATTCACCAAAAACTGTTAGATTATTTAATTATTGTTTAGACACAGCAGTCACTTTAGTTTGGAAGCTTCAAGTTCACTTTCCAACCTAACCTCACTCACTACTTCCACCTTACTCCCCAACCAGCTTTATACTCCCAACAGCAAGTCAACACCACAATTAACAAGTAACAGGTCAACCTTCTTTTTTAAGTGGCAATTTAAGGCTGCCCCTGAAACACCTTGGGGAACTGAAGGTTTTTGTTTTTCTGCTCTATCCCACCGCTTTCAAAAGCTCTGCTGAACACCTTTGCCCTAAAAGATCGGCCCTGCAGCCTCTCGAACTGACGTTGATCCTGCTGAGACTGAGGCCCTGTGAAGAACAACTGTGGCATCCATTGAAAAACTTTCTTTGGCCCCAATGGTTAGATCACGCGGCTGGACTGGATCTTCTATCCATTTTCTATAAGGTCACGAATACGCAAAGTAATCAACATACGCCTAAGCTGCATTCGGATCATAGTTTTGTGTCTAGCTAAATTGATCTCCGCTGGTCAAAGTTCAAGTCCCTACCACCGCAATTGCTCTGGGCTGATTTTAGGAATCCGGAAACTCCTTCACTAACCACCCTAACCACCCCACTCCCTAACCAACTCACTCCCTAACCACTTCGCTCCCTAACCACTTCACTCCCTAAACACCCCACTCCCTAACCACCACACTCCCTAACAACCCCACTCCCTAACCACCCCACTCCCTAACCACCCCACTCCCTAACCAACTCACTCCCTAACCAACTCACTCCCTAACCACCTCACTCCCTAACCACCTCACTCCCTAACCACCCACCCCCTAACCACCCCACTCCCTAACCAACCCACTCCCTAACCACCCCACTCCCTAACCACCCCACTCCCTAACCAACTCACTCCCTAACCACCCCACTCCCTAACCACCCACCCCCTAACCACCCCACTCCCTAACCACCCCACTCCCTAACCAACTCACTCCCTAACCACCCCACTCCCTAACCACCCCACTCCCTAACCATCTCACTCCCTAACAACCCCACTCCCTAACCACCCAACTCCCTAAACACCTCACTCCCTAACCAACTCACTCCCTAACCACCCCACTCCCTAATCACCTCACTCCCAAAAAGGAGAAAATTAAAGAAAAGTTGATAAATGTTTTTAATATCTCATGATTCTCTGCCTTCTAAATGAACTTGAAGTGTGAAAACTATTTGATTTTTTACTTAAATTTACAAAACAAGCAGAAAACAATTTTGTAAACGACAATAAAACAATTATCTACATGTACACTGACGATAGAAAGCATAGGAAAAGCAAGCAGATTCAGCATAAGCCAAAATTGTGCGAACACTAAAACCTACAACCTAAAGTAAAATAGCAATCGTCCAAAGATTTGCATTATATTCAGCTAATTTTTTTACCGAAAGTGGCAATGCTAGATTCTATTATAATAACATCATTCGCATAGCCCTGTGAATGTACGAGTATTTGAGACCATTAAATTCACATTAAATAATTATGCGCAAGATCTTTTTATATCCCAGCGTATGCACTCATAATTTTTTGCCGAGCCATAAAAAGTACACTAAACGAAGCGACTTTTCAAAAAAGAAAGTAACAATCGGCGTGGAATAGATTTCTAAGAGCAAACGTACATTAGGGAAGAGAGCTAAAATAGGGAGTGTACATTAGATGCGAAGGGCACCTCCGAGTGAATGTACATTAGGGACGGGAATCTGATAGACAGTGTACACTAAGGGAAGGGAATTTCAGACCAAGGTACATTACGGGAAGGGAATCTCTGAGCGAGTGTACATTAGGGACGGGAATCTGAGAGACAGTGTACATTAAGGGAAGGAAATAATCTCAGAGCGAATGTACATTGGGGGAAGGAAATCTGCGAGCAAATGTACATTAGCCTTGAAACAGAGTGGATTCAAATCTTGCAAATAATTTTTGTACCGATTGGGAAGAGATTCAGATGGTAAGTGTACATCGTATATTGAAGGAAAAGGGTTTACAATAGAAGCGTCAGAGTGCATAAGATGGAGTTTTCAAAATAGGAGAGCATAGAAATAGGATAAAGGGAATTAATTGAAGAGGAATATACAAATTCAAAAGCCAGTGCCAGATATTCAAGAAAGAAAAGTCATCCGCTGAGAGCAGAAGAACAGGGTCGGAATAGCAGGCCTGTGCAGAGCACGGCGCCCAGCTCCTTAGTAACTAGAATCTGTTGCTGCGGCTGCTGCTGCGGCTGCTGAGCGGGACTCCGATTCTCCAACGTGGCAGCGGCGAAAGCGCCCGGGCAGAGGCGAACTTCAACCAGCAATTCGCCGGCTCTTCTTCGGCGCCTCTCAGACGGCGCGTCGACCAAATCGACGTCGTCGACTCGTTCGCCGTTCAACTCGTCGTCGTTGTCTTCGTCGTCATCGGAATCGTCGCGTTCCTCCGCGTTGCTATGACGACGATAGCGCAGGATTCGATCGACTCGACGAGGCTGCCCCGCTGCCAATTCGGCTGAGGCGAACAGCGTCAGCTGGTGCTTCGTCATGGAGACTTCGCCGTCGATCAGCAGCTCCTCGACGGCGTCTTCGTCGCCGGCGGATTCCGCGGCGTCGGCGGGCGAATCGGCGGCGTTGAGGCCGCCAAACAGGACGGGGTCGGGCGAGTCGAGCAGGCAGCGCAGCTGGCTAATTGGGACGGGCAGGTAGGCCAGGACCCAGCGCGTGAGCTGCCGGGGATGGGAGATTAATCCTCTTGAAATTTGACTCAATTTTAGCGCTTGATAAATAGTGAATAAAGGCGACTTTTAGCGCTGAAATGGTCGCTAATTGTGACGCTAAAATAGTCGCTAATTGTGTCACTACAATTGTCGCTAATTGTGACGCTAAAGTAGTCGCTAATTGTGTCGCTACAATTGTCGCTAATTGTGACGCTAAAATAGTCGCTAATTTTGACGCTAAAATAGTCGCTAATTAATTTGCTAATCGTGTTGTTAAAATGCTGACCTGCTGCGACAAAATGTGCGGCGAAGAGGTCGCCACCCGCAGCCCGTATTTGGTCCAGCCGGCTCCGTCGTCAGCGGACTTCGCCGACTCCAACGATTTGCCCGGCCCAAGGAGGCCGCCGACGCCGACACCGACGCAGGAGCGACAGGCGCACGAGTCGTACTTCGGCCTCAGCAGGGCCGCCGGCAGAGCGAGCTGATCCAACCACCGTTTCGCTAGCCGACGCTGCGAGCAAACCGACGTCGGATTCAACGACGCCGACATCATCGACAACGGCAGCATCGGCGGACGGTGTTGCGACATCGCGGCTGGGCCGATTCGCGTCGCCGCAGCTGTTAAGTCGGGAACAGCCACCAAGGAGACCTGGCTGCATCGACCGTAGATGTCGATGGCCGGATAGACCGGGCGAAGTCCGACCGGCTCGCCGACAGGCTCGGAAGGTCGGCCGTCCGGAGCAATTAGGCGAAGTCGACGTTCGGCGTCTAACATTAGGCCGATTGTGTCGCCTTCGGACAGGGCGTCCAGGTTGACGGACAGGTCGGATTGCAGCTGGTTGGTTGGCGGAGTTTGAAGGATTAAGCATTTGCTTTTGCTTTGACGGCTTTATGTACACTGGGGGTAGGCATTTTCTATCTAATTGAGTGAGTCAGCTTGTACACAGGGGGGAGAGATTTTCAGTTTGTGCATTGAAGTTAGACCTGGCTAATGTACACTGAGGATAGAGATTCTTCTGTATGTACATTTGAGTTAAAGCTCGCTAATGGACATTGCGGATAGAGATTTTTCTACATGTACACCAAAGTTAGAGCTGGCTAAAGCACATCGGGGGAAGAGATTTCTTTATATGTACATTGGAGTTAGAGCTGGCTAATGCACATCGTGGAAAGAGATTTTTCTACATGTACATGTATATTGGAGTTAGAGCTGGCTAATGCACATCGTGGAAAGAGATTTTTCTACATGTATATTGGAGTTAGAGCTGGCTAATGCACATCGTGGAAAGAGATTTTTCTACATGTACATTGGAGTTAGAGCTGGCTAATGCACATCGTGGAAAGAGATTTTTCTACATGTATATTGGAGTTAGAGCTGGCTAATGCACATCGGGGTAAGAGAGATTTCTTTATATGTACATTGGAGTTAGAGCTGGCTAATGTACATTGAGGATAGAGATTTTTCTATATGTACATTGGAGTTAGAGCTGGCTAATGTACATTGAGGATTTAGATTTTTCTATATGTACATTGAAGTTAGATCTGGCTAATGTAGATTGAGGATAGAGATTTGTCTTTGTGTACATTGGAGTTAGAGCTGGCTAATTTACATTGAGGATAGAGAGTTTTCTATATGTACATTGGAGTTAGAGCTGGCTAATGCAAATCGTGAAAAGAGATTTCTTTATATGTGCATTGGAGTTAGAGTTGGCTAATGTACATTGGGGAAAGAGATTTTTCTATATGTACATTGGAGTTAGAGCTGTCTAATGCACATCGTGGAAAGAGATTTTTCTATATGTACATTGGAGTTAGAGCTGTCTAATGCACATCGTGGAAAGAGATTTTTCTACATGTACATTCGAGTTAGAGCTGGCTAAAGCACATCGGATGAAGAGATTTCTCTGTACATTGGAAGGAGCTAAAGCCCGCCTATACACTTTGGGTGTAGAGCTTTTCCATATTTAAATTTGAGGTAAATCCAGCTTATGTATATCAGGGTCAGGGATATAATTTGTTATGCGTAGATTGGAGTTAAAGCTAACTTATACACATCGGGGGTAGAGATTTTCTATAAGCACATCGGCCTGAGAGCCAGCTTATGTAATAAAATCCTACCAGCTTCAATCCAGGCCCGTAGACAGAGTTGCCAACAATGCACAGCAGCAGTGCCGGCTCGCCGCGCTGATTAATCAGCGTAGCCGCCAGCTGGTCCCGTTGACACGGACGTCGGCGAAGCAAGCCCAGACAAACGGAGCCAGCGGGACCGCCGCCGCCGCCGCCGCCGCCGCCGTTTCCATCAGCAGCGGACACAGAGTCCAATCGGAACAGAACAGGCCGACCGCCCGGCTCCAACGGGTCGGCGCACGCCGCCACTGCGTGACAAAAACCAACGCGACGTCGGGCAGTTCGACGATCCGACGACGTCAGGGTGCAATTGGCGCCGGCAACTGCGAATCCCGGAAGCTGCTGTTGTTGCTGCTGATCAACGCTGCTGACTACCAAGGCGTTGTTGTCATTCAACGCCTCGGTTTCGTCGACATCTTTCTCGCTGTCTTCGTCGACTTCTTCTTCGTTAGGCTCGTCTTGACCGTCAGCGTTGGCCTCGTCGCCATTGGTGGTGACGGTGGCGTCCAGGCAGGACTCGAGCGGCAGGGCGAGCCGGTGCCGACTCTGTCTGGCTAGTCGGCAAGCCGCCTGCCGGAGAAATCGCACCTCCTCGACGTTCGGACAGGTCGGCGAGCCGAACTGCACAAAGGCGAAGCAGTTCCTCGGCACGGAGTCGGCGAATCGGCCCAGGCTGGTCTCGTTCAGCAGCAGGCTGACTCCGCCGTCGGACGAATAGTGAATGGCTAGACGATCGCCTGCGGTGAGGCGACGAAAGCAGCGGGCAAAGGCCAGACGGAGGACAGTCAGCTGGCCGGCCTCCGAGCAGCGGTAGGCGGCGCCGTCCTGTCCGACTAGCCAGCTTCGTCGGCGAGCCTGCCGAATGTCAACGCAGCTGGCGCTGGTGCGGGGCAGACCTTCGCTCAGGCCGATGATGGGGCCGCCAGTTGGGCCGGACGAAGCGGCAGACAGCGACGATTGCGAGGCCAAGCGTTCGATGCTGATTTCGAACAGATGGTCCGGCTTCAACGGGCGGTAGCTGAACGCCAGGCCTGAGCCGGTGGCGCGGACTCGGTCCAGCAGCTGCAGGTGGGGGATGGAGAATGTCTGTCTGTCTGTCTGTCTGCCTGCCTGTCTGTCTGTCTGTCTGTCTGTCCGTCTGTCTGTCTGTCTGTCTGTCTGTCTGTCTGTCTGTCTGTCCGTCTGTCTGTCTGTCTGTCTGTCTGTCTGTCTGTCTGTCTGTCTGTCTGTCTGTGTGTCTGTCTGTGTGTCTGTCTGTCTGTGTCTGTCTGTCTGTCTGTCTGTCTGTGTGTCTGTCTGTCTGTGTCTGTCTGTCTGTCTGTCTCCGAGCCAGCCCATCCATTTATCAATACCGAGCCATCAAAACCCTCACCTTAACCCGGTCGCTGAAGGCTCCAAATCCAGCTGCTCCAGGCCCAGCCTCCCCGTCAACGCCCGCCGCCTCGTCAGTCGAATTTGCGGTCCGACGCGATCGCCCGGCCTTGTCGCCGCCGCCGCCCCCAGCTGCTGTTGTCGACGTCGTCGCAGCCGCCGTGTCGTCGACGTTCTCGTCGTCGTCGTTGTCATCGTCGGCTGCCCGGACGGCGTTGGCGGCCACCTCGGCATCGGCGGCGGCGTAGAAAGACGGGTGGGGCAGCGGCGGCGGCGCGGGGCACAGGCTGATGGCGGCGCACTGGCCGTACAAGTCGACAACGGCGTAGACGCCCAGCGGGACGCCGGAGCAGGCGGCGCCCATGTCGGCGTCGTTGTGATAAAAGTGCAACTCGCCATTCGGACGCAGGCAGATGCCGATGCGATCGCCGCGGCGAATCACGGACGGATCGTCCAGATCGAGCGGATATCCGGTTCGAACTGTGGCGCCGTCGCGCATCACTGTGGAGCCCGACAGCAGCCAGCAGTCGCGTCGGATGTCGGTCAGCGTTGTCGGAAACTGACTAGGCGGAGCGGCGATGACGCCGGCCTCTAACGAGCCGCTCCACCTGTCCACCAGGTGGTCGATACGAATTTCGAATAGTTCGCCTTCTAGTAGGGGTCGGGCGGATAGGCAGACGGCGTCGTTGAATTCCGTTGACGGGTTGGTCCGTCTGGGCGGTGTGGAGTGGGCGTAGACAGTAAAGAGAGTTGGAAATGCAAAGAGATAGAGGGATGTACATAGATAGAGTCGGAGACACATTCACACAGGAGAGGCAGAAGACGAAGGGCTTAGGGAGATTAAGTGGATCGAGAGATAGAGGTAGGAGAGGGAGAGAGATTAGAGATGGGAATAAAGAAGATACATAGAGGGAGATAGAGAGGGAGGGAGGGAGATAGGGAAGGAGATAGAGAGGAAGGGAGATAAGAGACAAGATAGAGGCAAGAAGCAAGATAGAGGGAGAGAGACAAATACGGAGAGGGGCAGGCAGAGAAAGGCAAATGAAAGGGAGGTAGAGTTGGGGAAGTGCATAGGGACAAAGGGAAGGAAAATCAGAAAATATTGAAAAGGAGTAGACAGAAATAGACAGAAAAAGAAACTCAAGCAAAATGCGTCAATTAAGATTGAAGCCAATTGAACTAATTAATCCAGAGCCACCCACCTAGCAGTCCTCTTATTATTAAGCAGAGACACATTGCGCCCGTGACGCTCGTGAAAGTAGTGCAGATAGCAGGCGTCCAAGCGGATCAGAGCTTCGCCGTCCAGCAGCAGCCGGGCATACAGAGGCGCCGACACGCCGGCCGAGTTTGGCGCCGCGCCAAGATCCTCGTCGTTGCGAGCGAAACGGACGCCGTCGCGACGAACGCAGACGGACAGGCTGGCGCCGGAGTGCGCAACTACCGGCTCCGACAGGCTCCAGCTGCGTCCGCTGGGTGGCCCCGTGCCCGTGGTCACGCTCAGCTGGAGACGAGGATGTTGGTGTGGGAGCTTCGGTTGAGGATCTGAGATCCCGGATGTTGGTGTGGGAGCTTCGGTTGAGGATCTGAGATCCCGGATGTTGGTGTGGGAGCTTCGGTTGAAGATCTGAGATCCCGGATGTTGGTGTGGGAGCTTCGGTTGAGGATCTGAGATCCCGGATGTTGGTGTGGGAGCTTCGGTTGAAGATCTGAGATCCCGGATGTTCATGGGGAGCTTCGGTTGAGGATCTGAGATCCCGGATGTTGGTGTGGGAGCTTCGGTTGAAGATCTGAGATCCCGGATGTTGGTGTGGGAGCTTCGGTTGAGGATCTGAGATCCCGGATGTTGGTGTGGGAGCTTCGGTTGAGGATCTGAGATCCCGGATGTTGGTGGGGAGCTTAGGTTGAGGATCTGAGATCAAGTATCCGGCAGGTAAGGATCTGTTTACCTGAACAGAGCCGCTAACAACCAGCACGGCGAAGGGTTCCCCCAGCCTAAGTGGCCGGTTGCTAAGCAACTCGCCTTGACCCGTCGCCCTGGTTGCGCCGTCGCTCAGGCGTACGCCGAACGGCGCTGCCGGGCTGAACGTGAGCTTCTCAGCCTCCTCGCGTTGATCCTCGTCTTCGGAGAAGGTTGACAACAGAGGCGCACCGGCGTTAGACGCCGAGGCCTGGGCCAGCGCAACAGTGCCAGGCAGACTCCGTCCGGATGTTGTTGCGGATCCGGCCATTGACGCAGCTCCCGAAAGTCCGAAAATTCGCGGAACGCCCATGAGGCCTCGAGATAACAGGGTGACTTTGACGGACATGCCGTACAGGTCCACCACGGCCCACTGAGGTCGGGGCACACGGGTTGCCGCAACGCCCTGCAAATTTTTTTTTATTATGCGAAGCGATTGCATTATAGGGAAAGATTTTATGGTAAAAATTCTAAGAATTAAGTGGAAAAGAAAAGTCAGGTAAAAGGTTTAAACCTTGGTAATTGACCTTGGGCATCGTACCAAGGTCAAGGACCAAGGTCAAGGACCAAGGTCAAGGACCAAGGTCAAGGACCAAGGTCAAGGACCAAGGTCAAGGACCAAGGTCAAGGACCAAGGTCAAGGACCAAGGTCAAGGACCAAGGTCAAGGACCAAGGTCAAGGACCAAGGTCAAGGACCAAGGTCAAGGACCAAGGTCAAGGACCAAGGTCAAGGACCAAGGTCAAGGACCAAGGTCAAGGACCAAGGTCAAGGACCAAGGTCAAGGACCAAGGTCAAGGACCAAGGTCAAGGACCAAGGTCAAGGACCAAGGTCAAGGACCAAGGTCAAGGACCAAGGTCAAGGACCAAGGTCAAGGACCAAGGTCAAGGACCAAGGTCAAGGACCAAGGTCAAGGACCAAGGTCAAGGACCAAGGTCAAGGACCAAGGTCAAGGACCAAGGTCAAGGACCAAGGTCAAGGACCAAGGTCAAGGACCAAGGTCAAGGACCAAGGTCAAGGACCAAGGTCAAGGACCAAGGTCAAGGACCAAGGTCAAGGACCAAGGTCAAGGACCAAGGTCAAGGACCAAGGTCAAGGACCAAGGTCAAGGACCAAGGTCAAGGACCAAGGTCAAGGACCAAGGTCAAGGACCAAGGTCAAGGACCAAGGTCAAGGACCAAGGTCAAGGACCAAGGTCAAGGACCAAGGTCAAGGACCAAGGTCAAGGACCAAGGTCAAGGACCAAGGTCAAGGACCAAGGTCAAGGACCAAGGTCAAGGACCAAGGTCAAGGACCAAGGTCAAGGACCAAGGTCAAGGACCAAGGTCTGATAATAGGTCATGGACCAAGGTCTGATACTAAGGTCATGGACCAAGGTCTGATACTAAGGTCATGGACTAAGGTCCAAGGAACAAGATCTATGATGTTGGAAATTAGACTGGGCAAAATTTTCTTAACCAACAATGCAAATGACAAAGGTGAAGGCCAAAAGCCGGACCTGATCGCGCCCGTTAATGTAGTATCTCAGTTCGCCTTCGGAAGAAATTTTCAACCCAATCCGATCGCCAACGCGCAAACAGTCGAGGCTAATTTTGCCGTACTCTCGTTGCGTACCCTTGCCGTTCATTAGTATGCCGGCGCCGCTCATAATAATGGTGCCGGAGCGAAGCTGGGTCATTGTGGAAGGCAATTCTAATCGTTCAGGATTGTGACTAGTAATGCCGACTTCAATCGAGCCGCTCCATTTGTCAACAAGTTTATCGATGCGAATTTCGAACAATTCGTTATCCTTCAACGGCCTGTTGCTGACCACCACGCCGTTGTTGAATTCGTCCAACGGTTTGCGACGCTCGGCAACACGCCGATCGGTGCTCAACCTAACCAGACTGCCGCACTTTCGATGAAACGTCAATTCTTCGTCGTTAGTATCGACATGTCGCGTCTGATTGACAGTTGCATCGTCGAGTAGCTGCAAATCTTGATCATCGAGCACAGCGCTGGCCGAAGGTTCCACGTTCAACGAGTCTGGACGTTCAAGACGTTGAATAGGGCCCGATGAGCCGCCAGCAATGTCCAATGCGGCGTTGATTCTGCTCAAGTTGGTCACGTGATCCAGCTGCAGCTGCGACATTGCGGCCAACGCTCGATTCAAAGGAGTTGCACCCGGCGCTTCGGCACCGTCCAGCAGGTCGAGACTGCTCCTTTGAGACAAATGAGGCGAACTCGAAACTTCGGCCGCTGCAACCAACGCTGAAACATTCAATTCTACATCGTCATCTCCATCATCGTCGTCTTGTTCATCGTCATCACCGGTTACTATGGCAACCAGACTGCACTTTCCGTATAAATCAACAACAGCCCAAACAGGCGAGGGTACGTTTCTGGCGGCCAAGCCTAAATCAACGCCGTTGACATAAAAGTGCAAATCACCGTCAGCTGTTCGCTGAACACCAACAGTGTCGCCTTCTTTCAACGTCTCCAAATCTAAGCCGTAGTTCTCGCAGCTGGGGAAA
This sequence comes from Macrostomum cliftonense, assembly GCA_950096795.1. Lineage (NCBI taxonomy): Eukaryota > Metazoa > Platyhelminthes > Macrostomidae > Macrostomum > Macrostomum cliftonense. The sequence goes on from CATNEM010000184.1 coordinate 51,525, forward strand.
CCGTCTCGTAGGACGGAGAAGCCGGACATCACCCAGGCCGACTGGGTGAGATTCGACGCGCTGCAGGGCAACGGCGAGAGACTCTCCGGGTTGCACGCCGTCACCCCAATCTCTATGGAGCCGCTCCAGGCTTGGATTTTTCTAATAATTCTAACCGTGAATACTTGATAATCGCGCAACGGTTTCTGGCTGAACACCAAGGCGTTGTTGAATTCGTTCATTGGATTTTCTCGGCGGGCGCTTCGGCCATCTGAAGCCAGTTGGACTAGCGTGCCGGCTTTGCGATGAAATCGCGGCATTTTCTTATTTGTATTTGATTGGAAATTTTAACAACAGGCTGCTTAGTTGCTATGGCAACTCTAGGTAGCTGCCGAAGTGAATGGAACGAGCGCCTGGCTTCAATAAGCTCGATGATTTCTTCTGGTCAGCTGAAATGTAAACACACGATTCATTTGATTTGCCTTATTCAGATTAGTGAATTCATATTAGGACATTTAGTTCCAGATTTGAAGTCTTTATCGAGGGTTTGAAGCACTGTAGCTTGAAGTCTGTATTTAGGAGTTGAAGTCTTTATTCAGGGTTTGAAGTAATTATCTAGGGTTTGAAGTCTTTATTCAGGGTTTTATCTAGGTTTTGAAGTCTTTATTCAGGGTTTTATCTAGGTTTTGAAGTCTTTATTCAGGGTTTAAAGCCTTTATCTAGGGTTTGAAGTCTTTTTTTACGAGTTTATCTTTATTTGCGAGTTTAAGTCTTTATTTAGGGGTTGAAGTCTTTATTTGGGGTTCGAAGTCTTTATTTGGGGTCTTTATTTAGGGCTTGAAGTCTTTATTTAGGGTTTTAAGTCTTTACTTAGGGCTTGAAGTCTTTTCTACGAGTTAAAGTCTTTATGTAGGGTTTAAGTCCTTATTTAGGAGTTGAAGTCTTTATTTACGAGTTGAAGTCTTTATTTAGGATTCGGAATCTTAATTTACGGTTGCTCGTCCCTATTTCGAGTTTAAAGTCTTGATTCAGGGCATTAAATCCTTATTTATGGCTTGCAGTCGCTTTGTTTCGAAGTCTTCTGGGTTGGAAGTCTTCAGGTTTAGAAGTGTTAAGGTTTTGACTTTGTCTGTATTTCAGGCCCTAAAATGGTGAAAATAGCACACAAAGAAAAATTTAAATAAGGCAGTCAAAAAATTATATAGAATGTGAAAGCCACTAAAGATAAAATTTTATTTACCGCAGTAAAAGATTTCTCTGAAAATATTAAAATAGTAAAAGACTAAAATATTAAAATAGTCAAAGACACGTCTCTGATCCGACTACTTGAAGTAGCACACGAGGCAACTTTGGACGCGGAATTTGGCTTTTAACTAACAGTTAACAACGAGCAAAAAAATCTACAATAAAAGAGCTTGAAAACAGCGCAGAAAATACAGTGATAATCTTTTGTAACAAAAAATACTCAGCAGTGAGATTTCAGTTAGGCCATACTTTAACTAAGAAAGTTAGAAAAAATAGGTAGCAAAATAAGGCTATCCATAAAAATGTAAACTGTGTCACAGAAGCGCTTGAATTAGGATAAATTAAAATCTATAGCAAATTAAAATTTTCGTTTTTGAAAGCAGCTATTAAAATGTGCTTTGAGAAAAAATTCCGAACAAAAAAGTTGCCTAAAAACCATTGTATAATTTATAGCCAACTCCATCGCATACATCTAGCTGAAATGTTCTAGTTATAGCTTATAGATGTAGCTGAAAATCTATCAACTGTAGATTTCACATCTCACGACTAATCCACCAACTTTAGCTTATAGATCTAGCTACAAATCTATCAACTTTAGCTCATAGATCTAGCTATAAATCTACCAACTTTAGCTAATAGATCTAGCTAATAAGCTACAAATCTAGCAACCATAGCTTATAGATCTAGCTACTAATCTATCAACACTAACTTATAAATCTAGCTGAAAATCTATTAACACTAGATTATAGATCTAGCTACAAATCTATCACCTTAGCATATAAGATATAGTTACAAATCTATCATTTTAGCTAATAGATCTAGCTACAAATCTATCAACTTTAGCTAATAGATCTAGCTACAAATCTATCAACTTTAGCTAATAGATCTAGCTACAAATCTATCAACTTTATCTAATAGATCTAGCTACAAATCTATCAACTTTATCTAATAGATCTAGCTACAAATCTATCAACTTTATCTAATAGATCTAGCTACAAATCTATCAACTTTAGCTAATAGATCTAGCTACAAATCTATCAACTTTAGCTAATAGATCTAGCTACAAATCTATCAACTGTAGCTTATAGATCTAGCTACAAAGCTACAAATCTATTAACTGTAGCTTATAGATATATCTTGAAGTCTACCAATTGTAGCTCATAGATCTACATACAAATCGACTGCAACTTACAGATCTGGCTACTAATCTACAAACCCAATAGATAATAGACCAATCTAAAAACAACATATCAGCTTTATCTTGCCATATCTTACTCGTCAATCTAATAAATCTTTTCAATGTAACAAAGATTCAAATCTATCAACTGTAGCTCATAGATCTAGCTACAAATCTATCAACTGTAGCTCACAGATCTAGCTACAAATCTATTAACAATAGCTTATAGATCTAGCTATAAATCTATTTACTGTAGCCCATAGATTTAACAAATCCATCGACTGTAGCTCATACATATAGATGTAGCTTGAAGTCTAAACAATTTTAGCTCATAGATCTAGATACAAATGTGTCAATTCTAGTGTTAAAAAAATTGCTCCACCGTACGTTGACAACCCCAAATGCTTCAGCGTTGAGGAAGCATTCATTCATTTTCCAACAGAGCCTCTTCCTCCAGAAGACACCTGACTAGCAGTATCTTCCCTAGAGGTGACGGCAGCTCCGCTAATTCCATTATTATAATCGCCATCAACCCCGCGCTGCTGCTGCTCCAGAGCGCCCAAATGCCGGTAGCTGTAGCGGTGCTCCAGGTCAGCCCAGAACTCCGACATGACAACCTGGTGACCTCGAGCCGGCGGCGGCACGGGATCCGGTCCGAAAGCGGCCGGCGTCCAGCCGACTTCCCCAGGTAGGCTGGACCTCGGCCTGGGCACAAACGTGCCGCGGGGACTCCTGCCTAATTGGGCTAAACTGCCAGTGTGCTGGTCACTCCACCAGCGCCAATCGCCGATGAATTTTCCAGCGTCCGGGTTAACCGCGACGCGATGGGGATGCGCGCCGTTCGGACCGGAGTGAAGAGCGGCGGCGTAGGCTGGGATGCTGGTTTTGTGCAGCTGCTGCTGCTGCTGCATAGCCGCTTCGTTCTTCGACATAGAGCTGAAAAAATTGGTATCGGTGAGAACAGTGTAAAATCTTCCTATATTCGGTCGATTGGAAAGAGTGCGGGACGGCCTACAGATTTTGCGTACAATTGGGTTAGGAATAGAATAAAATTCAGACTAGAAACTGTGTACATTGAGTGTGAGGGGTGAAGGGCGGCATGAGCTAGGCGTACATGAAGGGGAAGAAACTGCGTACATTGAGGGTCAGAGGGGTGAAGGGCGGCATGAAGGGGGTGAAACTGCGTACATTGAGGGTGAGAGGGGTGAAGGGCTGCATGAACTAAGCGTACATTGAGGATGAGAGGGGCGAAGGGCGGCATGAACTAGGTGTACATGAAGGGGGAAGAAACTGCGTACATTTGGTGTGGATAGGCTAGAAGGCTGACTAGACACAATGTACACTGGACTATGCAAATGTAAATGTGGTGCAGAAGTTGTGGACTACAGTCAGCACTAAGCGTACGTTAGCAGTGAAGAGGCTGAGCACCAAAAAAGGGCGTCCAGATTTTTAAATACCATTGGGTTCAAATAAACTAGGATATATATTTGTTTTATTAATCAAATAAAGCAAAATTTTTTTTTAATTTATTTTAAAAATGGTGTAACACGTACAAAAGCTCCAACTACGTATGCTCAATGCTACTTTTTATTTAGTTAAGCTAAAAAGTTCACAAATTATTAACACAGGCTGTGTGGTCAAAAAAGGTTATAAATGTAACGAAAGTTCAACTAAATAACACACTAAACTTTTTAGTTAGACAAAATGTTAACTTGCTTTCTGCCAAATTAAATTTCTGTGCAATAGATGAAAAAAGCAGAAAATATTTTTCACATGTTTACTTACAAACCCTGCGTTTAAAAAAGCATCTGAAAGCAAGCAGCATCAGTTGATTATGATTTAACAAACAGGAAGGAAAATTGTATTCAAAATTTTGCTTTTACACTTTGGGATTAACATAGATAATTAAATAAATAACATAAAGCTGAAAATTTACAATTCGGAATAAAAAATACACAAAAAGCACTCCTTCTTACATACCATTGAGCTGATTTAAAAAAGGTGGCTGGATTTTATTAGTCAGAAAAACAAATATGAAATAAAAATGAAAAATATTAATGTGAAAACTCTGTGACTATGGGAGGGTAATATAAATTAACTGTTATCAATAAAATTTACACTTTTTTTAATGTACTACTTTGCTTTAAATAGAAAATAAAGCATTAGATAGCTATTTCAAGTTAATAAGTGTTGACTTAATACAAGAAGCAGCAAATAACATCCTTCAAACAGTAGAAGCAAAATTTTTGGTTCCAGAACTATCTATTTTGACGTAAGAAACTTTTTATTCAATGCACTTTTTAGCCAGTCGAAAAAAACAGCACTTTAACTTTTTTTGTCAAAATTAAAGACAGATTGTATTTTAGAAGTAAACTAGAAATATAATAAGGCACCAATTAAAAAATATATAATGGCGCTTTATTTTCATTCACAAAAGCATTAAATAAAGATTTCCGAAGCAGGTATTGTTTGACAGAACGTCGTCAAAAAAATGACGGTTCTTTCTACAAAAATGAATGCTTTGTCTACAGCTTTTTCCTAATCGTAATTCAATAGAAGTTTAAAAAGTAAATGGTTACATTTTTTGTTTAATTCTCTATAAAATAAAAAGACAAATTTGTGCTTTTTCCTTGTGCTCACAAAAGGAAGGGTATAATGTTTCAAATATCACCTTAATCTCAATCAAAGAAGGATGGACTGTTTCAAATCTCACCATAAGCTCATTCAAGAAAGGGAAGGCAGATTAATATCCCACCTTAATCCCAATCAAAAAAGGGAAGACAGTTTCAAATCCCACCTTAATCCCAATCAAAGTAGGGTGGATAGTTTCAAATCCCACCTTAATCCCAATCAAAGTAGGGTGAATAGTTTCAAATCCCACCTTAATCCCAATCAAAGTAGGGTGGATAGTTTCAAATCTCACCTTAATCCCAATCAAAGTAGGGTGGATAGTTTCAAATCTCACCTTAATCCCAATCAAAGAAGGGTGAATAGTTTCAAATCCCACCTTAATCCCAATCAAAGTAGGGTGAACAGTTTCAAATCCCACCTTAATCCCAATCAAAGAAGGGTGAATAGTTTCAAATCCCACCTTAATCCCAATCAAAGTAGGGTGAATAGTTTCAAATCCCACCTTAATCCCAATCAAAGAAGGGTGAATAGTTTCAAATCCCACCTTAATCCCAATCAAAGTAGGGTGAATAGTTTCAAATCCCACCTTAATCCCAATCAAAGAAGGGTGAATAGTTTCAAATCCCACCTTAATCCCAATCAAAGTAGGGTGAATAGTTTCAAATCCCACCTTAATCCCAATCAAAAAAAGGGTGAATAGTTTCAAATCCCACCTTAATCCCAATCAAAAAAAGGTGAATAGTTTCAAATCCCACCTTAATCCCAATCAAAGGGTGGACAGTTTCAAATCCCACCTTAATCCCAATCAAAGTAGGTTGGATAGTTTCAAATCCCACCTTAATCTTAATCAAGGAAGGGGAAGATAGCTTAAAATCTAATCTCAAACTCATAAAAGGAAGTTAAGAAAGCTGAAAATCTCACTCAACCCTTCAAAAGACACAAGCCAGTCAAATCCATAGCCAGACCATTTCAGTCCAAACCATGCAGCGATTCATCTGACCAGCCGCTACTGGAGCTGGATGGTGGCCGACAATTCAAATAGCCATTCGGCACTAGTTTGATCCCAGCGCCAATGGGATTAGAATCCTCTTCGTCAGACAGTGACGCTGACGATATGGACGAAGACGTCGTTTTAGGAGGCGATTGATGTCGCTGACGTCGGCGACGATGTACAGAGGAAACTTTGCCACCATGTTGGTGCTGCTGCTGCTGTTGTTGAATGAATAATTCTAGGCGGGCTAAACGACTTTTCAAACTGGCTATAGCCGACTGATCGTCGCTTTCATCAGCGTCTTCCAACTCCCCTTGTTGTTGTTGTTGTTGATGTTCCATTTCGCAATCGGTCTGCGGACAAGCGGCCGCGTGTCGCTCCAATACGCCCACGGAGGCTAGCAGGCCAGCCTGTTGCATGCGAACTTGGTGAAGAGCCTTTGCGTATGTGTGTTTTAAATGAAGGTTTGCGAATTGGGTAGAATTAACTAATTGGGTAGCGTGATGTTTTCGTGTGTGTGTACAGTTGCATCTGTTTGAACCTGTCTTTATTTACTTTGCTTTACTAGGCTAGAGGAGTTGTAGCCTAGTGGCTAGTGCGCCTGCCTCATGACCGGAAGGTCGTGGGTTCGAGTCCCGGCCCTAGGAGACAATTTGTGCCCTTGAGCAAGGCACTTAATCCCGCATTGCTTCAGTCCACCCAGCTGAGATCGGGTACCAGTTTCAGCTGGGTAAATTTAGATTGGGTGTTGCGGCCCCTCCAGCCCGTCAGGCTGAAAGCTGTACACAGCCCTCGGATGCGCCGCGCAACTAGCTGCGGCTGTGCCAAGGGCTGTACATCTGATCGAAAAGTCGGGTGTCTAAATTTATTATTATTATATTATTAACTAATATGTACAGAGTTGCTTGTGTACGTAAATATATTATTATGTACAGCTTCTTTTTGATTGGTATGTACTTTTTTCTATTGGGCTCTATTTTGATTGGTGTGTACACCTGTGTGTTGCTTGGTTTGTACATCGCTTTTTTAATTGGTATGTACAGCTGTCTTGATGGGCTTGTAATAAAACTCTGCTCGTTTTAGGTTCAGCTCTGTGTGTTGAAAGCATGTTTGTACACCTCTATATCGTGTAGATACTTTTGGACGGGTGAGAAAATTTATAATTTATTTACGAAGGTACAAAATTCGATAAAAATCAAAGTTCTACCTGTTCTAATTGGGTCTGCCTGCGAGTCAGCAGGGCTGAGTCAGCCTCTAATGAACGCAATCGACAATCAATGCTAGCTGAAAAAAATTAAATTTAATTTTTGGAGTCATGAAAAAAGATAAAATGTATATGCAACAAACTACACATTAATTTACTCACTCAATTGGCTGCTTTGCTCATCTTGGTTAGATTGCAATGCTGAGCACTCTGTCCTTCTGTCAAATTGATTAGTAAAAAAGTACAACCTATTCTTTCTAAAGCCTTTAAAGTAAATAAGTGAAGGTAATGCTACATGAAAGTCACTTACATGTCCCTTAGATTTGCTTCAAGCCTGTCTCCATCAGTCTTATATTGTTCTAGAGAGACCAATTTATCAATTCTATTGTGCAGGGTAAGCAGTTCAGTTCTTAACTGATTTATTACAGAGATACAGCTGCATTGTGAGCCACATGGCATATGACCTTCAATGGTCAAAGAGCTGTCACCTGTATCACCAGTTGACATAGTTGCTGATTGAAGATTGTATCAATAACTTTGTAATAGTTCTGTTTTTGCAATGTATCAAAGTAATTTTTTCTACTTATAAAAATGCAAGGCTGCAAAGGATGGATTTTTCTTTTTATAAATCTAAATTAAAACCAAAAAATTAAAACTTAAATGACTAAAAATTATATAAACTTTTACCAAACAATAATAATAGTTATGGCTATTTTAGACCCTATAGAAATATTTTTCAATTCATTATTAAAATACAAAATTGATTTATTTACATTTTACCATACTTTTTAAAAATAAACTATTTAAAGTGATTAAACATAAAAAAGTACAAAAAAATGAAAATCAAAAAATTCTTTTATTTGTTTATTTATAAAAATTGTCAATTATATAATGAGAAAAACATTCATAAATCTTGATTTTTATTTAGGAAACTATGCATATTACTAAATGAAGCATGTAGGAAAATTATTAGACTTTATTTCCATTTGATTTTTGATAGGCCTACCTATTTGAATAATTGTGAACCAAGGCTGGGTATAAGTAGTTTAATTTTAAAGTTTTCCTAGACCTATTAAATGTATACCTAAATTGGTTTTGATAATTTCAATTGGCTTGAAGGATATTACAATTGTAAATCCCTAGCTACCTATATCTCGTTGGTTACTAATATGCCATAAAATTCTAACTACATAGATAATTATTTTCATGAACAATGGAATAATCCTTGGCTAAAAATACAAAATAGTAA
>CATNEM010000184.1:67500-80000 GCA_950096795.1 Macrostomum cliftonense
AAAAGCCGCCAGAGAATAAAAATCTTCGGGTAAAAAATACCCCCACAGACAGAGAATTCCCCAACCAGACAAAGAATCCCAGGAAGAAAAAAGTCTCATGATCAGTTGGAAATTCTACCCAAGGCAGTTGAAAAATCTTCCGGAGCATTTAGGAAATCCCCTTTAAGCAGTTGGAAAATCTACCTGAGGCAGTTGGAAAAACTTATCATGCAGTTAAAAAACTCATGGAGCATTTAGAAAACCCCCTTCGAGCAGTCCGAAATCACCAAAGCAGTTAGAAATCCCCCGATAAGATAGAAAATTTGTCCTAACAGTAAGAAATCCCCTAAGCAGACAGAAAATTTTCATGAGCAGCTAGAATATCCCCATCCAGCAGTTAGAAAATCTATCCGAGGCAGTTAGAAAAACTCCTCATGCAGTTAAAAATCTCCCCGACCATTTAGAAAATCCCCCTCCAGCAGTCCGAAAACACCCAAGCAGTTAGAAATTCCCTAATCAGACAGAAAAGTTCCTCGAGCAGTTAGAAAATCCCCAAGCAGACTAAAAATCTCCCTGAGCAGTTAGAAAATCTCCTTCAAGCAGTGCAAAATAACCCAAGCAGCTAGAAAATTTTTTGAGAGCAGCCGAAAAATCTTCCTCCAGGATAAGGTAGAAAACCCACGAGCAGAAAAAATCCCACAAGCAGTTAGAAAATCCCTTTTGAGAAGTCGGAAATTCCAATCAAATAGAAACTTTCTTCGAGCAGTCAGAAATCCCCTAAACATAGAAAAAAGTTTTGCGAGCAGTCGGAAAATCTTTCCCCAGCAGTCAGGTAGAAAGCCCCTCAAGCAGACGGAAACCCCCCCGCAGTTAGAAAATCCACTTCTAGGAGTCAGAAATCCCCCAAGTAAACAAAAAATTCCCAAAGCAGACTACTCGAACATTTATAAAATCCCCCAAGTAAACAGAAAATTCCCCAAGCAGACTACTCGAACATTTATAAAATCCCCTTTCAGCACTTAGAAGAAATCCCCCAAGCAGACAGAAAACCTCCCTAAGCTTCCCGAACAGACAAAAAATACCGTTCGAGCAGTCAGACACTACCCAAGTAGTTAAAAAGTCCTCTTCGAGCAGTTAGAAAATCTTCCAGGAGCATTTACAAAGACCCTTCGAGCAGTCAAAAATCCCCTAAGAAGTAGAAAAGTCCAGTTCGGGCAGTCAGAAATCCCCCAAGAAAACAGAAAATTCCTCAAGCAGACTACCCGAACATTTATGAAATCCCCTTTGAGCAGTAAGAAGATATCCTCGAAGCAGACAGAAAACCTCCCTTAGCATTAGATTTGATATTAGATTAGATTAGAAAACCTTCCCAAGCAGATAAAAAATACCCTTCGAGCAGTCAGACATCGCCTAAGTAGTTAAAAAGTCCTCTTCGAGCAGTTAGAAAATCTTCCTAAGCAAGCAGAAAATCTCGCCGAGCATTTAGAAAGACCCTTCGAGCAGTCAAAAACCCCCCAAGAAGTAAAAAAGTCCAGTTCGGGCAGTCAGAAATCCCCAAATCAGGTAGAAAATATTCCGGAGCTGTTAGAAATCCCCCAAGCAGACAAAAAAGTTCCCGGGCAGTAAAAAATCTGCCAGAGCAGTTAGAAAAAATTCCCAAGCAGTTAAGAAATCCCCCTGCAGCATTAAAAAATCCCCAAGTCAACCAAAAAATTCCCCGAGCAGAAAAAATTCGCCCAAACAGTTAGGAAATTCCCCTGCAGCGTTCTCAGAAATCCCCCAATCCGATAGAAAATCACACCGAGCAATTATAAAATCTCCTTGAGCAGACAGAAAATCCCCCAAGCAGACAGAAAATCTCACTGAGCAATTAGAGAATCTTCCCGAAAAGTTTGAAAATACCTTTAAAGCAGTCAGGAATCTCCTAAGCAGTTAGAAAGTCCCTTTCGAACTGTTAGAAATCCCCCACCCTCATAGAAAATTTTCCCGAGCAGTAAGAAATCGAAGAGGTAGAAAATCTCCCAGGCAGAAGGAAAATGTCCCCCCCGAGCATTTAGAAAATTTTCTTCGAGCAGTCAGAAATTCCCAAGTAGACAGAAAAGTTCCCTAGCAGTTAGAAAATCTCCCAAGCAGTTAGAAAGTGCCGTTCGAGCTGTTAAAAATCCCCAATCACAAAGATAATTTCCCCAAACAGCAACAAATCCCTAAGCAAACAGAAAAATCTCAATAGGAGGTACAAAATCTTCCAAGCCGAAAAATCTCCCCCGAGTAAGGTCGAAAATCCACTAAGCTGACAGAAAAACCTCCACGAGCATTTAGAAAATCCTCTTTGATCAGTCAGAAATTCTCCAAGCTGTTCCCTTCGAGCAGCTCGAAGTCCCCGTCGAGCAGTCCCAATAAGATAAAAAATTTCTCAGAGCAGTTAGAAATCTTCCCGAGCAGTAAGAATATCTCCTTAAACAGTTGGAAAACTTCCGAACAGTAAGAAAATAGCTTCGAGCAGTTAGAAATCCCCTGATTAGATAGAAAATTACCCCAAGCAGTTACAAATCCACAAAGCTAACAGAAAAGTTCCCCAAGCAGTTACAAATCCACAAAGCTAACAGAAAAGTTGCCCAAGCAGTTAAAAAATTTTCGAGCAGTGAGAAAATCTCCCCCAACGGTTGGAAACCTAGCAGTCAGAAATCCCCGCAATCTCCCTATCCCGATCGATAGAAATCTCCCTAAACAGATAAAAAATCATCAAAGCAGACAGAAAATCCCCCGGGCCATTTAGAAAATCCCCCTCGAGCAGTCCGAAAACAACCAAGCAGTTAGAAATCCCCTAATCAGATAGAAAAGTTCATCGAGCAGTTAGAAAGTCTCCCTGAGCAGTTAGAAAATCTCCATCAAGCAGTTGGAAACCTCCCAGCAGTCGAAAATTCCCGGAATCAGATAAAAATCTCCCTAAACAGATAAAAAATCCTCAAAACAGACAGAAAATCTCCAGGGCATTTTGAAACTCTTTTCGGGTAGTTAGAAATCCCTAATCAAATAGAAACTTCCCCGAGCAGTCTGAAATCCGCCAAAAAGTTAGAAATTCCCTTTTGGGAAGTCGGAACTTCCCCAATCAAATAGAAACTTCCCCCGATCAGTCTGAAATCCTTCGAGTAGTTTAGAAAATCTCCCCGAGCATTTAAAAAGTCCCCCTCGGGCAGTTAGAAATCTCCCAAGCATACAGCAAATTTCCCCGAGCAGTCTGAAACCCCCAAGCAGACAAAAAATCTCTTTCGAGCAGTTAGAAATCCCCCCAGCAGTTGGAAATTCCCCTTCGGGCCATTAGAAATCCACAATCAGATAGAAAATGTCCCAAAACAGTTATAAATCTCCCAAGCAGACAGAAAAGCTCCCCGAGCATATAGAAAATCCCCAGAAGAAGGCAGAAAATACCAATCGTGCAGTCAAGAAATCCCCTAGCACTTAAAAAAGTTCCCTTGGAAGCACTTACGAGTAGACATCCCCTAATCAGTTAGAAAATTTCGCCGAGAAGCTTGAAATCCCCCAATCAGACAAAAAATCTCCCAGAAAATCCCCTTCTAGCGGTTGGAAAACTTCCCGATGCAGTAAGAAAACCTCATTGAGCAGTAAAAAAGTCTCCCAGAACATTTAGAAAATCCCATTGGAGCAGTCAGAAATCCACAAGCAGTTAGAAAGTCTCCCAGCACCCTAACAGTCAGAAAGTTTATAAAAGTCGTTAGAAAATCTCCCAAGCAGTTTGCAAATCCCCCTGAGCATCTAGGAAATCCCTAAAAGTGTAGAAAATTGTTCCCGAGCTTGTAGGAAAATCACTACAGCAGATAAAAATCCTGCGAGCAGGTAGGAAGTCGCTATTATAACGCCTTATCAAAGACACATGCGCTTTATGAAAATTAAGCTAATCACAATTTAAGATTTGGCAGGCTATCAGACTTACCGATCAGTATCGTGCTCGACGATGACCTCTTAAACTGCTTTTGCTTCTTTGAAAAGTTTTCTCAATCTAACAGGGCTACAAAAACTAACATTCTTTACTTACTGACTGGAGACATGATTGGCAAATTCACTGCAGAACGGCCCACGGCTACTTAAATAAAAATATTTCGCTCAAGCATCCACACTTTGAAGCCAATTTATTCACTGTTGGCTCTCCAGCTGGGCGAGAAATAATCAATCGCTAATAAAATGTACACAGATCGCTTGAGCAGTTTTTCTATTGCCCTTGTGCAAAACCATTAAGCTAGGGCTGGGGCAGTGTACTCTAGCTAGGTGAGAAAATTTATATTCTCTTCTTACCGGCGCGATAATTTAGCTAAACTTGGAGCAGTGTACTCTAGCTTTATGACGCAACCTTTTTAAATAAAAAATTTGACAGTGCAGAGTTTGAGAATTTTTGGCCAGCGAATTTTAACTGAGCACAAAACTTTATGACGCAATCTAAAATAAAATCATCATTCTGACAGTGCCGACTTTGACCTTTGTTGGCCTCGCATTAAAAGCATAGGAAAAACTCGTTTTTCGAATATTTAATCCCTTTCCACTTGGAGCAGAGCTTGCAAACTTTCACGGTCTCATCCTTGAAGAATTTGCAATCTTTTGGCGCAAATTTGATAAAAATCGGTTGAGCCGTTCGAGCTCTACATCGTTCCACACAGACAGACAGACATTAGACATTTAGTATAGTAGACTAGCTCTTCGGTGCCCCCCCCCAGGGGGGCGCAGACAGGCATTTTAAATCACTCATTTACTCAACGGAAATCTCCCTAAGCTGCCAGAAAATCTCTGCAGCAAAATTAAAGTCTCCCTAGAAACATAATATCCTTCCGTGCATTCAGAAAATCTACTGAAAGTCTCCCCGCATTTAGCCAATTGCCCCAAGCACTTTAAAAAAAAATCTCCCAAACAGCTAGATAATCTTTCCGAGCAGCTGGAAAATTTTTGAGAGCAGTCAAAAAACCTTCCCCCAGCAGTAAAGTAAAGCCCCGCCAGAAGTCAGAAAATCCCCCAATCAAATAGAAACTTTCCCCGGGCAGTTAAAAATCCCCTAAGCAGACCGAAAAGCCCCCACAGTAGAAAAATCTTCGGGTAAAAAATACCCCCACAGACAGAGAATTCCCCAACCAGACAAAGAATCCCAGGAAGAAAAAAGTCTCATGATCAGTTGGAAATTCTACCCAAGGCAGTTGAAAAATCTTCCGGAGCATTTAGGAAATCCCCTTTAAGCAGTTGGAAAATCTACCTGAGGCAGTTGGAAAAACTTATCATGCAGTTAAAAAACTCATGGAGCATTTAGAAAACCCCCTTCGAGCAGTCCGAAATCACCAAAGCAGTTAGAAATCCCCCGATAAGATAGAAAATTTGTCCTAACAGTAAGAAATCCCCTAAGCAGACAGAAAATTTTCATGAGCAGCTAGAATATCCCCATCCAGCAGTTAGAAAATCTATCCGAGGCAGTTAGAAAAACTCCTCATGCAGTTAAAAATCTCCCCGACCATTTAGAAAATCCCCCTCCAGCAGTCCGAAAACACCCAAGCAGTTAGAAATTCCCTAATCAGACAGAAAAGTTCCTCGAGCAGTTAGAAAATCCCCAAGCAGACTAAAAATCTCCCTGAGCAGTTAGAAAATCTCCTTCAAGCAGTGCAAAATAACCCAAGCAGCTAGAAAATTTTTTGAGAGCAGCCGAAAAATCTTCCTCCAGGATAAGGTAGAAAACCCACGAGCAGAAAAAATCCCACAAGCAGTTAGAAAATCCCTTTTGAGAAGTCGGAAATTCCAATCAAATAGAAACTTTCTTCGAGCAGTCAGAAATCCCCTAAACATAGAAAAAAGTTTTGCGAGCAGTCGGAAAATCTTTCCCCAGCAGTCAGGTAGAAAGCCCCTCAAGCAGACGGAAACCCCCCCCGCAGTTAGAAAATCCACTTCTAGGAGTCAGAAATCCCCCAAGTAAACAAAAAATTCCCAAAGCAGACTACTCGAACATTTATAAAATCCCCCAAGTAAACAGAAAATTCCCCAAGCAGACTACTCGAACATTTATAAAATCCCCTTTCAGCACTTAGAAGAAATCCCCCAAGCAGACAGAAAACCTCCCTAAGCAATTAGAAAATCTTCCCGAACAGACAAAAAATACCGTTCGAGCAGTCAGACACTACCCAAGTAGTTAAAAAGTCCTCTTCGAGCAGTTAGAAAATCTTCCAGGAGCATTTACAAAGACCCTTCGAGCAGTCAAAAATCCCCTAAGAAGTAGAAAAGTCCAGTTCGGGCAGTCAGAAATCCCCCAAGAAAACAGAAAATTCCTCAAGCAGACTACCCGAACATTTATGAAATCCCCTTTGAGCAGTAAGAAGATATCCTCGAAGCAGACAGAAAACCTCCCTTAGCATTAGATTTGATATTAGATTAGATTAGAAAACCTTCCCAAGCAGATAAAAAATACCCTTCGAGCAGTCAGACATCGCCTAAGTAGTTAAAAAGTCCTCTTCGAGCTGTTAGAAAATCTTCCCAAGCAAGCAGAAAATCTCGCCGAGCATTAAGAAAGACCCTTCGAGCAGTCAAAAATCTCCCAAGAAGTAAAAAGTCCAGTTCAGGCAGTCTGAAATCCCCAAATCAGGTAGAAAATATTCCGGAGCTGTTAGAAATCCCCCAAGCAGACAAAAAAGTTCCCGGGCAGTAAAAAATCTGCCAGAGCAGTTAGAAAAAATTCCCAAGCAGTTAAGAAATCCCCCTGCAGCATTAAAAAATCCCCAAGTCAACCAAAAAATTCCCCGAGCAGAAAAAATTCGCCCAAACAGTTAGGAAATTCCCCTGCAGCGTTCTCAGAAATCCCCCAATCCGATAGAAAATCACACCGAGCAATTATAAAATCTCCTTGAGCAGACAGAAAATCCCCCAAGCAGACAGAAAATCTCACTGAGCAATTAGAGAATCTTCCCGAAAAGTTTGAAAATACCTTTAAAGCAGTCAGGAATCTCCTAAGCAGTTAGAAAGTCCCTTTCGAACTGTTAGAAACCCCCCACTCACATAGAAAATTTCCCCGAGCAGTAAGAAATCGAAGAGGTAGAAAATCTCCCAGGCAGAAGGAAAATGTCCCCCCCGAGCATTTAGAAAATTTTCTTCGGGCAGTCAGAAATTCCCAAGTAGACAGAAAAGTTCCCTAGCAGTTAGAAAATCTCCCAAGCAGTTAGGAAAGTGCCGTTCGAGCTGTTAAAAATCCCCAGTCACAAAGATAATTTCCCAAAACAGCAAGAAATCCCTAAGCAAACAGAAAAATCTCAATAGGAGGTACAAAATCTCCCAAGCCGAAAAATCTCCCCCGAGTAAGGTCGAAAATCCACTAAGCTGACAGAAAAAACTCCACGAGCATTTAGAAAATCCTCTTTGATCAGTCAGAAATTCTCCAAGCTGTTCCCTTCGAGCAGCTCGAAGTCCCCGTCGAGCAGTCCCAATAAGATAAAAAAATTTCTCAGAGCAGTTAGAAATCTTCCCGAGCAGTAAGAATATCTCCTTAAACAGTTGGAAAACTTCCGAACAGTAAGAAAATAGCTTCGAGCAGTTAGAAATCCCCTGATTAGATAGAAAATTACCCCAAGCAGTTACAAATCCACAAAGCTAACAGAAAGTTCCCCAAGCAGTTACAAATCCACAAAGCTAACAGAAAAGTTGCCCAAGCAGTTAAAAATTTTTCGAGCAGTGAGAAAATCTCCCCCAACGGTTGGAAACCTAGCAGTCAGAAATCCCCGCAATCTCCCTATCCCGATCGATAGAAATCTCCCTAAACAGATAAAAAATCATCAAAGCAGACAGAAAATCCCCCGGGCCATTTAGAAAATCCCCCTCGAGCAGTCCGAAAACAACCAAGCAGTTAGAAATCCCCTAATCAGATAGAAAAGTTCATCGAGCAGTTAGAAAGTCTCCCTGAGCAGTTAGAAAATCTCCATCAAGCAGTTGGAAACCTCCCAGCAGTCAAAAATCCCCGGAATCAGATAAAAATCTCCCTAAACAGATAAAAAATCCTCAAAACAGACAGAAAATCTCCAGTGCATTTTGAAACTCTTTTCGGGCAGTTAGAAATCCCTAATCAAATAGAAACTTCCCCGAGCAGTCTGAAATCCGCCAAAAAGTTAGAAAATCCCTTTTGGGAAGTCGGAACTTCCCCAATCAAATAGAAACTTCCCCCGATCAGTCTGAAATCCTTCGAGTAGTTTAGAAAATCTCCCCGAGCATTTAAAAAGTCCCCCTCGGGCAGTTAGAAATCTCCCAAGCATACAGCAAATTTCCCCGAGCAGTCTGAAACCCCCAAGCAGACAAAAAATCTCTTTCGAGCAGTTAGAAATCCCCCCAGCAGTTGGAAATTCCCCTTCGGGCCATTAGAAATCCACAATCAGATAGAAAATGTCCCAAAACAGTTATAAATCTCCCAAGCAGACAGAAAAGCTCCCCGAGCATATAGAAAATCCCCAGAAGAAGGCAGAAAATACCAATCGTGCAGTCAAGAAATCCCCTAGCACTTAAAAAAGTTCCCTTGGAAGCACTTACGAGTAGACATCCCCTAATCAGTTAGAAAATTTCCCCGAGAAGCTTGAAATCCTCCAATCAGACAAAAAATCTCCCAGAAAATCCCCTTCTAGCGGTTGGAAAAACTTCCCGATGCAGTAAGAAAACCTCCTTGAGCAGTAAAAAAGTCTCCCAGAACATTTAGAAAGTCCCATTGGAGCAGTCAGAAATCCACAAGCAGTTAGAAAGTCTCCCAGCACCCTAACAGTCAGAAAATTTATAAGAGTCGTTAGAAAATCTCCCAAGCAGTTTGCAAACCCCCCTGAGCATCTAGGAAATTCCTAAAAGTGTAGAAAATTGTTCCCGAGCTTGTAGGAAAATCACTACAGCAGCTAAAAAATCCTGCGAGCAGGTAGGAAGTCGCTATTATAACGCCTATCAGACACATGCGCTTTAAGAAAATTAAGCATCTTAAATCATAATTTAAGATTTGGCAGGCTATCAGACTTACCGATCAGTATCGTGCTCGACGAAGACCTCTTAAACAGCTTTTGCTTCTTTGAAAAGTTTTCTCAATCTAACAGGGCAATCTAACATTCTTTACTTACTGACTCGAGACATGATTGGCAAATTCACTGCAGAACGGCCCACGGCTACTTAAATAAAAATATTTCGCTCAAGCATCCACACTTTGAAGCCAATTTATTCACTGTTGGCTCTCCAGCTGGGCGAGAAATAATCAATCGCAAATAAAATGTACACAGATCGCTTGAGCAGTTTTTCTATTGCCCTTGTGCAAAACCATTAAGCTAGGGCTGGGGCAGTGTACTCTAGCTAGGTGAGAAAATTTATATTCTCTTCTTACCGGCGCGATAATTTAGCTAAACTTGGAGCAGTGCACTCTAGCTTTATGACGCAACCTTTTTAAATAAAAAATTTGACAGTGCAGAGTTTGAGAATTTTTGGCCCGCGAATTTTAACTGAGCACAAAACTTTATGACGCAATCTAAAATAAAATCATCATTCTACCAGGGCCGACTTTGACCTTTGTTGGCCTCGCATTAAAAGCATAGGAAAAACTCGTTTTTCGAATATTTAATCCGCTTCCACTTGGAGAAGAGCTTGCAAACTTTCACGGTCTCATCCTCGAAGAATTTGCAATCTTTTGGCGAAAATTTGATAAAAATCGGTTGAGCCGTTCGAGCTCTACATCGTTCCACACAGACACACACACATTAGACATTTAGTATAGTAGATTTGTAAAGCTGGAAGTGAGTTAGTAATATAATTGTATAAAAATTTAAAGAAATATCAGGGGACAAAACCAGTAATCCTAAGCGAGTGATCAACATCCCAGTTTATATGGAAGGACCTGGTAAAGTGCCCTCAAAGATGTACTGTCTGTCATTAAAATCAGTGAAGGAGACATCAAAGAGAAACACTCACTGAAGGAAGCATTAGTCAGAAACACTCACTGAAGGAAGCATTGGTCAGAAACACTCACGGAAAGAAGCTTTTGTCAGAAACACTCACGGAAAGAAGCATTTGTCAGAAACACTCACCGAAGGAAGCATTGGTCAGAAACACTCACCGAAGGAAGCATTTGTCAGAAACACTCACCGAAAGACGCATTGGTCAGAAACACTCACCGAAGGAAGCATTGGTCAGAAAGACTCACCGAAGGAAGCATTGGTCAGAAACACTCACCGAAGGAAGCATTGGTCAGAAACACTCACCGAAGGAAGCATTGGTCAGAAACACTCACCGAAGGAAGCATTGGTCAGAAACACTCACGGAAAGAAGCATTTGTCAGAAACACTCACGGAAAGAAGCTTTTGTCAGAAACACTCACGGAAAGAGGCATTTGTCAGAAACACTCACCGAAGGAAGCATTGGTCAGAAACACTCACCGAAGGAAGCATTGGTCAGAAACACTCACCGAAAGACGCATTGGTCAGAAACACTCACCGAAGGAAGCATTGGTCAGAAAGACTCACCGAAGGAAGCATTGGTCAGAAACACTCACCGAAGGAAGCATTGGTCAGAAACACTCGCGAAAGATGCATTTGACTGAAACACCCACTAAAGGACAGTTAGAAGGACTCACCAATTATATATCAGTTGGACAAGGTTAATGAAAAGACCCTCATGAAGGTTAGCCAATGCAATATCTTTTTGCCCTTTCCCAAGGAACAAGCGGTACAATACTGTGACGCACTGACGCCGACAGTTCTCACCTCATATTCAACAAGTCGAAACCGTCTTTCAACCCATCTGGCTAATTGCCATTGGACCAACACAGCTACGCAATATTCACGCGGTGCTCCAGAGCCGCACCGGCCTAAACTGGAGCTGCCTTCGCGTAGGTGTCGAATAGCTCGACGATCTGTTGCTAATTCGTATTCGGTTGCTGCCGGCGTGGGCGTGGTTGCCCGAGCTTGGTCCAGCATCATAGATAAAGGATGAAGCTCGTCGGACACTGCCGAATACGCTATGCCTCCGGAGGGAAGAACAGCTCCAACTCGAAATAGATAACGATTATTGATTGACAGGTCGTCTAATCGGATTCTAGGCACCGTTGTGAATGCCAGACTGCTCCAGGTTGGGCGAATATTTGAGCTGACTAGGCTGACCTGCACGAGAAACACCAGCGGGTCACCGTTCGGACTGATGCTGCTTAGGGCGGTGTAGCCAGATGACCAGTCCAGCACTGCTGACACAGCTGACGGCGGTTTGCCAGCTGGGGATGCCGG
Source organism: Macrostomum cliftonense (assembly GCA_950096795.1). Lineage (NCBI taxonomy): Eukaryota > Metazoa > Platyhelminthes > Macrostomidae > Macrostomum > Macrostomum cliftonense. Next base: position 78,741 of record CATNEM010000184.1, read on the forward strand.
CTGGCCCGTAAGAATTCGGTCGATTCGGGGAGGTGGTGGCGGCACTGGAGGCTCTGGTGGAAAACAAAAATATAGATGAAGAAATTAAAAACCTAACGTATGAGAAAAGCTAAGATTTGCGTCAAGACACTATTGGTACGCTCAAAATTTACTGCCAATCTTTCGATCTATACAGCTATCTATGTATCTATCTATCTAACCAAATATTTCTAATCTGAAAAACCAATACCTCTAACAACAGCTTCGCCGCTAAAAATTCTATCCAACGTTTCGCACGAATTCCGACAGGTCCGTGTTTCGAATCCTTCATCGCGCTCCACGACGGCGCAGAATGTTAGACAGTTGCGATGCGACGAGTATTTGCCCGCAATCGATAAGTAATGAAGGCAGACAAAAGTGCACTGCAAAATTAAAAGAAAAATAGAATTTACTAACCGCTTGCTTCCTTTAAATCGTTGCCTATTAAAAAAATTTAGATTTTAGCCGAGGAAAGGTTAAAACTGGTGTTTCCTAGACCCCGACGTGCGTTGAAAACTGTTACTATGGTAAACTGCTTTTCACCACATTTGCCCGGAGCTGCGAACTTTCGTGACCTACGTGCACGCCAAAGTTTAAGCCGCAATTCGGTTTGTAGTAATCATTTTGGTCAGTGTTAAAAATTAAACACCATGACTGTCGATTTACTTTGCCAATAGAAAGAACAGAAGACAAAAATATAGATAAAAAAGACTTGCAAAATGGATAGAAAGAAAGAAAAAAAACGAACGACAGACAGATAGATAGATAGATAGATAGATAGATAGATAGATAGATAGATAGATAGATAGATAGATAGATAGATAGATAGATAGATAGATAGATAGATAGATAGATAGATAGATAGATAGATAGATAGATAGATAGATAGATAGATAGATAGATAGATAGATAGATAGATAGATAGATAGATAGATAGATAGATAGATAGATAGATAGATAGATAGATAGATAGATAGATAGATAGATAGATAGATAGATAGATAGATAGATAGATAGATAGATAGATAGATAGATAGATAGATAGATAGATAGATAGATAGATAGATAGATAGATAGATAGATAGATAGATAGATAGATAGATAGATAGATAGATAGATAGATAGATAGATAGATAGATAGATAGATAGATAGATAGATAGATAAATAGATAGATAGATAGATAGATAGATAGATAGATAGATAAATAGATAGATAGATAGATAGATAGATAGATAGATAGA
>CATNEM010000184.1:85000-185000 GCA_950096795.1 Macrostomum cliftonense
GATGGTAACTACTCGATTCAGTTTCTAAAGTAACTACTCGATTCAGTTTCTAAAGTAACTACTCGATTCAGTTTCTAAAGTAACTACTCGATTCAGTTTCTAAAGTAACTACTCGATTCAGTTTCTAAAGTAACTACTCGATTCAGTTTCTAAAGTAACTACTCGATTCAGTTTCTAAAGTAACTACTCGATTCAGTTTCTAAAGTAACTACTCGATTCAGTTTCTAAAGTAACTACTCGATTCAGTTTCTTTGTTAACTACTCGATTCACTTGCTATGGTAACTACTCGATTCAGTTTCTATGGTAACTCCTCGTGTCAGTTTCTATAGCAACTAATCGATTTAGTTTCTATGCTAGCTCGTAGCTCCTCGATTCTGTTTCTATGGAAACGCCCTGTTCAGTTTCCATAGCAACTAATCGGTTTAGTTCTATGGTAGCTCACTGATTCAATTACTATGGTAACTCCTTTATTCGGTTTTTTTAACTGAAGCTTTCGGATTCAGTTTCGTTGGTAACTGATTTAGTTTCTGGAATAATTTTTCCTGTTTTTTTGCAAAATATGATTCGTTACAAAATTTCTACTTAACTCTAATAATTTTCATGGCTCACTAATTAACTCATAAAAATATATTGCATAGAAACAAAAATTTTTCTTTGAGTTCAATTAAGCCTTTCCATTTTCCGGGTCTTTCCTGCTTCTGGAAGACGAAGTTCTCTTTTTATTTGTTTCTAAAGTTTGTTATGAATACTATTCATTATGGTAGGCAACCGCAGAAAAAGCATTGTCTCCTGAAGCACTTATTCGAGCCCACAGTAATTTTTTGCCAACAGATTTATTATGTGGACAAAAAACTCGAAGGTGTTAGCTAACCTCAAACTCATTTATTTGCTAAGCGCTGACTCAAACACGCATTCCGACACGTATGCATTGTTTGCATTTTCTTATCTTTTTCCATTTTCACTGTGATTGTATTTCTCTCTTTTTATTTGCCGACTGTAAGCAAACAATAAACCATTATACGCTCCTATAAAGTGGATAAAGTCTTTATCACATATAATTGTGCTTTAGGGACTCAATTTAGAATTTGAAGCGAGCATTTGGCTAGCAATCTTTATTTATGGTCACTCATCTATCTATTTTAGTATTAAGCATACAAAGGCCGCCTTTCTACGAGTAAGCAACATTTTCGCAGTTTCTTGATATCTGTCACTTAGTTCCTGATCTGTGTGTGTCACTCTTAGTTCCTTCATAAAGTGTATCACTCTTAGTTTATGTGGTGTGTCACTCTTAGTTCCTGATAAGTGTCACTTTGAGTCCATGATGTGTGTCACTCTTAGTTCATGATGTGTGTCACTTTTAGTTTATGTCGCGCATCACTCTAAATTCATGCTGTACGTGTGTAACTCACCTTAGACTTGAATGTCTTCAAGCATTTGGCGGTGCAGACAATTCTCGACTCGCTATCAGTTAGTCGCTGGCTAGCCGCCTCTCGAGCTTCAAGGGCGTTAGTGAGAATGATGAAGGACAGAGTCAGAGTGGTTAGTAAAACTGCCGTCAACTTAGCCCAGTGAAATAGCATGTCTCAATGCTCTACCTCTAGTAATGTAGGAAATCTCGACTAGTTAGAGTGAATCTGGGACAGCCTGATTAGCTTGTCTGCTAGATGTTGCACCCTTGTTTAAAACAAGAGACAGAAAAGCAGAAAAACTTGATAGAAACGAAGCTTTGCTGGCCAATGGAAGTAAAGTTTTTTCCATGGCTTTTAACCAATCAGACGGCAATGTTAGCAATGTTTTATTTTTATAAAAGATGCGTGCGCTATTTGCTCTACTTACAGTAGAATCGGCAGCGTACATGTAAGCTTTAAAAATTCGCAATTTTATACACTTTAGTAACGGTAACTAGTAACATAAAATCAAAAAAGCTTTCTGATCAAATAATAGATCCATATCAAATCGCTGATATTCTAATAGTCATCGGTTCAATAGACATTCTCCTTTCTGATGGGTCATCGGGTCATTAGACATTCTCCTATTTGATGGGTCATCGGGTCATTAGACATTCTCCTTTCTGATGGGTCATCGGGTCATTCGACATTCTCCTTTCTGATGGGTCATCGGGTCATTAGACATTCTCCTATTTGATGGGTCATCGGGTCATTAGACATTCTCCTTTCTGATGGGTCATCGGGTCATTAGACATTCTCCTTTCTGATGGGTCATCGGGTCATTCGACATTCTCCTTTCTGATGGGTCATTGGGTCATTGATTTTGAAGAGAAATAGCTTTACAACCCAGATGTTAGTAACAGTAACTATAAGAAGCTCAAGTTCAAGTTGCGCATGTAAAAATTATTTCATACTTTCCTCAGCTTCCGAGTCGTCATCGTCACTTTCGGCGTACTCGGTGTCTCTCATTTCGCCAATTTCGTCGATAGACGCGCAGCGGAGTGCGGCGTGCATCAGCAGCCAAGCGACCAGGCTGGTGAGCATCAGGATGGTGAGGATGCCCGCGGATTTTTCAACATCGAATGTTGCGCTCATGGTGATTGTGTTTAGGCAAAGCAAAATAAATAGGATCCTTATTACGAGCTCGTGGGTATGAATCTGTCAATTGTCTATGGGACGATCATTTGCTTCAGCTGGAGATAAATATCCTATAAATTATTAATGTCCATGGCATGAATCGATGATTTATTTTTTTTTAATACCCGCGTGGTAAGTATTAATGTTTAGCTTTTCTAGATGCCATATTCTATTTTTAGAATTCCTTGATAATGATATAATAAAAGATTGATCAAACGAAATATACTCTTTTGTTTCGATTCAAAATTTTTGATAATTTTTTTCTTTTGGTAAAACGCAGGGATAGGGGATCAGTGCCGAGGCACTCTACCCCGGGCCAGAGCCACCAGGAGATAAATCTCGGGATGACCAGCGACAAATTACTGGACTGGATTAGGGTTTATTAGGCAGCTTACTAGAGGGTTTCAGCTACTAGAAAAATGGGCAACCCTCTGCCTACCCCTCCCCCCGCGGCACGTAGCCAGGAGCACTCTGGAGCACTAACTGAGGAATTCGGCCTACGGGGTGGGCTGCAGGATTCAGGGGGCTGCTAAGCGGTCCGCAGAGCGGCACTAGATGGGTCCAGTATAGGGGGAGGCGAAGAACATCAACCATTGCACAGCTCGAGCACCGCGTCACCAAAAAATGGATCCTGCGAGCCACGCTGCTCATCAGAGGGAGGGTATACCTGCACGACTCATCCAGGTCTCACCGCCCTTATAATAAGTTCGGGCGGGGCCGCCTGGGGCACGGCTAGAAGGCTACAAAGGCCATCGTCGCCAGGTGCCGCTTCAGCCCCTCATCAGAAACAACGTAAGCTCGACTTACGTAAGTAAAGGTCGGTACTCAATTGCAAGCCGCCCCTCTCCTGTTACAGGCCTTTGGTGAGATAGGATGCGACGAAAACTCACACCGCAGACCGTCAGGCGGGATATCGACAGACAAAGAGACCGTCTTTACGGCAAAACCTAACTGGATTTCTGATTCATCTTTCTGATCTGGCTCTCTTAAGCTTTATAAGTTTGTCTTTTTTGTTACAATTGCGTCAATATTTCTTAGCTTCCGTTCCAGATACTACTATGTAGAACTCCTTGAATTTCAGTGCTGTGTTAACTGAATATTTATTAATATAGGCAATTGCTGCCAAATATGGATAAAACTGGGAAGCTATTGATGCATGAGAATCTGCATTTAATTAGGATATAATTAGCATATATTGGTAAATTCAGATGGCCCCTACCATGTCCTATCTCATTAATTATAACTGTTTTTTGAAAAACGACAGGAATCACTAATTAACTGAATCAATGTACGCTTATAATGCTTCACTGCTGATTACGGTTGCAATTAGTGTGTGTTAAAATTTATTGCAAACTTTAATTAATACACAATGATTTATAATTAGCAAGCCTAGATGAAGCAATAATGCATTGGAGGATGAGGTTGGGTTGTCAGAAACGTAAAAAGCACAAATGAAAATAAAAAAATATTTAATCACAATCTTTATGAAGGATTTTAAAGTTTGCTAGTACAAAATAGGACAAGAAAACTTTTTGACGCAAAACTCAAACAGCCAAACAGGTGACACTCCTGTCTAACAGGTGACACTCCTGTCTAACAGGTGACTCTCCTGTCTAAAAGGTGACTCTCCTGTCTAACAGGTGACTCTCCTGTCTAACAGGTGACACTCCTGTCTAACAGGTGACTCTCCTGTCTAACAGGTGACTCTCCTGTCTAACAGGTGACTCTCCTGTCTAACAGGTGACACTCCTGTCTAACAGGTGACACTCCTGTCTAACAGGTGACACTCCTGTCTAACAGGTGACACTCGAGTCTAACAGGTGACAATTCTGTCTAACAGATGATACTCCCTGTCTAACAAGTGACACTTCTGTCTAACAGGTGACACTCCTGTCTAACAGGTGACAATCCTGTCTAACAGGTGACAATCCTGTCTAACAGATGATACTCCCTGTCTAACAAGTGACACTTCTGTCTAACAGGTGACACTCCTGTCTAACAGGTGACAATCCTGTCTAACAGGTGACAATCCTGTCTAACAGATGATACTCCCTGTCTAACAAGTGACACTCCTGTCTAACAGGTGACAATCCTGTCTAACAGGTGACAATTCTGTCTAAAACCGATCATCACTAGACAATGGCAACAACATTCACAAGTTCTGAGTCCATATCTTTCACACAGTTTGAAAGGCCCAAAAAAATGCCAACCAAGTCAGTCAGTGCGAATAATCCGCGCTATCGCGTACTAAAAAATCCTTAACGCCAACTTCCTTATTTCTGATCGGCCTGAATTTTCGACATTTCACCCGTTCAGCTGTCTGCTGGTTGACGCCGCCAGCGGCACCTGCTGCGCATTCCAACGGCATCAGCAGCGGCGCAGAATGTCGCTGCTCACTCTGCTGTTGCGTCTCGTTGTAGTAAGTATTCGTGCCAGATCTGCATGTATTGGCTGACGAAGAATCATTGTTGTTGTTGTTGTTGTTGTTGTTGTTGTTGTTGTTGTTGTTGCCAAGGAGACGTGACTCGACCGATTGTTTAGTAACGGACAATTGTAACTCGGGCCAAGTTGGGAATTTTCTAAACAACTGAGAGTTGTTCAGCGATGATGATGGAGAAGATTGATCAGGTACTGCTGAAGCAGCAATCAGCGGCAGATAGTTGCTGGCCTGGCGTCTGTAGGTGGCTCCTCCAGAGGATGATTGCAGAATTTTGGGCGCAGGCTGCTCTTGAATGCGGGGAAGTCGGGTTGATGACGGCGCCGAATGCTGCTGCTGCTGCATGACCGAAATTTGAGGGAAAAAATTTTATTGTTTCCTCTGCTGTTTGTAAAAATTCTCTCGTTTCAATATTTATTATTCCCATTGACTATAATAGGATAGGGTGGAGAGGACAGAAGGGAACCAATCAGAGGCGGCCCCTTCTGCACTTGGTCTGTTTTTTTCCTATCCAGCCCGCCCCCATTCTCAGACTCTCCACACACTTGGCCAGTCCTTTGATGCGGGTCTTTTTTACTCTGTTGAAAATCCAGAACTGCTGCTGCAGAGAGAGAGAGAGCGGGGACGGGTTGATACGGGGCGGGAGTCGCGGACATTGAGAGAGGGAGTTTGGCTGAACAATGCTGCGAATAAAGGGACGGCATTAGTTGGGATTATCCACTCAGTGCCCCTCATTCAGCTTACAGAGCTGACCGCCCCCTCAGCGCTGTTTACCCTGCCCACTCACCTGCACTTCTGAGTGCAATCAGAGGGCGGCTCATCTGTACGCCTAATCTTATCGGGGGACTGGTCACATATCTATCTATCTATCTATCTATCTATCTATCTATCTATCTATTTATCTATCTATCTATCTATCTATCTATCTATCTATCTATTTATCTATCTATCTATCTATCTATCTATCTATCTATCTATCTATCTATCTATCTATCTATCTATCTATCTATCTATCTATCTATCTATCTATCTATCTATCTATCTATCTATCTATCTATCTATCTATCTATCTATCTATCTATCTATCTATCTATCTATCTATCTATCTATCTATCTATCTATCTATCTATCTATCTATCTATCTATCTATCTATCTATCTATCTATCTATCTATCTATCTATCTATCTATCTATCTATCTATCTATCTATCTATCTATCTATCTATCTATCTATCTATCTATCTATCTATCTATCTATCTATCTATCTATCTATCTATCTATCTATCTATCTATCTATCTATCTATCTATCTATCTATCTATCTATCTATCTATCTATCTATCTATCTATCTATCTATCTATCTATCTATCTATCTATCTATCTATCTATCTATCTATCTATCTATCTATCTATCTATCTATCTATCTATCTATCTATCTATCTATCTATCTATCTATCTATCTATCTATCTATCTATCTATCTATCTATCTATCTATCTATCTATCTATCTATCTATCTATCTATCTATCTATCTATCTATCTATCTATCTATCTATCTATCTATCTATCTATCTATCTATCTATCTATCTATCTATCTATCTATCTATCTATCTATCTATCTATCTATCTATCTATCTATCTATCTATCTATCTATCTATCTATCTATCTATCTATCTATCTATCTATCTATCTATCTATCTATCTATCTATCTATCTATCTATCTATCTATCTATCTATCTATCTATCTATCTATCTATCTATCTATCTATCTATCTATCTATCTATCTATCTATCTATCTATCTATCTATCTATCTATCTATCTATCTATCTATCTATCTATCTATCTATCTATCTATCTATCTATCTATCTATCTATCTATCTATCTATCTATCTATCTATCTATCTATCTATCTATCTATCTATCTATCTATCTATCTATCTATCTATCTATCTATCTATCTATCTATCTATCTATCTATCTATCTATCTATCTATCTATCTATCTATCTATCTATCTATCTATCTATCTATCTATCTATCTATCTATCTATCTATCTATCTATCTATCTATCTATCTATCTATCTATCTATCTATCTATCTATCTATCTATCTATCTATCTATCTATCTATCTATCTATCTATCTATCTATCTATCTATCTATCTATCTATCTATCTATCTATCTATCTATCTATCTATCTATCTATCTATCTATCTATCTATCTATCTATCTATCTATCTATCTATCTATCTATCTATCTATCTATCTATCTATCTATCTATCTATCTATCTATCTATCTATCTATCTATCTATCTATCTATCTATCTATGTATCTATCTATCTATCTATCTATCTATCTATCTATCTATCTATCTATGTATCTATCTATCTATCTATTTATCTATCTATCTATCTATCTATCTAACTATCTATCTATCTATCTATCTATCTATCTATCTATCTATCTATCTATCTATCTATCTATCTATCTATCTATCTATCTATCTATCTATATATCTATCTATCTATCTATCTATCTATCTATCTATCTATCTATCTATCTATCTATCTATCTATCTATCTATCTATCTATCTATCTATCTATCTATCTATCTATCTATGTATCTATCTATCTATCTATCTATCTATCTATCTATCTATATATCTATCTATCTATGCAGGGTTGTTTCTTACTGTTTTTTCAGTTGCAGCTATATAAAAAGTACAAAGATGTATTCGGTTCTTCAGCCCATTATCCTAGTACAATCGGGTGTTTAAGTGCATATTAAAGCCAATTCTACATGTAGCTGGATGAATAAGTTCCGAGTGAATTAGGTACAAGGCAGCAACTGTGTATCCTGGGGCCATTAGATAATACATACCCTCACCTGTCACAGTCTCCAATTCATTGCGAGCCTGAGTAGGTGCTAAGCCCACTCTCCCTGACTGGCCTTAGCAAGTGATGCAGCATCAATCATATAGGTGATGCGACGTGAATTCATCACATCACACGATATTTACACCAGAGTGCTACACGTTGCATCCCTGGTGGTATTTTAAGTTATTTTACTATGCCACCATTATCTCAAAGCTTGGTGCCTACATCTGAAAAAATTGGGCAAATTTGAATTACGAAAATTAAACAATTTTGTATTATCCAAATGAGGCTAAGTGAATGCTTGAGCATTGCGTGAAAGAAGAAAAATGAGGAAATAGTAATACAGCGTAATCCTATATTACTGGGTCAAGATTAATTTCAATTAAAAGTACATTGGATTCGTCAAACGTCGCTTGACGTCAAACGATGGTATTTATAGATCCGTGTGTACTCTAGCAGTAGTAGTCCAGACTAATTAGTGTTGATAGGCATTATTGCCGAGTCAAAAAATCAATTTTCCCTTAAAGCTGCCTTTAGCGATAGCACAGGCAATAACGCAAAATTCTTTGGTGAATTTTAATTAAGGTTTCTTCCATCCTCTTTTTAAGTCGCGTCTTTCTCAAGCAATAAATGACCCACGAATTGATTTCTGAAAAAATACCTGCTACAAATCGTTTTTGTTTATCCCTTCATATAAACTACTGACATTTACACCAACTCACGCGGTAGTACAAACGTTTAAAGTACATTTACACGTTTACCTGAGTAACGATCCGTTTATTATAAAGGAATACTGTAAATCAATCCGCTTTGATGCAGAAACAAGTCATTTGAAAGACATTTTCAACCACCTCTGTGCCACAAAGAAGAGACTGATGGAGTCTTAATTCAAAACGACGAAAAGATCTTTAGAATCGATAGAAAAGTAATTTGAGCTGGCTTCTTTGTATTTGGTTTAGTAAAAGCTTTTCTGGCCTTGTAAATGCCTACCTAGGGCGATAGATTTAAATTGCAGCGTGAAAAGCAACCTACATCTACAAAGCAGGCATTAATTAATAAATGTTGTTTTCAACTTTTTGATTAATTAATTATTTTCTTTTAATCACCGCAAGCTTTGTCTGCATCAACACTTAATTAAATCCATTGACCTACTTTCTTTTTGTTTTTTCGAGCTTTTGTCCCGTTCAAAAATTTACTAGAATTGGTTAATCAAACACGAATTAATTCTCTGACGTCACAAGAGGGTTTAAAACGGCTGAATTTGTCTGCACTGGTTTCATTCTCTGATCTCACCAAACGGTTGAATTTTTTACAAAGGCGTCATTCTCTGACCTCCCCAAAAAGTTTAAAACGGTTGAATTTTGCACACTGGTTTCATTCTCTGACCTCACTAGAGGGTTTAAAACGGTTGAATTTATCTGCACTGGTTTCATTCTCTGATCTCACCAAACGGTTTAAAACGGTTGAATTTTGTACACTGGTTTCATTCTCTGCCCTGCCTAAAGGGGGTGGAAATCTTTATGTACACTAGCTACAATCCCTACCCCGCTTGAAGGGTGGTGGTTGGTCGCCTATGCGTACACTGGCTTTTATCTTCTATCTTTTCTACCTCTCGAGATGGTAGCCTATGCGTACACTGGATTCATTCTCTTACCCACTTGAGTGGGGTTGGTCGTGACTGGCGTACCGCCTTTCTGATCATCCGCTATTTTATTAGCATTTAGCTAGCTCCAAACCGAAATAACAAAGTCGAGGGAAAAAAGCCTGAAAAGATGGTTTATTACTGAGGCGGTATACGAGCATGCGGCGTACTACTATAAATATTATACATCGCATCTCGCTGAGGAAATCTGTTTATTGTTACTATGGAATACGGGAAAAGGGGCGACAATAATAAATTCAATACAAAGTTAATATAAAAAATGTTTTTGGTAAACTGGGTTAAAAACGAAACAAAAAAGTATCATTTCCAGACCACTTAGTGTGGAAGAGATCAGTCTTTAAATAAAAATACAATACAGGTGTTGTCCATAGCAGCTAGCCAATAACAAAGATTCGCATGCAATAAAAACAAAAGCAACAACTGAGAGAAATTGAATTCCGCAACTGGCTACTGTGGTTTAAGTAGTAGTATACACTGTGCGCGTTGACGCATTTCAAAATTGTTGATTATTTTAATAAATATGCTACAGGTTTGAAGTAAATTGAACAGTGAATAGGTTGGTTGTAAACACCAAAGAATACATGACGCACACACACTATGTATATAATAATTTCACAATTCGTGAAATACCAGAGTTATTATCTGACATGCAAGTGCGCAAAAATAAAAAAACAACCAACAAAAATTACGATCAGCTAAAAGCGGGTAAAAAACTCTTCATAAAAAAATTAATTCATTTTTTTCCTGACATTACTATGAGACAGCAAAAGCGATGCATTTTAACACATTTTTTTCTTTTTTAAATAGAATTATTTAAATGTCCATGTAATGACCATGAAAACCCTTTTTATAAAACAATTTCAGTCATATATATCGAATTTTTTAACAACTAGATCGATCAACATACCGATAAAACTTATGAATTATTAGGATTCTTAACTTTTAGATCGATCAAAATTCTAAACTTTAGATCTATCAAGATTTTAACCTTCAAATTGATCAATAATTAATTAAAACAAGTTGTCAACTCTTAAGCAAACATCAAGTTCAGCATCAATCAAAGTTAATTAGATCAGCGACCCTTGCTAGCTCCCATGGTCTTGCTGATATCAACGCCAGACATGCTGTTTACCACTTTAGGCAGGCGCTCCATGATGTCCATCACTTCGCCGGTGATTTTAGCGGCACCCAGCTCGGAGCCTTTGCCGCCATTGCTAACCATGGTGATCTTCTTCACTCCGGCCAGCGGTTGAGCAATCTCTGCGGCCAATTTCGGCAGAGTCTTCAGCACCAAATCGAGTTTAGCCGCCTCGCCGTATTCTTTCCAGGCGTCGGCCTTCTTGGCCATCTGCTCGGCGGTGGCTTTGGCGCGGGCTTCAATAGCGTAGGCTTCGGCCTCGCCTTTCAGTTGGATGGTCTCGGCTTCGGCCTGGGCCTCTAGCACGATTTTCTGATTCTCTGCCTCGGCGATTTTCTCCAGACGGTAGCGCTCAGCTTCGGCAGGTTTGCGTACCGTGGCGTCCAGATGGCGCTCTTTGCGAACAATTTCCAGCTCCTGCATAAAAAAATTAATAGTACATATGCCGAATTAGGTTATAAAACCCAAAACTAGACGTTATGAAAACATAATTAGAGTCATAAATCTGTGAAGCAGGCAAATCTTTACAAAAAATGTCATAAAACCCTACAATGACGTCATAAATCCGTTACATAAGTGGTATTATGTAAAACAAATAGTCAGGTCTAAAAAACACTAGTAGGGTCATAAATGATTTAATTAAAGTACAAATTAATCACACCTCTAATTTGAGTTATCTAACCGTCAATTAGGTCATAAAACCATACAGAGGTCAAACAACCAATGGCCATAAAACTCATCAATGTGGTGAGAAAACTCCTAACCAATAGGGGTCATAAATCAATCAATTAGGTCATCAGGATCTAAAATTAGATGATAAAACCCGACTGGTCATAAAATCACGCCATTATTGTTTAAATTGTTTAAATACACTTTTATGTCAATTGGGTCATAAAATCTCCTATTAGGTCATATGACTCATTAAACACACAATTAGAGTAAACTTTTTTCACACCTCTAATTTAGGTTAATAAACTAATTAGAAAATGTCAGCAAAATCTACTATATCAGGTAATTGAAACCAATTAAGAGGTCAATTTAACCCTTTTATCATGACTATTAAGTCATAAAACCTTAAAAAACCACTATAAGGGTCACGAAAAACTTTAATAGGTTTATTTTCTTCACCTTTATTTAAGTGTTAAAACTTAGAAGCCATTTATCCAATTCATTAGTAGGCTAACACAGCATAACAAGACGCTAGAGAAGCTAATTATAACACACACACACACCTGAACATTGATCTGCTGCGTCCTCTCCACAACTTTAATCTGCATCTCCTCCTCCTTGATCTGCTGTTTAGTCTTGGCCGCCTGCAACTCGTAGGCCAAATCCGACTCTGCTTTTTTAGCCTGCACCTCCTGGTCGAAGGCGGCCTTCTTCAACTCGTAGTCCCGCTGAGCCTTGGCGATCTCAATGTCGTTCTTGTATTTGGCGGCCATTCGCTCCTGCTCAGCCATGGCCTCCTTGATGCCGGACTCCTTCTGAGCCTCGGCCTCGCCAATGCGGGCGTCTCGTTTCACTTGGGCAGTGCGGGACAGGCCGAGTGCCTTCAGGTAGCCTTCGTCGTCTTTGATGTCTTTCAGCGTGTAGGAGACCACGCTGATGCCCATGTTGACCAGGTCGGAGGAGGCAACCTGGTGGGTGGCAGGGAGCTGGTTAGCATCTAGGTGGGCGGGCGGTCTGTCTGTATGTGTGTGTGTCTGTCTATGTGTCTGTCTGTCTGTCTCTGTGTGTCTGTGTCTGTCCGTCTGTCTATCTTTATGTCTGTCTGTCTGTCTGTCTGTGTGTGTTTGTCTCTGTGTCTGTCTATCTGTCTCTCTGTCTGTTTGTCCGTCTGTCTCTGTGTGTCTGTGTCTGTCTGTCTGTCTGTCTATCTTTTTGTCTGTCTGTCCGTCTGTCTATCTTTATGTCTGTCTGTCTGTCTGTTTGTGTGTGTTTGTCTCTGTGTGTCTGTCTGTCTGTCTATCTTTTTGTCTTTTTGTCTGTCTGTCTGTCTGTCTGTCTATCTTTTTGTCTGTCCACCTGTCTCTCTGTGTCTGTCTGTCTGTCTGTTTGTCCGTTTGTCTGTCTGTGTCTGTCTATCTTTCTGTCTGTCTGTCTATCTATCTTTCTGCCTGCCTGCCGCCTGTCTGTCTGTCTATCTATTTATCAATATGAGCCTATCATCTTTTCAACGATCGACCATCTTGTGTACCATTACTGTCTTTAAAAACCCCGCTTACCTCGAACACAGCCTTGCTAAACTTCTTCCTATCCTTGTAGATCTCTTCAACAGTCATGTTGCCCATTATAGCGCGCTGGTGACCCTCCAGAGTTTCCCTAGCAATCTCCGTGATCTCGTGCTCGCTCTTCCCTAGGAATTGTTCGCAAGCGGCAGCAAGCATCTCCTGATTTTGGCCTTTGATGCGCAGCTGGGCCACCCCAGTGACAGTAACTGGCACGCCTAACTGAGTATAGATTCTCGGCGATTCAATCGTGATAGTCATGGTGTTAAGCGAGATTCGTTGAACTTGTTGAATGCCTGGCAAGACAAACTTCCTACCGCCGGGAATGTACATGGGCTTTCCATGGCAGCAACCTGCATTTTTTAATTAAGTATTGGCCTGTATAAGGTACTTGGCTCTATAGAACTTGAGGAACTTAAGGAAATTATCAATCCAATCAACTTGGTACTTAGAACAAGTTACCAACAGAATCAGAGCAAATAATGAAATGGCATAGAAAAAATAATAAAATCATATAAATAGATCCTTTGTTTTATAATGCCTTTTGCTAGAACTAGTCAATCACATAAAAAGCAAATAATTAGATAGCTAATAAGTCAATTGGAACAAAACTGTTATAATAAAAAATATCTCAATTAATTTTACTATACTAATTTTGAGACATTCTTTTAATCAGCAATGATTTTCAAAATTAACTTCATTTAAATGTAAAATATACTAGATATATTAGAATCCTAGAATTATTTAAGTAGCATATTATTATACAATAGAGCATAGTCTTAGTTTTAAAAGATTATATTAAATTTAAATAAGATAGACCCTAGCTAGCCAATCTTCATAAAAACTTGTTATAGCAATTTGTGAATTTAATTTGCTACTACTTCAAAATTTATGCTAGAGAAAAGATTTGCATACAATTTATTACAAATAGGCCTAGGGCTAGGTAGTTAATAATAAAATTACAAATAAAAGTTGAGCATAAATGGGATGGCATTCAGGTTTCCAAAGTGGCATCCAGATTTTAAGTGAAAATAGCTGATTGGCATCCTGATTTCAGCGATAAAAACTCCTGACTATGGTCATGTATGCAAAATTACATCCACATTTGTGACATTTTCAGTGAAAATAATTCAGTGAAAGGCTAATAGGTCTTGTCCTACGATTGACAATAGCCAAGAGTTTTATCTTGCAGTCTAAAAAACAAATTTTCATGCACACTCTATTCTTAAGGTAGGTCAACTCATATGGTTCAAAATTCATTTATAATACGGGGTAAGGCTGAAGTTAACATACCAGAGATGACAAGAGCCTCATTGGGGCCACATGTTTGAAATCCACACGGCATTTTTGTCTTTGACTAGCAATAAATGATAATTATTTAAAGTAAAGCTTTACCAGCAAACTAAAAAATGGATCAAGACTGAAGTAGTGAAATAAACGAAGCTGCAAGCAGGTTGCCCTTGAAAAAATAGTAATTTTTCTTAACTTAAAAGAGACAAATAATTTAATAAGTATGCTAAAAATTTTAACAATAGGTAAACAAAAACTTTTTCGTCTGATTTATTTGACCAAACTTTGAGTAAATTATAGTAATAAAAACTTTATTTCCATTATCTGTGTTTTAATAATTGAACGTGTTATTTCATCAAAGCCTTGAAATTTGCGAACGATATATCTGGCCAAGTACAATACTGTGAATTCGATTTCTGGGAATTCGTAGGAGAGCCTGAAAAAATCTAGGATAAATTTCTTGACTTACTTTGACTTAGCTGCAGGGGCATCCGGCCGGGCCGGATACAGCGACTGGGCGGTGGCCGTCCATTGCGCTAACCCCTGGCGACCACGGGCAGCTAGCGCTGCGGTGTCGTGCAGGGGGATCCGGTGGCGCCGGGTCCTGCAGCGTGGTCCTCCTCCGGTAGGTCCTGGAGGTGGATGTTTGCTCGCCCGGTAGCCCGAAGGTAACGGACGAGCTGGCAGATATTCTCGGGCCTGCAAACGTCGGAGAGGTCCGGGTTTGGTCCGAGATACTTAAGCCTGTCCTGGGTAAAGACGGGGCAGTCACGAATGAAATGCGCCGCGCTTTCTGCGCCAGAAAGGCAGAAGGGGCACTCCTCACTGTAGATTTTACCCTGCAGGTAGCGGTGCCTAGCAAAACAGCCATGGCCAGAGAGGACCATGGTGACAGCCCTGATGTCCCTGCGGTTGAGGCTAAGCAGGGACTTACGAAGGGCAGGCGAAAGGCAGGGAACGGCCTCGCGAGACTGACGACAATCGGGCGTTCTCGTCCATCTGTCCTTGTGGAGAGAGGTCACCCACTGGTTGATCTTAGCGGTGACAGCAGTAGGGGTGGGAGCCGCGGGCATGGGGCCGAAAAGCGACCCGGAAGAGCCGGCCTTAGCAAGGCTGTCGGCCAGCTCGTTGCCGAGGTGCCTGGAGTGCCCGGGGATCCACCTTAGGGACACCTTGTTAGATGCACCTAAGCAGTTAAGATGCGAGATGCAGTCGAGGACTGTCCGCGAGCAGGTAGAGGTGCGACCGAGGGCGTGGATCGCCGCTTGGCTGTCTGAGTGGAAGGTGATGTTCTTCCCCCAGATTTGCGAGCTCAGGAGCTCCGCGGCACAGGAGCTGATAGCAAGAACTTCGTTCTGAAAGACGGTAGAGCCCGTGCCGGTGAACTGGGATTAGGTAGCCGCGGTGCTCCCTCCAGACACGATGCAGTAACCGAAACCAGAGACAGAGTTGATTTGAGAACCGTCAGTGAAGCAGTGGATATCACGGGAGTTACCGTAATTGCGCGCTTCCTGACGGGGGGGATGCTGGTGAGGAACCTGGGCTGCGGGCAGAGCGTCGATGGAATGCCATCGCAAAGGACCGAGAGGCCTCCCGCAGCGTCGAGGTCACGCAGGCTGAGGTCGCCGTGCGGTCTGAGATTCCGTTTCCTGAAGGCGAACTGCTTCTGGATGGTCACGCCCGCGTCAAGCAGGCGGCGGGCAGTTTTGGCCGCTTCTCCTCTGATGAAGAGATCCAGAGGAGGAAGCCCCAGGAAGGAGTTCAGGCCAGCAAAGGGGGTGGAGAGCGTCGCGCTCGTGATCGCCCGACAAGCGCGGCCCTGCACTTTGGTAAGAGCCTCCAGAACCCCTTTGGTCTCCAGGGCACTGTTCCAAATGATAAGCCGGCGAAGGAAATGGCCGGTCTAACAATGGCAGTGTAAATCCACCAGAGGCGGCGGGGGGTAAGGCCCCAGGTGGCGCCGAATGCACGGCGAAGCTGCGCAAGCGTCGCAAGGGCCTTGCGAGTTTTGCTAGTGACGTGAGGGGTCCAACTCAACTTGTGATCGAGGGTAACGCCCAGACATCTAATTTGCTTCTCCATGGCGATAGGCTTGCCATAGAGGACGAGGGGTTCAATCCTCCAGTTTCGCCAGCTGGTGAACATGATAGCAACGGTCTTGGATTCAGAAAATTTCAAACCACAACTACCAGCCCACATTTCAGCGCGGCGGATGAGGCTTGCATAAGGTCCCGAAGAACATCAGGTGACGGGCCAGCCACAATAGCTGTGACATCGTCAGCATAGCCAGTCTTGTGCACCGGGTCTGGACCAGAGCTGCAGAGCAACTCATCCATGACCAGGTTCCAGAGGACCGGGCTAAGGACTCCACCTTGCGGCCCACCTTTCTGGACATCAATAGTGCGCGAATGCCCGAGGAGGTGCGAGGTGACAGTCCGGTTGGAGATCATATACATGATCCAACGGGTAAGGTGCTCGTGCGTCGCCCGGGATTCCAGGGCGCGCTGAAAGGCATTGAAAAGCACATTGTTAAAAGCACCATCAATGTCGCGGAAGAGGGAGAGCGCGTAACCGGTACCCAGAACGGCTCTTTCCAGCCTGTCGACAATGGCATGCAGCGCACTTTCGATGGAGCGGCCAGAACGAAAGGCGTGCTGATTAGAGGAGAGCTGGGAGTTCCGCAGCTCAACAGAAAGTAGGCGCCAGAGGACCAGTCTTTCAAGCAGCTTGAGGAAAAAAGAGGTCAAGCTGATGGGCCGGAACGAATTGGCAGAGTGGTAGTCTGCCTTCCCAGGTTTAGGAAGGAAGACGACAGTGGCCTGCTGCCAGGCGGACGGGACATACCCGAGGGTGATGCACGCCTTGAGCAGCTTGCAAAGGAGGCCAAGGAACCTGTTATTCTTCACTGCTTCCCGAAGGAACACAGGGTAAATGTTGTCAGGCCCTGGCGACTTGAAGGGGGCAAAGGAATTAACAGCGCGCGCTGTTTTCTCTTTGGTGATGACATTCGCAGCAAGGACAAAACCACCCGGGGAGTGGTCGTGCGGACCATGCTGCGGGGGAGCCCGGGGGAAAGAGTTGGTAAGCATGAGCTCCAACGATTCACCCGGGTTCTCAGCGAGCCGGCCATCCGGCTTTTTAATCACTGAGAGCTTAGACATTTCGTCGAGAGTAAGCGCTTTAACCATGCACGAGGTTGGTTTGGCGCTCTCCAACTCCGCGCAGTATTGGCGCCACTTTTCGGACTTCGCTTTCCTGATTTCACGCTTAAAGTCGCAGGCAGCGTCTTGATAAGCGGACAGGTCCGCTGGGTCCTTGCTTTTCCTGGCTCTGCGCTGGAGTTGCATCGCTTTTCGCCGGAGAGCTCCGAGCGCAGGATTCCACCAGGGGGCTGATTTTTTGCCTTTGTACGCTTCGAGCGGACAGGAGTCTGTATGGGCTACCATAATGGCTTCGCTAAGGGAATCAGCGAGGTTGTCAACATCCTGGCACGTGGTGGGAATAGTCGGTTCCAACTGGCGGACCTGGCGTTGCAGCGATTCTGCAAACGTCGTCCAATCAGAATTCCGGACATTCCTTTTCTAAACGATACCAGGGTTGGGACTGGTAGTCTGCAGTCGGAAGCGGACAAAGCGGTGGTCGGACAGAGATTCCTCATCCCACACCTCCCAATTTCTGACCGAAGCGGCCAGGTTTTGAGAAGCCAGGGTGGCATCCAGAACCTCAGTCCACCGACCGTTGTCAAAGGTGGGCGTGCCACCAGAGTTGCAGAGCAACATGCTAGTAGTGCAGATGTAGGCAAGGAGTTCCTCGCCCCTGCTGTTAACACTCTTGCTTCCCCAGTGGGTGTGGTGGGCGTTAAGGTCCCCGCCCACCAGCAGCTCAAATCTATTATCTGAGCAGTACTCCACCAGGGAAGAGAGGGAGGGTGGGACGGCGGGGCCGTCGCCAGGAATATAGATCGAGGCGATGAGCACCGTGCGGTTAGGAATGAGGTTGGTGGATTGAATGACACAGAGGTCTCGGTCGGAGAGGTCCGGTCTGTGCCAGGCTTTGAGATGGGGATTCGCTAAAACGGAAGCTCTGGGTTGCTGAGAAACGGAAAAGCAGTCAAAGCCAGAGGGCACGTTAAGGATCTTACCTTTCCTCGACCAGGGCTCCTGCAGCAGAACGATGCCCGGGTTGACAAGGCTAGCAACTCTCACCAGGTTGGTCGAGGCCGCGATGCAGTGTTGCAGGTTGAGCTGCAGGAAGTGCACCACGGGCGGGCCCGAGGTTCTTGCAGCCGTCTGCTGGCCTACGCCGAGTCGTTGAGGAGTCTCGCCTCCTCCTCAGCGGTAATAGCCGGGGCCACCACTTCTATGGGCTCCTCCCGGATCGGTTCCAAGACTGGGGCAGCAACTACCGGGACAGCAACTACCGGGGCGGCATCCACCGGGGCAGCAGCTGCCGGGTCGGCCGTCACATCCTCAGTCTGGCTTTCCGGTTGGGCCACGACGGTGACCTGGGCAGGTGGCTTGCGGCCCATGGTCGGAGCAGCCGCCGCACTAGCGCACTGGGTGAGGCCAGAGCGGATCGTGTTCCGGGCGGGTTTCCGGCCCTTCGCACTCCCGACTGACGCAGCGGCCTTGGCGGCTTTGCCTCGCACAGGGTCCACGTTAGCGGAGTGGTCGTGACGCGCCGGGGCACCTGCGCTGGAACGGTTCACAGCGGTGTGCTTACCTGTGCGCGCACGCTTCTCCGGTGGCGGTGGTCGGGTGGCGTCAGATTCGAAGCTGAACAGCTGAATCTGTGTCAGACCGGCATTGATGTAGGACATGTCAGGACAGCGGAGCATCCAGCTGTCTGAGAGTCCGAGGATGGCCGTGAAACCATCGCCTCCTGGCTTGTTGATGGCCTGGTGAACTACGACACCGTTAGCCGGCAGATCCGGGTGGATCGCCAGCAGAACGCGTCGCAGCTCGTCGGCGTTGATGATGGCGCTACGAGCCGGTATCCAGGCTCGGTGCCGGTGAGTTCGAGGTCGCTCGTCCTCCCTGTAGATTTGCAGGTGACCCAGTTCCTCGCCCCAGTCAAGGTCCTTCAGCGTCGTGAGCAACTGCTGGCTTGACCGGTCATCGGCGGGCTGGATCATGAGGGCTGAGTCCTGAAAGCTGGTTTTCGCGACATTCAGGACGGTGCCGGCCAGCGTCATCTGGAGCAAGCGGGAATCCACCTTGCGCCAGATTTGATCGAGCTGGTCAGCGGTGAGAGGCGTGTCACGGCCTTGAATAACAATGGCCGGCAGCCTCTTAGCCACCGCAGCGTAGGGTCGCTTTGGCTTAGTGGTCTTGCCGCCACCACCCTCAGCAGAGCCCTTCTCCGACGTGGAATTCGCACGTGCGGGGGCCCCACTTTGGGAGGAAGCAGCAGCCTCACTAGAAGCCTCGGCGGCCCCAGGCATTGGTTGGCTGGCGGGTTCCGCTCCCAGGTTGGGCGCCGCCTTCTCCGCGGATGCCGCAGAGTCGGCATCGCCCTCTCCAGAGGCGGCCGCCTTGTTTTTCCGCTCCGCAATTTTTAGCCGAAGGCGGAGTCGATCGCGGGCTTTGCGCCGCGTTAGCCCTTGAGCCATCAGTTCCAGCAGCTCAGGTGGGTCCTGAGCCGCGGCAGTGGCTGGGCCAGTGGTATTGGGGACGCTGGGATTCCGAGCGTTGCCCCTGCTGGAGTCCTCAGTTGCCGCGTCTCCAGCCGAAACCGGCTGGGCAGCGGTGTCCTGGGATGCGCTGTTGGAACTCAAGTTCTCCATGAGTCGCTGAAAAATTTGGGGTGCTAAATAGTGAGAGACTGCCTGACCGCAAACCCCTAGCCACACAGCCAGCAAAAAGATAGCAACCAAGGGGGGAGCCAGCCCCCGCGGTCCGACCGCTAGCGGCCGAGTTTGACCCCGGCCAACTGCCAGCAGCGCGGTACATGACTGTGGCTGGCGCGTTAGGCTGCGCCAAGGCCTGCGGACTGGCCGCATACCACTGTTAAGGTCAAAAGGTAACACCTGTCCCTCAGAGCACTTGGCCCCAAGGTACCCAGTTTGGCCAGAGCCAGGAATGGGTGGTCCATCGCCAGAGCCCAGTCAGCGATAACAGCTCGCGGGAACTGGTACCCAGGGTTGGCTTGCGTGACAGCTAGATAGAGGATGCCAACAGACATGGGCTCCATCTGGCCACGACCTGCTCAAAAAGAGGGTAGAGCAGGTGCAGAGCATCGCAGGATAACCTGTCTCATACTCTGCGGGCATGCTGCCTTCGCCTTGCGAGCCTAGGATAAATTTCAAAAGTCTTTCTTCTTTGCTGCTTACAAGTACATTTTAAGCAGTGCTCTAAATTGATTTTATTGATACAGTCCCATAATTTTGACTTCTCATTTGTTGACCACTTGATCAATGCTCCTAAAGCATGTCGAGCGTTGTCTTTTTGAACTCGCGGCCAGATTTAAGGTATGAATAGTTACCTCAGCTCTAGCTTTGGCAGAACAGCAAAGTCCAACAAAACTAAGTTTGGCACAAATACGAGCTTGAATTGGTAATTTCATGTGCAAACCAGTTAAAGACCTGACAGTTGCCACTATAAACTGCGAAAACTGTCTTCTAACGAATTTGGTTCCTCGAACATGATCTGTCAGTTATAATTCAAGGCGTCACTTAGAGTGTGAAGCAGATTGATTCCAGACAGAAAGACGGGCTGAGCAAAAGCTCGGACAAGCACTTTAAGTTGTTTAAGAAACTGGTAGCTTGGGAAGTGACTTTAAAGATGGATATCATTAGATAAGCTTATTTTTATGGCCCTCTGTAGTGGGTAAGGGTTACGCAACAATGTACATGTAATTACCTGTATTTCTCGCGAAAATAATGGACCCAAATCAATGAAAATTTGAAATCTGAAAAGCTTGGAACACCAAAGCTACGATGTTCAAGATACGCGATCATCCGCAAGGTACGCTCGTAATCTCAAAGTATATTCGGGGGTCATGCACAGATTGTACGTGTCAGGGGTTGCGTGACAAATTAAAGAACAGGAAATAGGCGGAGGTTAGGTCATTGATGTGCAATACATGTACTCCCCTGACCCGTGCATATTGAGTGATACATATCAGATCTTGGACCTGGACACTGGCAGGATTTGCTCGACCGAAGACTTATTGATGTGCGGCAAACAAAAAGTCCACCCTTATGTTGTTACAACGTAGGAATAATTAGTATGACTAAAGTTTACAGTGAACGATTCTCAAAATACCCCAGAAAATTGGTTGAATTTTGTCTAATATTCGAATTTTCGTGTCATATTTTTACTTTCACATAAAAATAATTTTGTAACTTCGAATTTGGAGTCGCGCACTTATCTCTCGTGATTTAAACAACCAACACATATAAGTACATGTACTAATGGTTTATTATTAACTGTTTCTGCTGGCTTTGGTTAAAATTACAGTAGGTTATATTGCGCACAACGAAATTTGCGCCTATTTTTAACGCTGCATGTACACTGTACATGTAAAAAAACAGAATTAAAGATGGGCAGTCAATGCCTAGCTTTCTCTGAAAAAAAATCCTGAAAATTGCAGCATTTTTTGGATCAAATTTATCAACACAAATTAAATTCCATGTACTTTCGCATTACTTTTATTCTACAATGAAACGTTCAATGCCAAAGAAGAGCCTGTTTTACTGTTTAGACATTCTGTTGATGCCCCAATAGCATCCAGCTAGCGAATGTCTTTCTTACAAAAAAATGTTCGTGCAAAGAGCTTCCTATACGTGCTGAACACTCACTCAAACTCCTACAGCATACGGCACAGTCACGTACCCCTCCCCCGTTATATTCGTTATTACATTAGGCTTCCTTATAGAGCATTAAAAAAGTAGCTGGAGGCATGCAGTGCCCGCTATAGCTCCCCGACATTTGATACAGCTTACTTACGTCAGCTAACTTGTAATGTTTTTTTCGCCACTAAAGCAATATATAGTTTAGCTGAAATACGGTCTTGTAAACTACCATTGCAGGAGGTGGGCGCGGCGGAAGACTGTATATAGGAGTTGTTGGTTTGGTTAAGCTTACAATATGCTTACATTTGATTTGACTTGCTGGCAGTTCCGCAAACGAGGAACAGAAATTCCTCATAAAAATATTGGGAGACGGCCTGGCTGCAGAGGATTTAACATTCGAAGGAAGTGTAATGAAAAAACCACCAATAGTCATAAACGAATGCATTAACAAGCACAGTTTTTCCGGTGATTGTTACCACGAAAAGCTATTAAAATTGAGCAAAAATATATTGCTGTTCCGTATGCTTAGCAGAGGAACTAAAATCAATCATTCTGATACTTTTAAAGCTGATTTTCTGCAAAAAATGCTACAAAATAATTGCAAGAAACTTCTCTTTTCGCTACTTTGGGATTTCAACAATACTCAGTTGAATTAAATTACTCTTGTTTTATGCATGAACAAGGAAGTAGTCATCGAATGGGAGATTGTAAAAATGGACCGGTAAGCCTTCTTGTTCGGATCTGGAGAACGGATGGATTACTTTCCAATCCAAGTCTAGGTTTATCTTAAAAAAGCAATAATTTCTTTACGCTTTATTTCCAGAGTATAAACGGCATTCGTATGTAGTAAAATTGGACACTTTTCTCTCCGATTGATTTGCACTTTTCTTAATAATCTGCGAAAGGCACAAACAAAGCCTAGTCTTTTCACCAAGTTTGCTAATTTGATCGATAGTGGCTCGGCATGGCTAGCCAATCATAGAACAAGAAGGGAAAGAAAATAGACGATACGCTAAATAGACGGCGTGGATGTGCTTTAGCACCGAAATGTACATTGTAGCGTAAAAGAGCAATGTACATCATGGGGTTAAGGGGCAGTTCGGTTGGGCTAGAGTGGTGGACCAATTATCGACGCCCCTGAAAATTTCTCTAACACCCCTCACAACCCCAGCATAACACCCTTCCCCCACACGAGTGTAGACAGTCAATAAAGATCATCTAGTTTAAAAAATCTCTAGCTTTTTTTATTAAAATAATTATACAGAGAAGCCTCTGCGAGCACGATACCCGCAATGTCATCCTCTACAGAACAGAACCGCAATAAAAGCTGCGGCTGTCACACTGCATCATCAATGTCCTTAAATGGAATGTCAAGAAAGACTTCAAAAATTTTGGCACTGATCACGGCTTTGAGTGTGGCTGCTACATTGCTGTACGTTTTTGTCCTACTGGTCCCAGCCTGGAGAATAGTTCGCGTGGACTCCGATGCCATTGAATCTATTCTAGCTAATCACAGCAGCGATGGCGAGGATGTTAGCAGGCAGCGAGAGGCCTTAGCCAAAGATCCCCTATTGCGAAATAGGACTGCTAATTCTTTTCGGGAGTGTCTGCTGCTACGGGAGCAAACTAAGACGCAACATTCAACAGAAAATTCTAGTTCAACTTTGGCTCGACAGGAAAAATCGAAAACTGACAATCGTTCTAAACAGTCAAGCGTCGAACAATTAAAGAGTCACGTGCTGGAAATACTTGCTGGTTCGATTAAAGCGACTGCTGAAACTGGGCGAAATCAATCGGAAACGGTGAGAGAAGATGAATGTGAGAGAGGAGATGGAGTTGGAGAAGAGGCAACGGGGAAAAGAGACCGGAGGGAGAAGAAGAGACGGGAGAAGAAGAGACGGGGGGAGAGAAGAGACCGGAGGGAGAGAAGAGACCGGAGGGAGAGAAGAGACCGGAGGGAGAGAAGAGACCGGAGGGAGAGAAGAGACCGGAGGGAGAGAGAAGAGAGGGGAGACAATCAGGGAGTACGAGAGCCACATCATCATCTCACCAGATTACGCAACACTCATCCACCAACCCCCGCTGACAACAGGTGGGTGAATCGTCATTCTCCCGCGACCACTGCTGGTTCATCGACTTGCGCTGGTCCGCCGGCTCACCACCACCTTCGCCGAGCACCTCGGCAGTCGACACAGCCGCTCGTCACTATGTGGACTGCATCCGAGCCCTGTTTTTACTGGCCGTCTGCCTTCTACTGTGCCACTGCCTGAGCCTCACCGGCACAATGTACGCGTGCTTCGCCGGGCAAATGACAGCCACCTGTCTGGCCGTGCTGCTGGTGACTCACTGCCTCACCCTCAGCCAGCTGGTGGCTGCCGCTGTGCTTCAGGACGCATCAGTTGAACTGGAGAGTCGCCAGCTGCTAGGCCTGATGGACGCGGCAGGATTTCCGTCTGGTTCCGGTGACGCTGTGACCGTCTGGCGTGGCAACTGGTGCTTGGGCTTGCTGTGCCTGCTGTGCTGCTGCTCCGGCCTGCAGATGCTGCTGCTGCTGGTGCTGTGGGCGCCGTGTCAGAAGCGCAGCTGCAGCTCCAGCATCTACAAGCCCTGCCGGAAAGTCGACAATCAAAACGCTGCCTCCAGTGCCGCGGCCGCTGCCGCTGAAGCCTCGGAGAATCCCGCTCATGGCGAGGCAGCTACCGACGATAAAAATCCACTGATCTAATTTTTCTATCATTATTTTTTACCGCCTCTAAACTTCCCATTTATTTATCAATATTCCCGTTAGTAAAATTGACAAAAAATAAAACATGTTATGTTTTTCTTGTTCGTGTTTTTGTTCGTTTCAATATTTCGTTGTTTAAAATTAAAAGAACAAAATTTTTTCACTGTTTTTTTTGGTTTTTACTTTATATACTTCGATAGATTTTGTTAATATGGATTTTTTGAGGTGTTGGGCTTCTTGCGCAGGTTTTTGAGGTGGCGGGTTTTGTGGGGTGGCGGGATTTGCGAGGTGGCGGGTTTTGTGAGGTGGCGGGTTTTGCGAGTGTGAGGTGGTGGGCTTTGTGAGGTGGCGGGTTTTGCGAGTGTGAGGTGGTGGGCTTTGTGAGGTGGCGGGTTTCGCGAGTGTGAGGTGGTGGGCTTTGTGAGGTGGCGGGTTTTGCGAGTGTGAGGTGGCGGATTTTTTGTGATGGGATTTTTGGCGACGCATATATTTTATTATTGTGTCGGTTTTTTAAGTTTTCGTGACATGTAGCATTGAATTTTTACTGCTAACTATATTAGCATTCTGAGTCGTTAAATTAGTCGCATTTTCCAGGGTTAATTATAGTTTTACTCTAACATCCTAACATATTGTGCGTTCGAGTGTTGCAGCAAGCAAGGCTAAAACTGACTGACTGTCTTTTAATGGATTTGCCTTAATTTTAGTCCAGATTCTGACCAGGTAGCTACACTTATGTCGAATAATGCTTCAGCATACATGTCGTGCGCCTTCGTGGGACCGAGTGGTCCCGGACATTCGCACACTGGGACATCCGGAATTCGGGTCACGGATCCTATAAATACGAGAGTATAAACATTTAGTTGAATTTTTAGCCAACGCAGTTGTACCAGGAACTAATAGGAAAACTTTAATTTTAAAAAGAATTACTAAATTGATAAAGTGAATGCGGTTGTGGGTCTGTAAATTAGGCGCTATTATGAACTAAAGAATTGGGCGCCACAAAAAAATCAAAGGATTGGGCGCCATTTAGAATTAGAGGATTAGGCGCCATTTAGAATTAGAGGATTGGGCGCCATTTAGAATTAGAGGATAAGGCGCCATTTAGAATTAGAGGATTGGGCGCCATTTAGAATTAGAGGATTGGGCGCCATTGAGAATCAAAGGATTGGGCGCCTTTTATAATCAGAGGATTGGGCGCCATTGAGAATCAGAGGATTGGGTGCCATTGAGAATCAAAGGAGTTGGCGCCATTGAGAATCAAAGGATTGGGCGCCATTGAGAATCAAAGGATTGGGTGCCATTGAGAATCAGAGGATTGGGTGCCATTGAGAATCAGAGGATTGGGCGCCATTGAGAATCAGAGGATTGGGCGCCATTTAGAATTAAAGGATTGGCCACCATTGAGAATCAAAGGATTGGACGCCATTGAGAATCAAAGGATTGGACGCCATTGAGAATCAAAGGATTGGCCACCATTGAGAATCAAAGGATTGGCCACCATTGAGAATCAAAGGATTGGACGCCATTGAGAATCAAAGGATTGGGACGCCATTTAGAATCAAAGGATTGGGCGCCATTGAGAATCAAAGGATTGGGCGCCATTGAGAATCAAAGGATTGGGCGCCATTGAGAATCAAAGGATTGGGCGCCATTTAGAATCAGAGGATTGGGCGCCATTGAGAATCAGAGGATTGGGCACCATTGAGAATCAGATGATTAGGCGCTATTAAGAATCAAAGGATTGGGCGCCGTTTTGAGTCAATGGAATCAGTGAAATCGTGTGAATGTGAATTAATATGGAGCGTGAAGGACTGCAGAGTTCAACTTTCACGACACCGAGAGTGCTATTACACCCGCTCACAGCATCCAATATCGAGGTCACGAGCGTGAAAACTCAATGGCTTTCTCAGTAATATCCGCTTTCCCTTTCGCTTTACCCCACAATATATACCGCTACTCTAAGTATGAATGCCAGTAAAAGGAGTACCATATATACAAACATGCACGCGATTTGGTCTGTCTATATATTATGTATATAAATAATGGTGAAAGGCTAGAGACCTGGTAATTGGACTTCGGATCGAGACTTAATCCGAAAATTTTATTTTTCCTTTCTGTTTCTCTTTCTCTATCCATCCCTGCCGCGTGGTCTTTCTATACTTTCTCTTTCATTGGTTAGATTTTTATTTTCTCTATTCAATGGGGTGCTCGTATCCACCAAAATCCGAGTAAAATTCTCTGTTGAATGAAAATGCATTGCAAATGACTGGAGTGGCCCGTTGCGATGAGTCATCGTGTTTGCGGGCTGCAAAGGTACGGCTTGGTGCCCCGGGAGTCCAGGACAGCGTTGGAAGGGCTGCCTTTTGCGTTCGTATAGAGTGGATCTGTGAGTCTCTATGAGTGTCTATGAGGATCGATGAGAGTAGCTTTGTGACACTTTATTGTGTCCCTTGAGACTCTACCTAAGACCTGAGGGGAGAATGGAAGAAGGGAAGGGGAGAGGGGAGAGTGGGGGAGGGGAGAGTGGGGGAGCGGAGAGTGGGGGTGAGGGTAGAGTGGAGGAGGGGAGAGTGGGGGGAGAGTGGGGGAGGGGAAGAGTGAGAGAGGGGAGAGTGGCAGAGGGGAGAGTGGCAGAGGGGAGAGTGGGGGGGAAGAGTGGCAGAGGGGAGAGTGAGAGAGGGGAGAGTGAGAGAGGGGAGAGTGAGAGAGGGGAGTGGCAGAGAGGGGAGTGGCAGAGGGGAGAGTTGCAGAGAGGGGAGATTGGGAGAGGAAAGTGGCAGACAAACAAGGGAGTGATGGTGGTGGGTAGAAAAGTAAGAGAAGAGTCAGAAAAGGCGAGTAATAAATTATAGGAGAGAAAGATTGTATTAAAAGAGGGGATAGAGAATTTACCGCGTGCAAAGTAGTTGATTCGATTTTAGATCCGCGCAAATGACTCAATTCGGTAAAATAAAATTCGTTAATTCCTTGATCAAAGATCCCCGATATTTTCAAAAACCCCCATCTCCCATCAAAAAACCGTTAACTGCCTCAGCTGAAATGATTGTAAGAACCGACTTTAAAACTCCCCATCACACGGACCGATTTGATCCAATGAGCCCCAGCCAATAGGAAGGCCCCGCACCAATGTCCAAATAGCGCGCAGCCAACCCCAAAGCGAGTATTGGATCTGAGCCGCTTTTTTTCAACTAGCAGAATTTTATTTAAAAGCCTCAATTTTTGTAGTGGGTATTAATGCAAATTTGGCATTTGCAAGCTCTGATCGTGAATTATCTAAAAAAACATTTGTTGCCGATAAATCGACAGTTGTGTTTTTATGTACAGTCAATTTGGATTATCGCTATAGTGCAGTTGAGTGATTTATTAATTTAAATTCAAGGTGAGTTTTTGTTTTGATCTTTACGCTTTTTGAGTCCAATTTATCAACTCCCATTCCCCTTGATTCAGCGCGCCCTATTTGATTCAGCGCCCCTTTCTTCGGCGCCCCTTTGATTCAGCGCCTCTTTGATTCAGCGCCCTTTGATTCATTCAGCGCCCCTTTCATCAGTGCCCCTTCGGCGCCCCTTGATTAAGCGCCCCTTTGATTCAGCGCCTCTTTGATGCAGCGCCCTTTCTTCGGCGCCCCTTTCTTCGGCGCCCCTTTGATTAAGCGCCCCTTTGATTCAGCGCCTTTTTGATTCAGCGCCCAGCGCCCTTTGATTTAGCGCCCCTTTGATTCAGCGCCTTTTTGATTCAGCGCCTTTTTGATTCAGCGCCCAGCGCCCTTTGATTTAGCGCCCCTTTGATTCAGCGCCTTTTTGATTCAGCGCCCCTTTCTTCGGCGCCCCTTGATTTTTGAAACGCTTAACTGCTATAGACACAAGCTAAGTCAGGTGACTGCTTTGATTGCTAGTGATCATAAATCACAGGAAAAACCGACCTATTGGAAAAAAGTTCAATCGAATGCATGATGCGGGATTCGCGTTCATGATTTTTTTTTTCATCTAGGCATAAAATTATTAATTTGCTATTGAGTAGATCCAAGCTAAACGAACCTATCAACTTGATTTTCGCATATTTTTAATGTATCTTCTATATAGATGCATGGGATTGGGATATGCCGGTCAAAGGCTTCTGTTCCCGTAACGTGCAGTTAGTTGCCAAGAGCTTTTGTATGCATATATATATGAATCGAATGTCACTAAATAAAAAATACATTTGAGCATAATTTGATTCCTTTTATCCTATGCCGATAACTTTATCTATAAAGATTGCGTCACATTACTCAAAAAATTGTTAAACGTCTCATTAATCAAATTTAATGTGTTTGTGATTGATTTGCGCGAACTGTAGAGAGAGAGAGAGAGAGAGAGAGAGAGAGAGAGAGAGGAGTTGTTGCGTATTATAGGTTCGAAAACTTCAAAGTCCAATTGCGCTTTCGTGATGCTTAGAAAACCCCTTGGATACCCCCGTTATGCGAACCACTTTCTATAGAGAGTATCGAATGTCCTTTAATCTGGGTCGTTTGTATTTCTCAGACAGTTGAGTAATAATAAATTCGCATAAAATTCCGACCGAATAGTAAATCCCTATGAAAATGTGGGATTCATATAGAACTATAATAGCATATACTATATAGCATTGCGGGAGGTTGGCAATAAATGTACAGAGAAGTCGTAAAGACAGACATTTGCCAGGTTATTTCACACCTTGTCCCGAGAGTGATGATAGATTGAAAAGATAATAATGATAATGATACTTTTTTAAAGGCTAATAATCTATTTAGTTGGCATAGCTATAGGACCAAAGGGAATTGAGGAAGTCAAGGTTTGGGGACCACACACGTGGGAAGGTGAAGACGGCAGGCAGGTAGACAACAATGTTCTAGCCGTGCAGATTGCAAAGTAAACGGCGTGAGTAACTATACCTATAAATATAGCGTTAAATGCATCGCCATCTAACAAGTGATTAAATCTTAACAAACTATTTGATTCTCCAGGCTCCGAAAAAAATGATTATGATGACGTCATGCACTCCAAGTGCACAGCAGCATCAGCAGCCAGCAACAGCCGCCTGCAGAAATCGTGAATTCAAATGGGAATCAAATGAGCTACTTTACAATTCCCCAGCAACAACAACAACAGCAGGGAAGTCCAAATCGACACACCCAGACTTCACTGTGCGACTTGA
This sequence comes from Macrostomum cliftonense, assembly GCA_950096795.1. Taxonomy (NCBI): domain Eukaryota; kingdom Metazoa; phylum Platyhelminthes; family Macrostomidae; genus Macrostomum; species Macrostomum cliftonense. Next base: position 114,919 of record CATNEM010000184.1, read on the forward strand.
AGCCCGAGGCTGGTTGGACGACGCATGAAATGCCAGCTCCGGCTCAGGCTGTGTACCACCAGCTGGTTGGCAATGCGGACACGAATCAGACAGTGTTTCACCAGCAGCAGCATCTGCCTCAGCACGAACCACCGCAACCGATTCGGTACATTTCTGGAGACCTGCTCGCTGCCCACGAGTCAGTTAACAACAGTCAGCACCAGTACCATCATCAGCATCATCAGCATCATCAACAGGCAGCACAGCAGCCGGAGCTGCAGCATTCATCGACAATACATCAGCAACAACATCACACAGACATTTCGTCAATCTATCTATTCACCACGGAGGTCTATCAGCAGCAGCAGCAGCAGCAGCAGACTTACCAGTATCAACAGCAACAGCCACACCTGCAGTTCAATGACAATCAGCACATTCTTCACTCACAGCAGCAGCAGCAGCCGCCTCAGCCGCCAGCAAGTCTTCCTCAGAGTCAGCACCAACCAGACTCCGATGAAGCTGCGTCGGTAGCCGCCGACTCCGGCGAGCAGTGCCTGTTCAAAGCGGTTGAACGACGCGCCTGCGACGTCTGCGGCGACACGGCAGCCGGATTTCACTGCGGCGCCTTCGTGTGCGAGGCCTGCAAAAAATTCTTCATCAGATCGACTCGGGCCGGCATGCAGGGCGGCCTCGGGGTCAAATACAGCTGCAGCAAGGTGGGCCGCTGCGACGTTACCAAGGAGACTAGGACGCACTGCCAGCACTGCCGCTACAAGAAGTGCCTCATGCTGAATATGTTTCCGCCAGGTGAGCATTGCGGCTTTCTATCTGTCTATCAATCTATCAATCCATCAATCAATCTATCTATCTATCTATCTATCTATCTATCTATCTATCTATCTATCTATCTATCTATCTATCTATCTATCTATCTATCTATCTATCTATCTATCTATCTATCTATCTATCTATCTATCTATCTATCTATCTATCTATCTATCTATCTATCTATCTATCTATCTATCTATCTATCTATCTATCTATCTATCTATCTATCTATCTATCTATCTATCTATTATCTATCTATCTATCTATCTATCTATCTATCTATCTATCTATCTATCTATCTATCTATCTATCTATCTATCTATCTATCTATCTATCTATCTATCTATCTATCTATCTATCTATCTATCTATCTATCTATCTATCTATCTATCTATCTATCTATCTATCTATCTATCTATCTATCTATCTATCTATCTATCTATCTATCTATCTATCTATCTATTATCTATCTATCTATCTATCTATCTATCTATCTATCTATCTATCTATCTATCTATCTATCTATCTATCTATCTATCTATCTATCTATCTATCTATCTATCTATTATCTATCTATCTATCTATCTATCTATCTATCTATCTATCTATCTATCTATCTATCTATCTATCTATCTATCTATCTATCTATCTATCTATCTATCTATCTATCTATCTATCTATCTATCTATCTATCTATCTATCTATCTATCTATCTATCTATCTATCTATCTATCTATCTATCTATCTATCTATCTATCTATCTATCTATCTATCTATCTATCTATCTATCTATCTATCTATCTATCTATCTATCTATCTATCTATCTATCTATCTATCTATCTATCTATCTATCTATCTATCTATCTATCTATCTATCTATCTATCTATCTATCTATCTATCTATCTATCTATCTATCTATCTATCTATCTATCTATCTATCTATCTATCTATCTATCTATCTATCTATCTATCTATCTATCTATCTATCTATCTATCTATCTATCTATCTATCTATCTATCTATCTATCTATCTATCTATCTATCTATCTATCTATCTATCTATCTATCTATCTATCTATCTATCTATCTATCTGTCTATTCAAGCTAGACAATCTATGCTCGAAAATTAAGTGTTTACCAAAATTAGTCACACATTACCCTAAAAAAATAGAGAAAAAAATTTGCGACGTACTTTTAACTGAATTCCCTTCCACCGTACCCTCCCTAACTGCGCAATTCCGTAGAATTAACCGCGTGACCCCAGCGTACCAAATCTACACTGGCTGAAGCAGCTATAGTTCCCCCAAGCCACAATATTCGAATCACTTTCTCTTGGACTCGCTAAATAAAGCATAAATAAGAAACACAGCTCTTCTCCTTTTTACAGATATACGTAGGAAATATTTTTTCTAAGCACAATTCATAGGAAAAAATGATTATGCCTTGTCAAAAAAAGTTGTAAGCCTTGCGCATGTACCTGCAACACCTGTCTGTTCTTTTGTGAACTGTTTTATTTTAAGTATAGTCACGTTTCTTCAGAATCGACGCGAAGTGAAAGTTCCTATAACGGACCCATGAGTTCGCGATAAAAAAATGAAATTCAACAATGAAAACACAGACCGCGAATGACAGACAACAAAGACTATAAATAAAGGGAGAGCCTTGTCTTATAGCCTAGTCAGACTTGGACACGCTCACTCTCACACTGATGGATAAAGATGTATGCGGGCCCATGTTAAGAGACTTGTCCCAAAGTCCCAATTTGCTGTGTATAGGTTCGCTCTTCCCCTAGCACCTAGCGCTGCAGTTGTTGATGTCCAAAATCTTGACCAACATGAACACTTAAAATTGAAAATTTTCTTCCCATATATATGTGTAGGGCTATTTTGAAAGAAAAGTGAAAGGCCAAATTTTGGTGGAAACCTTGTCATGCAGCATGTGCGTAATACAAGTGGCATTGTGTGAGGTGTGTGTGTGTGTGCGTTGCTTCCTTTAACTTTTTTGTCGCTATGCGGGGAGTCCTCGGGACCCCGTCAAGCCGCCTCTCCCCAAATCCCAATTCGCACCCTATAGACGGAGCTCAGAAATCAACGACAGAGCTCAAAAGCCAGCAGGCAGGGCTGAGGAAAAAAAAATTTGAATGAAAACACAACAATTTTATTAAACTGTCTGGGGAGGATTCTCCCTCCTCTGGGGAGAAAAACAGTTATGATTTTTTTGTATTGACTAGGCCACGAATCCCAAACAGATGCTTGACAGATGCTTCAAGGTCAAAACCTGTCAACTTGTTTTAGCAGTAACCAGTTGTTCCAAGGTTGTCAACGACTTAAGAAATCTAAACAGTTTTTTATTGTTAAGCACAGTATAGCGGTAGGAATTTCCACCTGTTACTTAGGGATGAGTACTTGGAAAGCCTCTCACTGTTGGGGTCTCTCTTTCCCTGACTATTTTCCCTATGTTAAATATTTTATTTTACTTACACTTGTCGTTTCCAACGCAACATTCTTTCCCATTCTTATAGACCAATATTAACGAAGGAATAAAAATTGAAAGTGAAATATTTCGAATGTTCCAACAAGCAATGCATTCCTGTAGGATCACCTTTTCTGCCTTGTTTATTTCATTTTTCCCCAATGCTTCTACTCCCACTAAAGGAATAGGTACCAAACAAACTGTAAAAAAGCACAAAAAATTACGATATAGAGGTCTTTGTTAATTTTTTGTTTTCTATAGCATGCAGGCAAGGTGATCCCCAAGACGATCGAGTGTAACCATGTTAGGCCGTGTACCATTTGAGCTTCGCTATAGTGTATCTTTCTTATCCAAGCTAGCAGAACCTGCTACAGACTTTCTTTTCCTAATAGTAAAAAAAACCTTCGGAGCCCTAAGAAGCCCCCAAAACGATCTTCCTTCCTGTTGCTTCTGGGGGCGATTTGACTCGAATTTCGGTACACTTTATAAGCTGTACTAGCCTCGGTCTACCCAGCGGTCTAATGAGGACCCCCCCCCCCAACCCGAACCAAATGCCTGCGGCCAGCTCTGAAGCAGAACCTGGCCAAGGCTAAGCAGGTTTCTTTTTTAAAAAGCAATTTATGAGTCAGAGAAACTGGTTTGTCCCTTCCTGTGTTGCTGTTTCCAACAATTGGGTCAAACTGTCGGGGCGCCTGTGACTGCAGGCCTTTTCCTGCAATCCAGGGGATTATAGTGGATGGTGATTCTCAGGGAAATACAGCAGGCGTGTGCGTCTTTGGCTCTCTCTGTCTGGTTGGACCTAACATCACATGATGTAGCCAACGTGAGTGGGACTCATTTGGATTATGCAATTAGTCGAAAAAATTCAGATTTTCTCAATTTGCTTCTTCGATACTTTAAAATTGAAAATTTGGCTTAGTGGCTGAAGGAACTGATAGAAATAAAGACGAAGGAATAAAGTCAGTCAGACAGACGGACAGACAGACAGACAGACAGACAGACAGACAGATAGCCAGACAGACAGACTGACAGACAGACAGATAGCCAGACAGACAGACTGACAGACAGACAGATAGACAGACAGACAGACAGACAGACAGACAGACAGACAGACAGACAGACAGACAGATAGACAGACAGACAGACAGACAGACAGACAGACAGACAGACAGACAGACAGACAGACAGATAGACAGACAGACAGACAGACAGACAGACAGACAGACAGACAGGCAGACAGACAGACAAACAGACAGACAGACAGAAAGACAGACAGGCGAACACACAGACAGGCAGACAAGCAAGCAAAAATACAAAATACCCCCAAACGATCCGCAGGCAAGAACCCGGGCATAGCGGCCTCAATCTCAGACATTCCGTGTCGAGTGTGCGGAGCGTCCAGTTCGGGTTTCCACTTTGGCGCGATCACTTGCGAAGGCTGCAAGGTGAGTCAGCTTTAGGGCTATTAAAATTGCAATGCCCTAAAGTTCCTTGATGTCCTAATTAAAAGCCGCCGATTGATTTTCATTTTTTCAGGGCTTCTTTCGTCGCACAATCAAGGAGCGGGATGCTGGCAAGTACATCTGCAGCAAGGGCGGCGGCTGCGAGATCAATCAACAGAGTCGCAACGCCTGCAAAAGCTGCCGATTTGCTAAGTGCATTCGCGCTGGGATGTCCTCGGATGGTGAGGCTTGTTTTACCGAATCTGATCTACTGAACGACCTTATCTGGTCCTTCAGGGACCGTTGCTACCTCTGATCCTTCACGGACCGTTGCTACCTCCTCTGATCCTTCAGGGACCGCTGCTACCTCCTCTGATCCTTCAGGGACCGTTGCTATCTCCTCCGATCCTTCAGGGACCGTTGCTACCTCCTCTGATCCTTCAGGGACCGTTGCTATCTCCTCTGATCCTTCACGGACCGTTGCTACCTCCTCTGATCCTTCAGGGACCGTTGCTATCTCCTCTGATCTTTCAGAAAGAACCTGTTCCTGTATCAAATATACTTCCATATTAATACAATCGTGTCCTACGAAATCCGGGCTCTCTCTTGTACTATTATTATCAATAGATTTAATTGTTATTTCGGCCAACTACGAGACACGAGCTCGTGTTTCTGATTATTAAGTAGAATTTGGAAAGAGAGCTGAAAGAATTGCTTCGGTGCGTGGTGTGCATATTTCGAAATTGTTCTTGGCCGGAATCGCACATGCACGAACTAAAATTGTGGGATTTTTTTGTCCGGGCTGCTTGAGGCGAAGGTGTCTGCACCAACCACCCCTTCCCTAGGTCGTGAGGACCCCGTTTCTGGAATCTGGGCCGACGCTATCTCCCTCTCTTTCTCTGCTCTAGCCAATTTTGTTGCTCTGTTTTTTCTCGCGGCTTTAGAAAAAAAGCCTTCAACTCAGAAATTTGCATTGAGTGGCTCGGGGCCCAATATATCCCAATTTTGCCTGGCTGCTCGTGTTCTGTCACTGGGCGGCCGCTTTTAACGATTGCCTGCTGTGTTGTGTTTTTTATTATTTTCGCTAGCTAAATCCCCCATCATAAGCTTCTTCGCTCGGCTGAATGACAGGGAGAGAAGAGTTGACAATCAAATGCTGGCTGAAGGTTGACAGCACTTCCTTGTATCCTTGAGCTGCGAGCGACTGCTAAATAGGCCACACTTGCTGCCGTGTCAAGGATGAAGGAAGTCATTGAACAAAAAAGCGGATTAAGAGGTAGAGAAAATAGTCGGCCTAGGCTAAGAAGAGCGAATTAGCTTGGAATGTGAAATTCTTGCATGGCGTTTGATAAGTCGCAGAGCCACGCAACTTGACACAAAACACTGCATGCGGTTATGGGCCATTTGAAATTTAGCTCTTCAAACTGTATGAAAGGGAAGGAATTAATTTCTGCAACTCAAGCTGTCTTCAGATTTTTCTGTATTGCCAGTCAGTCAGTCAGTCAGTCAGTCAGCCACTCACTCACTCACCCTGTCAGTCAGTCAGTCAGTCAGCCAGTCAGTCAGTCAGTCAGTCAGTCAGTCAGTCAGTCAGTCAGTCACTCACTCACTCACTCACTCACCCTGTCAGTCAGTCAGTCAGTTAGTCAGTCAGTCAGTCAGTCAGTCAGTCAGTCAGTCAGTCAGTCCGTCTGTCAGTCAGTCAGTCAGTCGTCATTCAGTCAGTCTCTCGGTCTGTCCGTCGGTCTGATTTTTACCTAGTGTCCGCCTTGTATTTTTTATCGACGCAATAAAATATGACTACTCAATAACTTCAGTAGCCTACTAGCAGTAGAACACATAGCAAATTACGCATCATTTTACTAGGCAGCCGCATTGGCCGACAGCCAAACGCCGTCAAGCATATGTGCGCCCAGGAGATCAAGGAGATCAACAAGACTCGTCAGCAACGCCAGCCGCACTATCACCAGCACCAGCAGCTCCTGCAGCAACACCAACAGCAACAACTGCAGCTCCATCAGCACCACCAGCAGGCACAAGAATTTGATTTGCAACAACACCAGCAGCAGCAGCAACAGCAGCAGCAACAGCAGCAGCAGCCGGAGTTTCTAGTCTGCCAGCCCCAGCAACATCAAGTCGAAACGACGGCAACCTTCGTAGCCTCCTCGTCCGACATTGACTTCATTGAATGCGTTCGCCGAGCATTCTTCAGCCTGCAGGCGGCGCTACGATCATTAGCCGCCGCTGGACCCCTTGAAGATGCCGACGAAACTGAAGAAGACATCTCGGATGAAAACGCAAACTCCAAGGCGGTGCTGAATCGTCTCAGACAGTTCGGGTCGGGTTGTCCAGACCTTCTGTCAGCAGATTCCTGGACTCGCTACGCTGGAATGGACGCTAAGAAGTCGCTTACTTGTGCGCACCTTCTATCCTGTGCTCCTACTGGCCCAAGCTTTCAACAGCAGCTGCGAGGAGCCGCTGAGCCTCCAGATGATTCGGCTGCAGCGTCGGTTTCCACAGCTGGCGGCAGTGATTTCGGCACACGCGGCTCGACTAACTGGTCCGCCAATTTCCGGTTTCGATCAGATCGAATTGGGACTGATTTGCGCTCTGCAAGCCTACGGAACAGGTCAGGCTTTCGGTTCCTTACAGTGTGCCTCTATTGAAACTGTTGCTTTGCATAAGCCTCTCGCTTTTTGAATCCTTTCTACTGAACCTTTCTTTTTCTTTATCGTCCCTATCTACGAGTATGTACTTTTTGTCGCTTTCTCATTAAGGCCCAATGTCATTTCTGCCCATTGTAATTGTACATCGGCCCACCCCATTTTCCTTTCTGTTCCTTTCTTGTGTCCATCCAATGTACTTGCCGTTACCCTCTCGTCCTTCACCCAATGTACTTTTTGTCTTTACGAGTATCTCGTGTCCACCAAATGTACTTTCTGTTTCCCTCTCATCCCAACCAAATGTACTTTCTGTTTCCCTCTGATTCCAACCAAATGTACTTTTCGCCCCTTTCTCGTGTCATGGACTTCTATATTTAGCATCGATGCTAAATATAGAAGTCCATGTCTCGTGCCTACCCAATTTCTTTTCTACTCCCTGTCCCTCTCGATGCGTCATATAACCATGGCATCTGAAGTACTTCGGTCCATGGACGTAACTCAATAGCTTTCAATTTCAATTTCAAGTCTAATTTATCTAAATTTCAGAGTCTCCCGACATGCCGATTGACGTCGCAGCCCAGTCCGCCGCTATGCTCAAAGCTTTGCAGCACAAGACTCTGATCTGTCTGCGATCGTATCAGGATGGTAAGCTCTTAATTTAAATTTTTAAGTTACAATAAGGAAAAAACAAAAAAATTAGAAAAATGCTTACCATGCAACTTTGCAGAGAAATACTTGGACAGGGAGGTCTTCAACTGGAGCCGGCGCTTGCAAGCTCATCTGGCTTCGTTGAATGCGGAATTCGAGCCGGCACTGCGACAGGCCGGCCTGCAGCCCGCCGACCTGCTCGAGGAATTTCGGCCGCAACATTTCGGCTAGAATCTTACTGCCTCCTTCTATTTATAGAATCACTGCTATGACTCACCTTCAATTTGTTAAAAATAGATTCATACATTTTCGCGCTAGTCCTAAACTGTCGCTAATTGGTTGGAACAGAAGTGTCCCCGGAGGAATTCCTTTCCGCAGATAAACAACCACCCCACTCCTTCCTGTCTGAATGGCTTTCCAAATGACCAACCAGCAATGTACATTGCTGGGCCGCTGAATGTACAGCAAGTATTTTTTGCTTATATAAATGTAAATCATTTATTGTACACTGCCGATAAATACTGTACAAATTATGCGCGCAATTCGTTATTTACAAAGTTTTCTGGCTTAAACACCCTCATAAGTCCAGTTTTTGTTGAATTTTTTTATCATTTCCAATGCGAAGTAAATTAATTTTACTAATTAATTGGACCATTGTAAAGCTGCATTGCTACTGACAGCCACACGAAATGATCTTTATAACAAAATTATTTTCGAATATTGATTTTTTCCGGTGAAAATGTGCAATAAATATTTTGTTATTTGCGTTTAAACTATGTTGTTATATGATAGGTAACTCATCAATGATATTTTCGTTTTATTCAACTTGTTAATAATAAAAAGTTGGTTTTTAATAGCGCCTATACTTATTAATAATGCAAAGAAAATATTATATTTCACTGCACACTTTCTGCAATACGAGCGTAAGTTAAAACCCTAAAATGCAAGGCAGACTCGAAAGCAAAAAAAATAGATCACGTGACACTTAAAACGCGTGAATTTGTTTCTGTTTGTCGTTTCTTGTCAAAACTTATTGTGTTTTTTGGCTTATACCATATAATTTTTTGTTCTTCATTTAATCTAGACCCCAAATATTGTTTCCGGTACTGCGTTTCTTTACTTTTTTGACAGCAATTATTTTTTTAATTAGCATTGATTATTTAAGTAACGCATTGTCATTCACCCGGCAGATAGTATCATTTACATGTCCTCAGAACCACCGACTGTGGCAGTTATTATTGCAATCGTTTTTTCTTCGACAATTTGCTAATCTAAAAATAATTCCTGTACTTTTAAGCAGCACAGAGAAATGAATTTCTGTCCATTCATTATAAACTTTTGCTTCCCTGTTCTTTCGTACCAATTTTAACGTTCTAATCTAATGAGCCTATTTCGAAATAAACGTACGTCATTCTACATAAGCTTCATGTATTATTGGACGTCCTATTAACATGAATAAGTAATAATTTTGTTAAATTTGCTTCTAAAATGTGAGAAGAAATATATTTGCTTATCTCTTTGTGTGTATCGGTGTGTTAAAAAGTACGAATTTTCCTAGATTTAAATCTCCTATGACATTCGATCAACGAATTAATTAATCTATCTATCTGTCTATCCATCCATCCGTCTATCTATCTATCTATCTATCTATCTATCTATCTATCTATCTATCTATCTATCTATCTATCTATCTACCTATCTATCTATCTATCTATCTATCTATCTATCTATCTATCTATCTATCTATCTATCTATCTATCTATCTATCTACCTATCTATCTATCTATCTATCTATCTATCTATCTATTTATCTATCTATCTATCTATCTATCTATCTATCTATCTATCTATCTATCTATCTATCTATCTATCTATCTATCTATCTATCTATCTATCTATCTATCTATCTATCGATCTATCTATCTATCTATCTATCTATCTATCTATCTATCTATCTATCTATCTATCTATCTATCTATCTATCTATCTATCTATCTATCTATCTATCTATCTATCTATCTATCTATCTATCTATCTATCTATCTATCTATCTATCTATCTATCTATCTATCTATCTATCTATCTATCTATCTATCTATCTATCTATCTATCTATCTATCTATCTATCTATCTATCTATCTATCTATCTATCTATCTATCTATCTATCTATCTATCTATCTATCTATCTATCTATCTATCTATCTATCTATCTATCTATCTATCTATCTATCTATCTATCTATCTATCTATCTATCTATCTATCTATCTATCTATCTATCTATCTATCTATCTATCTATCTATCTATCTATCTATCTATCTATCTATCTATCTATCTATCTATCTATCTATCTATCTATCTATCTATCTATCTATCTATCTATCTATCTATCTATCTATCTATCTATCTATCTATCTATCTATCTATCTATCTATCTATCTATCTATCTATCTATCTATCTATCTATCTATCTATCTATCTATCTATCTATCTATCTATCTATCTATCTATCTATCTATCTATCTATCTATCTATCTATCTATCTATCTATCTATCTATCTATCTATCTATCTATCTATCTATCTATCTATCTATCTATCTATCTATCTATCTATCTATCTATCTATCTATCTATCTATCTATCTATCTATCTATCTATCTATCTATCTATCTATCTATCTATCTATCTATCTATCTATCTATCTATCTATCTATCTATCTATCTATCTATCTATCTATCTATCTATCTATCTATCTATCTATCTATCTATCTATCTATCTATCTATCTATCTATCTATCTATCTATCTATCTATCTATCTATCCAGCCATCTACTTATCTATTTATCGGATTAATTTCCCGCTATGTGCCTTTCGGCTTATTTTTGAGCGAACACTGAGCTGCAGTAGACGAAGCGACTTACATTGTGCTAAGACCCACTAAAGGCAGGACTTAAAGGAAGCTTAGCAAAGGAAATCAGAGCTTTGAAATCCGATTTGACATCCAACATTCAACGGCCACACCCAAGACGCAGTCAGCTGCTCTGTTAACAGGTTTATTTATTATTGCGATTTTGCCAAACATTTTAGCTAATCATTTGACTCGAAAAGTGGCATTAAAAGCTAGAGATTAAGTCGAAGCCCATAAGATGATGGTGGCACTGCAGAGACTGAGACTATGAGATGAGGGCTCGGCGGTCTAGCGCGTCTGCCTCGTGTGCCACTGGTCCAGGTTCGACCCAGCGTTGTAGGTTGGCTATTTTCCCTAGCACAGTTTTGTGTGCAGGGTCACATTAATTTGGGGCCTTGTGCACGAATTGGTTGGGCTATGGGCCAGTTGTGCAATTTGTGCACATGAGGGCAACTCCCCAAGGCATAGAGAGTGTACATTCCTGGAACTACCGCTTGTACACCCTACGTGAGTGCTTCACTGGGTTCTATACTGGAATGTCGTTGTCGAGACGCTTGAGGAGTCAGCGCAATGGACAGTCATGCCCCGTCGTTGGCTGTGAGACGATGTCGCTTTAAGTGTCAAGGTGCCTGCAGCCCTCCTGCAGATTTAGCTTATTTTAGAGACTGGAACTATAAGAATCTTAGTTCCAGTGTGAGATTAAGGCAAGGCGACATCTACCTTAGGTTTGATATGACCGCACAGTTTAAAATAGGTTAACAAGAGACACGACGACCCAAATAATCCCCATCTATAACATGATAACAATTGTACAACCCGACATAGAATCACTCGCAAACCTGAATTCTCAGATCTAGCCAGAGTTACCCAAGGATTAACAGTCGGTCAAGGTTGAGTTCAGTTCTCAGAGATAAAATATTGAAGGATCTGCAAGGCGGATCCGAGCGCGATATGGACAGCTCGAGCTTATTCGTTAAATCTGACCACGAAAGCTTCTTTCGGTAAAGAAATTTGATAAGGATGTTGGTTTTTTTTGCCCAATAAAAGTCCACGTGCGACATGGTGGAGACAGACGGACAGAGAGCGAAGGAAGGCGGACCCCGTGGGATCTATGAAATATTCAATGCTTTTCCCCAACCTCTCTCCACCCCCACTGTGCTAGTACTCCTGGTAATCTCGCTCGCGCATCTCATAAAGCAGAATTATGCGCTGATCAAACAGGGCAAGCGAAGCAAAAATCTGGGCTAAAAAGGGAGCGAGCGGCGCAAGAAGTCCCAAATCTTTGCTTCATGATTTATACACGAGTTGCTAGTTGATGTTGGACAGATATAAATAGCGGGGCCCTGTCTCTCGCCATTGTATTGAAAATGCAGCAAAAAATATCTAATTATTATGATTATTCTGCTCCAAGTGAACCATAAAAAAAGAAAATTACGAGGGTATTTAAAAAAAATCAAAGAAGGAAACACTGGCGACAATTTAATGATGCAGCTTAGAAGATAGTCAGATTGACCAATGTGTCTGTCTGTCTTTCTGTCTGCCTGTCTTTCTGTCTATCTGTCTGTCTGTCTGTCTGTCTGTCTGTCTGTCTGTCTGTCTGTCTGTCTGTCTGTCTGTCTGTCTGTCTGTCTGTCTGTCTGTCTGTCTGTCTATCTGTCTGTCTGTCTGTCTGTCTGTCTGTCTGTCTGTCTGTCTGTCTGTCTGTCTGTCTGTCTGTCTGTCTGTCTGTCTGTCTGTCTGTCTGTCTGTCTGTCTGTCTGTCTGTCTGTCTGTCTGTCTGTCTGTCTGTCTGTCTGTCTGTCTGTCTGTCTGTCTGTCTGTCTGTCTGTCTGTCTGTCTGTCTGTCTGTCTGTCTGTCTGTCTGTTTATCTCCTCTCCGTCTCTTTGTGCGTGCATCTTATCCAGAATAAAGGGTTGAGCCTCAGTAACGCCGACATAAAAATGAAAGTTGGCTTTCACAAAGTTTATTTGACAGAAGCACATCAGAAGTGTATTAAGTCCCAAAGATGAAGATTCTTTTAAAACAACAAAGTTTATACCAATAGCTTGAAAAGGATGTCAAAATTATAGGGTTTTATAATTACTTTTAAACTTATTGATTTTTGTGTTACGACAAACCTTTACGTAAACTAAATAATGCCCTATGTACACGAATGGAACAGTTAAGGAACAACAAAATGGCTACTTAAATCAAAACTTGAATGCACATTATACTGCTCATATTATACAAGTAAATTGTTCACTGTCGATATTTGCTGATTGCTTGAGTTGAAAGGTAGTTAAGTGTCTCTAACCACATCGTGTGTGTAATCCAGTGTCTGTAATCCACTGTTTATAATCCAGTGTCTATAATCCACTGTTTATAATCCAGTGTCTATAATCCACTGTTTATAATCTAGTGTCTGTAATCCAGTGTCTGTAAATTAGTGTCTGTAATCCAGCGTTTGTAATCCAGTGTCTGTAATCCAGTTTCTGTAATCCAGTGTTTGTAATCCAGTGTTTGTAATCCAGTGTCTGTAATCCAGTGTCTGTAATCAAGTGTCTGTAATCCAGTGTCTGTAATCCAGTGTTTGTAATCCAGTGTCTGTAATCCAGTGTCTGTAATCCAGTGTCTGTAATCCAGTTTCTGTAATCCAGTGTCTGTAATCCAGTGTCTGTAATCCAGTTTCTGTAATCCAGTGTCTGTAAAACAGTGTCTGTAATCCAGTGTCTGTAATTGATGTTCTGTAATCCAGTTTCTGTAATCCAGTGTCTGTAATCCAGTGTCTGTAATCCAGTTTCTGTAATCCAGTGTCTGTAATCCAGTTTCTGTAATCCAGTGTCTGTGAAACAGTGTCTGTAATCCAGTGTCTGTAATTGATGTTCTGTAATTCAGTTTCTGTAATTCAGTTTCTGTAATCCAGTGTCTGTAATTGATGTTCTGTAATTCAGTGTCTGTAATCCAGTTTCTGTAATTGATGTTCTGTAATTCAGTTTCTGTAATTCAGTTTCTGTAATCCAGTGTCTGTAATTGATGTTCTGTAATTCAGTTTCTGTAATCCAGTTTCTGTAATTGATGTTCTGTAATTCAGTTTCTGTAATCCAGTTTCTGTAATTGATGTTCTGTAATTCAGTTTCTGTAATTCAGTTTCTGTAATCCAGTGTCTGTAATCCACTGTTTATAATCTAGTGTCTGTAATCCAGTGTCTGTAAATTAGTGTCTGTAATCCAGCGTTTGTAATCCAGTGTCTGTAATCCAGTTTCTGTAATCCAGTGTTTGTAATCCAGTGTTTGTAATCCAGTGTCTGTAATCCAGTGTCTGTAATCCAGTGTCTGTAATCCAGTGTTTGTAATCCAGTGTCTGTAATCCAGTGTCTGTAATCCAGTGTCTGTAATCCAGTTTCTGTAATCCAGTGTCTGTAATCCAGTGTCTGTAATCCAGTTTCTGTAATCCAGTGTCTGTAAAACAGTGTCTGTAATCCAGTGTCTGTAATTGATGTTCTGTAATCCAGTTTCTGTAATCCAGTGTCTGTAATCCAGTGTCTGTAATCCAGTTTCTGTAATCCAGTGTCTGTAATCCAGTTTCTGTAATCCAGTGTCTGTAAAACAGTGTCTGTAATCCAGTGTCTGTAATTGATGTTCTCTAATTCAGTTTCTGTAATTCAGTTTCTGTAATCCAGTGTCTGTAATTGATGTTCTGTAATTCAGTGTCTGTAATCCAGTTTCTGTAATTGATGTTCTGTAATTCAGTTTCTGTAATTCAGTTTCTGTAATCCAGTGTCTGTAATTGATGTTCTGTAATTCAGTGTCTGTAATCCAGTTTCTGTAATTGATGTTCTGTAATTCAGTTTCTGTAATTCAGTTTCTGTAATCCAGTGTCTGTAATTGATGTTCTGTAATTCAGTTTCTGTAATTCAGTTTCTGTAATCCAGTTTCTGTAATCCAGTGTCTGTAATTCAGTTTCTGTAATTGATGTTCTGTAATTCAGTTTCTGTAATTCAGTTTCTGTAATCCAGTGTCTGTAATTGATGTTCTGTAATTCAGTGTCTGTAATCCAGTGTCTGTAATTAATGTTCTGTAATTCAGTTTTTGTAATTCAGTTTCTGTAATCCAGTTTCTGTAATCCAGTGTCTGTAATTCAGTTTCTGTAATTGATGTTCTGTAATTCAGTTTCTGTAATTCAGTTTCTGTAATCCAGTGTCTGTAATTGATGTTCTGTAATTCAGTTTCTGTAATTCAGTTTCTGTAATCCAGTGTCTGTAATTGATGTTCTGTAATTCAGTTTCTGTAATTCAGTTTCTGTAATCCAGTTTCTGTAATCCAGTGTCTGTAATTCAGTTTCTGTAATTGATGTTCTGTAATTCAGTTTCTGTAATTCAGTTTCTGTAATCCAGTGTCTGTAATTGATGTTCTGTAATTCAGTTTCTGTAATTCAGTTTCTGTAATCCAGTTTCTGTAATCCAGTGTCTGTAATTCAGTTTCTGTAATCCAGTTTCTGTAATTGATGTTCTGTAATCCAGTACATATATTTCGGAATAATAACACGCAACATTCCTTAGAATTTACTCGAGAATGTTTATCACGCAAGTATTAAAGAAAGTTTCGTTTTGAAACACAAGTTAGAATTTTTTCAGGTTCTATTCACTCTTCAAGTCTAAAAGGCGGTAGCAGCGGCTGCGGCGGCTTCAGCAGACTTGAACTCCTTGCCGCACTGCTGCAGAACTCCGTTTTCAGACACGGCTCGCAGGTAGCGCTTCTTTTGAATCGAAAGTGCATCTTGTGGCAAGCTTGAGATTAGATCTTCATCCTCGTGATTAGCCCGAAGCTGCTCGTGATCGCACTGGCTGAGTGCGGGCATTGAAGCGGATCTGGCTAGCTGATGCAGATGACCTTCCAGTTGCAGTCGCTCAATCAGTTGCATGACGTCTTGACTGTTCTCGAGTACAAGCGGTTGATCAACTGTCACGATGTTCTCCGGACAGATTGACAAGCGATCTTGTCTGAGTCGGTGGACTACTTGCTCCATCTCCCGCCAGAGTTCGTCTTGTTCTGCAATGTGTTTTTGGCGTAGGGGATTGGGCTGTTCACATGTGAATGTCTCTGATTTTTGTTTAAATTTAAATGCCTCTCATTTTTGTTTAACTGTGAATGTCTCTGATTTTTGTTTAAATTTAAATGCCTCTCATTTTTGTTTAACTGTGAATGTCTCTGATTTTTGTTTAAATTTAAACGCCTCTCATTTTTGTTTAACTGTGAATGTCTCTGATTTTTGTTTAAATTTAAATGCCTCTCATTTTTGTTTAACTGTGAATGTCTCTGATTTTTGTTTACATTTAAATGCCTCTCATTTTTGTTTAACTGTGAATGTCTCTGATTTTTTTAAACTGCGAATATCTCTGATTTTTGTTTAACCGTGAATGTCTCTGATTTTTTAAAACTGTGAATGTCTCTGATTTTTGTTTAACTGTGAATGTCTCTGATTTTTGTTTAACTACGAATGTCTCTGATTTTTGTTTAACTGTGAATGTCTCTGATTTTTGTTTAACTGTGAATGTCTCTGATTTTTGTTTAACTGTGAATGTCCCTGATTTTTGTTTAACTGGTTTTGTTTCTGATTTTTGGTTGACTGTGAATGTCTCTGATTTTTGTTTAACTGTGAATGTCTGATTTTTGTTTAACTATGACTGTCTCTGATTTTTAAAAACTGTGAATGTCTCTGATTTTTGTTTAACTATGACTGTCTCTGATTTTTGTTTAAATTTAAATGCCTCTCATTTTTGTTTAACTGTGAATGTCTCTGATTTTTGTTTAAATTTAAATGCCTCTCATTTTTGTTTAACTGTGAATGTCTCTGATTTTTGTTTGAATTTAAATGCCTCTCATTTTTGTTTAACTGTGAATGTCTCTGATTTTTGTTTAAATTTAAATGCCTCTCATTTTTGTTTAACTGTGAATGTCTCTGATTTTTGTTTAAATTTAAATGCCTCTCATTTTTGTTTAACTGTGAATGTCTCTGATTTTTTTAAACTGCGAATGTCTCTGATTTTTGTTTAACCGTGAATGTCTCTGATTTTTTAAAACTGTGAATTTTTGTCTGATTTTTGTTTAAATTTAAATGCCTCTCATTTTTGTTTAACTGTGAATGTCTCTGATTTTTGTTTAACTATGACTGTCTCTGATTTTTTAAAACTGTGAATGTCTCTGATTTTTGTTTAAATTTAAATGCCTCTCATTTTTGTTTAACTGTGAATGTCTCTGATTTTTGTTTAACTGTGAATGTCTCTGATTTTTGTTTAACTACGAATGTCTCTGATTTTTGTTTAAATTTAAATGCCTCTCATTTTTGTTTAACTGTGAATGCCTCTCATTTTTGTTTAACTGTGAATGTCTCTGATTTTTGTTTAACTACGAATGTCTCTGATTTTTGTTTAACTGTGAATGTCTCTGATTTTTGTTTAAATTTAAATGCCTCTCATTTTTGTTTAACTGTGAATGTCTCTGATTTTTGTTTAACTGTGAATGTCTCTGATTTTTGTTTAACTACGAATGTCTCTGATTTTTGTTTAACTGTTAATGTCTCTGATTTTTGTTTAACTACGAATGTCTCTGATTTTTGTTTAACTGTGAATGTCCCTGATTTTTGTTTAACTACGAATGTCTCTGATTTTTGTTTAACTGGTTTTGTTTCTGATTTTTGGTTGACTGTGAATGTCTATAATAATAGTTAAACTGTGAGTTTTTTTTATAAAAAACTTTTAGCTTTTCAGATTTTTTGTTTAACTGTAAATGCCACAGATGGTAGCTTTTTAAACCATTTGAAATTAATAATTTTTCAAATTTAAAATTTTATTCAAGAATTTTAACAGTTCGCATTTCGCAACGCAGCTAAAAATAAGCCAGTGGTCTATTTAATAAAGTAAAAAGCTGCTTTTACTAAAAATAGATTTAATGGCCAAATAAAAAACAGCATGCTCTCGACCTTAAACCAGCGGTTTCGCTTTCTGCGTGAAGCTAAACAATAGCTTTCCTGCAAATTTCATCTACCTCCGTTGATCCCAGTGCATGGTTTCGGAATAAAAAACTACTAAAATTTTCATCAAATAATAAAACAAACTAAATTTAGAGTTGAAAAAGCTGACCAAATGCGCGAAAAACTTTTTAATGTCGCAAAATTGTAAATTCAAAATATTTTGTTTTAAACGTATGATTCAAATTTTAAAGGTCAACAATTGAATTAGGAAAATTTTAGTAGCTACGTACAAGAAACTCAACTTACCGGGAACTTCCTGCTCGGAGTCGTTTGGCTCGTTCACCAACAGCTGATAGCCACTTCCGGCAGCCCTGGCGCCCGCCACAGCGCCATCGACATCGACACAACTTGACGGCTGGTCAGCGTTCTCCGCAGTTGGAGACGAAGCTAGCAGCACGAAGCCAGATCGATTTTCTCGACTGAACAATCGTCTGAGCGCCGGCTTCTTTCTTGTTGGAGCCTGGGAGAAGCCGGCTTCGAGGTCTGCAGAAGTCCCAGTCGATTTTGAGTTTGAGCCTCCGTCGACAAGGAGAGATTCTGCTGCCAAGCTGTCACCTCTTTTGGAGTTTTGAGTCTGAGGATTATTGTTTAATGTTAGATGTTAGAAAATTCAGGTAGAATGCTTTTAAAATAAAAGATCATTTAAGGCCATTATGAAATTCAACCGTTCAATAGGTTTTTTTTAGTTCATCAAGGATATTGCATCAACAAGAAATGTTTTTAGCCTGTAGAAACTAGGCAATCAGGAAGAAGCAAGGCACTTGCAAAAAAACGACATTGAAATGAACGGATAAAGGAAAACAAGCTGAGGGGAGTGTATAGTAGCTGAGGGCTATTGGACCAAAGCTCTATACAGTGGAACAGGATGAAATTAATGTTGAAGATGGAAGGCCGGAAGGCGTGCTGGGGCAAAAGATGAAAGGAGACACACTGAGGGGGGGATAGAAAGATTAGGCAGGAGAAAGGTTTCAAGCAAATCAAACTACTCAGTTTCCAACATGGTTTGCTGTTAGCTGGAATTCATCCTTAACCTGTTCACTGCAGGGATCTATCATTGAGGAGCGAATTTTTTTCTGTTCGAGTTTTTGGCAGTTCGATTTCAGTGCAATTTCGAGTCATGGAAACGAATCTATTACTTTTGATTTAAAAAATCAGTTGGAAATAAGTTCAATAAAATTTTTTAAATATGGGAAAAGTCACGCTCCAGTTTTGGGCGAGAAAGATTTCAGTCTGCAGTGGCTGATGAATAATAATATCATCGGCAAAATGAAATAAAATTGCTACGCTGGTGGCGTTTTCTCGAATAAAAATGGAAGCTCAAAATCCAAAAATTTATGTGTACGCATATCCACCCAACCCCTCATCCCAATCTATGCAACTCTCACACCAATCTATTCACCCCACCCCTCATACCAATCTATCCAACCCAACCCCTCACACCTATCTATCCACCCCAACCCTCACACCGATCAACCACCCCAACCCCTCACACCAATCTATCCACCCCAACCCCTCACACCTATCTATCCAACCAACCCCTCACAACTATATATCCACCCCAACCCCTCACACCTACAAGTATCTATCCACCCAACCCCTCACACCTACGAGTATCTATCCACCCAACCCCTCACACCTATCTATCCACCCCAACCCCTCACACCAATCTATCCACCCAAATCCCAGTCTCACCAGACTCCCCCTCGCAGTTCTCCAGCCAGACCAGGATGTCCTCCCTAGTCAACCGATCCGTGAACTCCAATTCTTCTTTCTTTCTTACGCGACGTCGAATTTTTTTCACAATTTTTTTGCCGCCGTAATAAAACGGACTGGCCAGGCCGTAGGCGACTATTGCGGTGGCTCCAATTCCAGCGGCGATGGTGCACACTGGAACGCCGATCACTGCGTTATAGAGGTGGTGGGTTGGCGGGAAAATTAAAATTAGAGAGTAGAGAGAACTGGATAGCCGTAAGGAGAGGTAGAGATGTCGATAAAGGCAGAGAGAGGAAGATACAAGATGAGAGGTATGGAGAAGACGAGAGAGGTATGAAGAGGTCGAGAAAATTGAAGAGAGGTAGAGAGGTTTGAAATGGTAGAGTGAGGTGTGGAGAGGTAGAGGGAGATGTAGAGAGGTAGAGAAAGGTTTTTAGAGGTACAGAGAGGTGTGGAGAGGTACAGAGAGGTGTGGAGAGGTACAGAGAGGTGTGGAGAGGTACAGAGAGGTGTGGAGAGGTACAGAGAGGTGTGGAGAGGTACAGAGAGGTGTGGAGAGGTACAGAGAGGTGTGGAGAGGTACAGAGAGGTGTGGAGAGGTACAGAGAGGTGTGGAGAGGTACAGAGAGGTGTGGAGAGGTACAGAGAGGTGTGGAGAGGTACAGAGAGGTGTGGAGAGGTACAGAGAGGTGTGGAGAGGTACAGAGAGGTGTGGAGAGGTACAGAGAGGTGTGGAGAGGTACAGAGAGGTGTGGAGAGGTACAGAGAGGTGTGGAGAGGTACAGAGAGGTGTGGAGAGGTACAGAGAGGTGTGGAGAGGTACAAAGACGTCAATATAGGTAGAGAGAGGTCAATAGAGATAGAGGTATGGATAGCTTTTGAGAGGTAGATAGAAGTAGAGAGGGGTATAAAGAGGTAGAAAGAGGTTGATAAAGTAGAGACAGGTAGAGACTTGAAGAGAGTTTAAGGGAGAGGCAGATGGAGGTAGAGAGAAGTAGATAGACAAAAAAGTCATGGCTCACCAATCATGGCGGTACCCTTGGCCACGCCGATGGCAATCTTGCCGAAGGTCACGTGCTTGTGCCGGTGCGAAATCGAGCCCGGATAGCGTCGACCCCCAGCCAAGGTGGAAAACATTTTGAAGCAGATCAAACTACAGACAAGCCTTTGCGTGTTCTTTTTTCAGCTTCAAGTCTGACCGCTTGTCTCCAGCTGCTTGTGCACTGATTAACGCATTAGCAAATATATTTTTAGTTAACTTTTATAAAAACAAGCGTAACACTGGAGTTGGGGGGTTTGCATCCTTCCCTTGCCATCGCACCAGTAGGAAGGCTTGCTGCGAACGCACAGCCATCCTCTGTCTGGGGAAGAGAACTGTGGAAGAAATCGGGGCTGATAGGCCGAGAGAGAGAGAGAGAGAGAGAGAGGGAGAGAGGCTGCTTCAAGCTTTGCTTCCAGAAGGAATGAGAGTACGCAGGCACGCTATGACGGCGAGCAAGTCCATTGTGCCTGAAGCAATATTGCTTCTAGGGGAAGCGGCCGGGAGAGGATGCTTGGTGATTTGGCAATCAACCAAGCGCAAAGGGAGGTGTGCAGTTACTCTATTAATAGACACGGTAAGCAAGGGTTGCTGTTTGATTGCGACATTGTCCGGGTGCGCCAATGAAGTCAGGTGGCTGGTCTAAAAAGAGTCTGCAACTTTCTCTCAAAAACTAGGAAACTTTTGTGTGTAGCTTAATCTGAAACTACTCAACTCCACCGTTTCCTAAATCACCTCTAACTTCTCTTTGTAACGCAACTCAAACTTTTTCAAACATCTCAACCCACCCAGTTTAACACAACTCAACCCACTCAGTTTAACACAACTCAACCCACTCAGTTTAACACAACTCAACCAAATCAGTTTAACACACCTCAACAAACTCACTTTAACACACCTCAACTAACTCAGTTTACCACACCTCAACTAACTCAGTTTACCACACCTCAACTAACTCAGTTTACCACCCCTCAACTGACTCAGTTTAACACAACGCATCACACTCAGTTTAACACACATCAACACACTCTGTTTAACACCTCAACCCACTCAGTTTAACACTTTTTAACCAACTAATAATAAACAAGAAAATACGCTTTTATATCGTTGATCCGTAGATATTACTTACAGCAGTAGCAATCCAAGAATTTTTTATCTTATTTAATAGACATAAATAACGAAAAAATATCGTTAAAGGTTTCTCAAATGTTACTTCATACAGCACCACTATTGACAAGAACGGATCCATTAGAAATAACCTTGAGAGCTACCAGATCCATCTAAAATCCTTTTAGTTACTATAAAGTTGTTAAACAGTGGTCCCCAGAGACGTTCCCGGATTCAACGAACTGTCGATAGATTCAGGTTGAGACTTTAAAGCTAGTTTGGCTGCGCCGCTGCCGCTAGGAGCAATTTCTGACCTGCTGCAACGATTTGAATTGGACGAAACCGTGGAACTGGTTGGACTTCCACTAGCTGTTCCAATTGTCCCCGTTGTTGCCACGCCGCCGGATCTCGTCAGCCTGCTCGTAGATTTGGTTGTCGGGGCCGCCGAACTGCTGTCAATTGGAAATCTAGCGGCCGATTTTGTGGTTGTTGTGTCAGTTCGAAAGCTGGCAGAGCTCGAGCTGGCCGCCACAGTGCGTTTCGATGAGTCTATTGACAGCTGCAACAAGTGTTGGGAAAGGGAGTTTACGGGCCATGGTAACTAACAATGAAATACCCGCGATATTTAAGGATCTCCTTAAGCAGGTCTCCAACCACATCCTTAACCAAATCCCCAGTCACATCCTTAACTAGATCATCATCCAGATTCTGAACTAGATCCCCAACCAAATCCTTAACAAATTCCCCAACCACATCCTTAACCAGATCCTCAACCACATCCTAACCAGATACCAAACCACATCCTTAACTAGATCCTCAACCACATCCTTAACAAATTCCCCAACCACAACATTAACTAGATCCTCAACCACATACTAACCAGATCCCAAACCAAATCCTTAACTAGATCCTCAACCACATCCTTAACAAATTCCCCAACCACAACATTAACTAGATCCTCAACCACATACTAACCAGATCCCAAACCAAATCCTTAACTAGATCCTCAACCACATTCTTAACCAGATCCCAAACCGCATCCTTAGCCAGATCCCCAGTCACATCCTTCACTAGATAATCATCCAGATTCTGAACTAGGTCCCCAACCAAATCCTTATCCAGATCCCAAACCAAATCCTTAACCAGATCCCCGGTCACATCCCTAACTAGATAATCATCCAGATTCTGAACTAGGTCCCCAATCACATCATTAACTAGATCCTCAATCACATCCTTACTAGATTCCAAACCACATTCTTAACCAGGTCCCCAAACCACATCCGTCACTAGGTCCCAAACACGAGCTACATCCTAACTGGATCTATAACCAGATTCCAATCAAGTTCTAATAATTGCTACTAGACTACCCATATCCTTCTTCCCAAATGCTTACCGTAACCAGCAGCGTGTGTCCCTTCTGAACTTCTGCCTCGCTAGCCGCCAGACTCTCAACTTCATCCTCCGTCTGCTCGACCGCCTCGCCCTCGTCGCTCTCCACCCTGTTGCTCCGGCTATTCGGGACTTTCTTTTGCGTTTTCGACGGCCCAGCAACTGCGGCGGTCAATGCGGCAGCGGCGGCTAGGGAGGTGCGCAGCTTCTGCAGCTCCGCCTCGATCGGGGTCCAGCCTCCGCCGCCGCCGCCGCCGCCGAAACCGCTGCCGCCGCCGCCGCTGATCGCCGCGGCTTCGCCTACGGAGCGACTTCGATTTCGACGACGAGCTGATCGACGCGATGGTGCCGAGATTGTTGGCGTCGCTGGTGAGTCGCTCGAATTCGATTGGTTGAGCTTTCTGACTGGCTGGGATTTGTTATGCCGATTGTCGCGCTTTCGTTCGCGTCTGTCACTCTGCTTAGGGCGTTTTTATGTAGGTGTTTATATGGAGTTAGAGAGTTGATTACTGTGTTGCTATATTGTTGCTAGGGTGTGAGATTGATTAGATGGTTGCTAGGTTATAAGATTGGTTAGATGGTTGCTAGGGTGGGAGATTGATTGGGTAGTTGCTAGGGGGTTAGAGGGTTAAATTGATTAGATGGTTGCTAGGGTATAAGATTGGTTGAATGGTTGCTAAAGTATTATATTGACTGGATGCTTGCTAGGGGGTTAGATTGCTTAGATGGCTGCTAGGGTTTTCGATTGATTGGATGGTTGCTAGGGTGTAAAATTGATTGCAGGGGATGGTTTCGAGGGTATAATATTGGTTCGAAGGTTGCGAAGCCAGTTGCTAGGGTAAAAAACGCACCGATTCGACATCATCAAAGATGCTGTCAACATCGTCCTTGCTCTCGTCGCGTCGACCGCCTTTCCCACCCGCTCGCTTTAAGTCCAGCTGTCCGAATTTTTGCCTGCTTCCACTAGTTTTTGCTGTTCCAGCGCCTCTACCTGCTCTGCTGCTGCCGCCGCCGCCTCCTCTTCCCCCAGTCTGCCGATCCAGCTGCTCAGCTTCGACACCGTCGCACAGGATTCGCCAGACTTCTCGGTGATAGCGTCGTTTGCACTCGTTGATGCGAGCCTGCAGCGGGCCGAGGTCGATGCCCATGTCCACGGGGAACATGTCGCAGGCTTGGCAGAAGTTTGTCTGGCATATTCGGTTTAGATCCGGGAGGCTGGGTAGCTCTGGTAGAGGGCAGTTGAAATTCATTATTAGAAGTGTGCAAGACAGTTATGAGATCCAATAAGCTCCAAGAATACTAAGCCGATAGATTTCGAATGTATTCTAGTTTTTTGTTCATTTTTTTTCTAGATTAAAGCCATAGATAGCCAGTTAGCTTGTCGACTTTTTGGTCTTAAAATAGCTAGTGACATCACTGTAAGCTCAGGCCGGTATGGATAAAGGCAAATCCATCCCTCATTACATGATGTTTGCCTGGCAGAAATGGCAGAACAGAGCGAATATTTTCGCAAGTCGGGCTCTCTGGATTTGACGAAAGACTTTGACGAATGGATATTGTTTTTTCTGGGACACTGTCAATTTCTCGAAAAACAATGCACGTCGCTTTCACTTTCTCGAAAAACAATGCACGTCTCTTTCACTTTCTCGAAAAAAATGCACGTCTCTTGCACTTTCTCGAAAAACAATGCACGCCTCTTTCACTTTCTCGAAAAACAATGCACGCCTCTTTCACTTTCTTGAAAAACAAAATTTTCAGCCACTTTCACTTTCTCGAAACTTCCCTGGAAATACCGTCAGTAGAAAACAAGGGGATCAAAATGAAAGTACCTGTTTATTAGAAGGCGATGAGTCATTTATTATTCTGTATTTTTGTTTCAGCGCGTACAAAATAGGTGATGGAATGAGATGCTTGTACGTGATTTGTACGCGACTCACGATTTTTGGGGAATAAATGGTTAGGCTTGTCTCACCTTAGTTCCTCAAATACATAGCTTTAAAAGGCATGGACGTGCATCAGTAAAGTTTCCAAAAATAGCCTTCGAGAAAATTCTATAAATACGAGTTGGGTTATCGCAATTTAATCTCGTCATGCAGCAGCCACGACGGAGACAAATCTTTGGCAAAAACATCGGAAACTAGCTCGTAAAACTCTTTGAGGTAGTTTCAATAACTGTCTTTTACCTGCTTTCAATCCAATAGATTGTGTATACGCATGTACATGTAATAGAAGCCTTGATTGGTGTTGCATTGCATTGCAGACTATGGATACCAATGGGACGCTAACGACTCTGGTAATCATGAGCAAGACTGGCAGCGGTAAAAGCTCACTAGCCAACACTCTGTTTGACTCGAAAGACTTTGCAGTTGGTAACACTTTTGACTCGGAGACTAAACAGTGCCACGGTCAGATGAAGTTTGCTCGAAGTCGTCATTTGCTGGTGGTTGATACGCCGGGCTTAATGGATGTTCAAGACCCGACCATGCCGCAAAGGGAGCTGTTGAATGCGCTTAATAATTGTCCAACCGGAGTTGACGCCTTCATATTTGTGATACGAGGAGACTGCCGATTTAACAACGATGAGTACCAAGCCATCAAGCAGTCCGTGGATGTATTTGGACCCGAGTCTCACAAAAGAGCCATCGTCGTGTTCAGTCACGCTGATCACTTTGATTGGGATGTGAACGAGTTCAAGGCCATTCTGACCCGCAACCGAGCCTCCATTTCGGGACTGGACGAGATGTTGAACAAATTTGGCAACCGTTTTGTCCTGATGGACAATGGCAAACGATCCGACGTGGACTTCAATGAGAAACAGGTGGTCGTCTTGCTGCAGCTGATTGAGGCCGACAAGAAGAAAAAGCAAAGTGACGAAGAGTACATAAAAACGAAAGTTGAGACCGCTGAGATGAAGGCTCAGGTGGATGGACTAAGACTTCAACTAGATTTAATGAAGGACATCGGTCGTTCTAATTCTCATGCTCAGCAAGTTCATTCAGTCCAGCAGTACGTCGTGAGACGCGACGGTTACGCACCGGTGACGGAGCTTTTATCAGATTTCGGCAACGCTTGTGGCGCAGTGCTTGCCAGCCCATTTGCGGGCGCTGCTGGCTTGTTAAACTGGGCCACCTCGTAGGAGTGGCCAAGGCAAAAAGTACACTTTTTCTCGAGAGTAAAAGCCAAGTCATCAAAATTAAGTCGAAACCGAAAGTAACTCTACCTGACCTAACTCTTCGACAAACTTTTCCTCGCAACCAAAACTTTAAATTGAATTGTTATTATTCCAAATTATTGCTTTATTCAGAAGTTTTGCGAACTAAGTTAATCGTAGTTAACTAGAAGATATTTTACTCCCGAAACAACCTAATTTTTGCAAAGTTACTAGCCATTTATATTGAATCAGTTTAGACATTCCTTTCTTTTATTCAAACGATTTTTACCTTCAATTTCTTAACTCTTTTGAAAAAATTTTTCTTTTCTGAATGTTTTCTTTTTTTACTTTTATTTTTCTTATCTCACTGTAAACAACCGTAATAAATGTACATTCTATCCCAATAGTTGCTTGGGATAGAATTAAGGAATCCTTTATGAATTTAAGTTGTCTTCTGGGATGCGGTAGCTGGAGGGAGGTCGAGTTAGCCTTGTCGAGTGGGACAGTTCTGGCGCTCCCATCTCTCCGACATCCACTCCGGCAGCCTCTTGTGACTCCGTCTGTCACTCTCTACCCTCTCCTCGCATCTCTCATCCTCCCTTGTTTCCATTCCCACTTCTCTAGCCCCTCTGAACTATTCTTTTCAACCTTTCTCGCTGCTTCCTACGCCCATGGGGGCAACCCAAAGGCATAGAGAGTGTACATTCCTGGAACTACCGCTTGTACACCCTATGTGAGTGCGTGACTGGGTGCCGGCCTGTGTTTGTGTCTATGCCTGCATACCGTATTTAGTGTGACTGAACGCGCTTCAGGAGTCAGCGCAATGGACAGTCATGCCCAGTCGCTGGTTGTGGGACGACGTCGCTTTAAGCGTCAAGGTGCCTACAGCCCTCCTGCAGATTTAACTTAACTCTAACACAGCTCTAGCAGACAATTCGTGCCCTTGAGAAAGGCACTTAATCCCGCATTGCTTTAGTCCACCCAGCTGAGAGTTGTAGCATCTTCTAAAGTTTTCTAAATGCACGGAAGGATTTTACGCTGCTCTGGAGACTTTAATTTTGCTGCAGAGATTTTTTAGCTGCTTGGGGAGATTTCTGTTGAGAACATGATGTCTGTCTGCGCCCCCCTAGGGGGGCACAGAAGAGCCAGTGGGTCGTATGAATAAAACGTGAGAAAATCTTTAAAGATTATATTTCGAGCCAAGAATTTCTTTAAAGAAATTCTTTTCCGGCAAGAAAATCTGTTGGAGAAAATCTTACGAGTCAAGATATTCTAGAAAAGACATGAATAAAAGTTTCTCGGCTCGTGAGATTTTCTCGGCGACTGCCACTTGGCTGAAAGTTGTCTAGGGCCCAAACCACGATGTCGGTGACGTGGAATCGACGGCCGTCTCCTCAGGCTTGGGCGCAGCCCATGCTGTGTCTATGGCTAAAACCACGTGAACACCGAAAATCCGTCCAGAAAAATCCTACTAGAAAGTGGCAAAATCCATGTGGAGTTTACCTGAACATCAGGTGACAGGAAAGTCACTTTGCTTTGAAATTTTACCCTGAGATTGAGCGTCCTGGCATCGAATGGTTGCCAATTTTTTACACATATATCGTGATTACTCTTTGCAGGAGCCCAGAAACAATGCAAAAAAAACTGCGAGCATGTTATAAGAAGCTGCGTGGGGGGTAGAAATGGGAGCTGCCGTGTGTACAAAACTGTGTCCTTGGACCGTTCGCAAGCTGAGCGACGTAAATAGCCTACCAGTGAAGTATGCTACCAGATTTCATTGAAACCGCGCAATTGTTTCTCTCGAGAAACATGTCTGCCGCATCGGATGCCGAGTCTGAAAGTCAACAGGAAGCCGAGGAGGAAGCCGACTACATTGTCAACGTACTCTCTAAGCACCCAGTTCTCTTATCAAAGAGTAGCACGCCCGTCGTGAAGAAGAAGAAGGAGGCGGCCATTGCAGCATTGTGCGCTGAGTTAGAAATGCGGACAGGAAAGCTGTTCGAGACCGGCAAAACATCGAAGAAGATCGCCAACATGAAGACGCGTATGAAGGGCAAGGTGGATCGAAATAGGACAGGGAATCGTCCCATAAAACTTCTTCCATGGGAATCCAGGTTGGCCCGCATAATGGACGCTGATTCGAATCCAACAATGTCGCAAACTCCAGGGGCAAGTGCGGCTGGATTCCAAGCAAGTGCAACCGTCGTCTCGCCACAGCCAGCTGATGAGAGACGTTCACCCTCCGTGCAGCCTAAGGAACCAGCGAGGAAGCGTCGCATGTCTGGCGAGACAGAGGAGACGGAGAAGTTGGGCAACGCCGATTTGCAACGACTGGTGCTGCTGGAGCAGCTGCGCTACGTCAGACTGAAAAGGCGACTGGTGATGGAGTCTCAGGCGAGCAGACCTGCTCTTCGCCCTCCGTCGTACGGAAACGGGTACCAGGATTGACGGCCCTGCAGACGTTAGTAATTGTTGTTAGTAATTCAGACCGAAAAAATGCGACGAACAGCATATAGGTACTTGTTGTTTTGTTGATCGCTCTAAGGCTGAAAGTCGCATATATGTACCACTGTACTGTTTCTTGTTTGTTATTTAGACAGAGAAAATGTGACGAAGAGAAGACATTTGTCTGTTGCTTTGTTGATCGCTATAAGGCTGAAAATCACATACTTACGACTGCTTGTTCTTTTCAAAATATATATGAAAAAAGCAACTAAGAGGATATGTAACAAAGTTTGACAATCTGAGAAAAGTGAATTATGTCAAGTGGAAGATAGTTTTCACGTCTTGTTACTGAAAATAATACCAGAATCGATCTAAGGCGGAATCGGCGAGGCGTACATGTAAAGTGGATTACATTTTTGGACTAGTACAACGGTAACATTATGAACAATATGTTTGTAAACACCTGTCACCTTCACATGAGTTCCAATGTCCAAAGATGCAGTATACTAGACCATAGCAGCGATCTCGTTTCGCCGCTGTTGTCCGCGAAGACGCAGTTGCTGAGCTCCGTCACCAGCGTTGTCATCCTCATTAGTCAGCTGGTCGTCTGCATCACCGATGTATTGCGGATCGTCTATGTCTTCTTCATTCAGAAACTTGGCGACATTGTGAAGCACGAAGCATGCCAAGATGCATGTTGGTGCCTTGTGCAGCTGCAGTCGGATACCGTAGCGCAGAATGGGGAACCTTCTCTTGAGCTGCCCGAACGACCTCTCGATCACGACTCTGCTCCTGGCATGTAGCACATTGTACCGTTGTTGCTGCTCCGTTTCGGGTTGCGGATACGGCGTCATTAGGAACGGTGCGATTCCGTACCCAGAGTCACCGAGGAGCACTCCAGAATTGACTCTGGTCGTGAGTAGATGACTGGAAAGTGTTTAACTTGCTACGTAAAATATATAAAGTTTACCATTTGCCCACTTGCAATCAGATTCTAAGTATGAATACGAGGTACTCACGCGTACAGCGCCGAGTTCTTGAGCACTCTACTGTCGTGCACCGAGCCAGGCCAACTCGCATCCAAACTAGTGAACACGCACTTCTCGGAGCACGTTGCCTGAACATTGATGGAGGGAAACCCCTTCCGGTTGATGTACTCGTCACCGGCTGCTCCTGAGGGCTTTTCGATCCTCACATGCGTGCAGTCAATTGCCCCGATGGCCGACGGGAAGCCCATTGCTTCAGTGAACTGTGCCTTAGCACGGTTCGCTGAAGCACCTTCCTGTGGAAATTGAATCCATTCGTGAGACAGCCGCGCGATACTCTGCAGGACGTCCCAAACAACATTTGACACCGTGCTTTGATGAACACCTGTCTCCTTGGCAACACCGGATTGAAAGCCAGGGTTGCTCAGGTACCGCAGCGTGATCTCCATCTTCTGTTTCGGTGTCAGCGCACCGCCCCTTGTCTCGGAAGTATGTCCTAGGAAGCGCGTTGTCAGAAAGGTCACGTGATCCTCAGTGAATCGATGAAGCTGTCTATATGTCTCCACTGGAGTGGCCTGTCGGGGCAGGTACTCCTTGGTCTTTCTGATCTGAAGGAACATCTCGTGTCTCGTGTTATGGGCGCTGAAGATTCGCTTGAGCCAGAGAAAGAGTTGCTCGCATAAAACTCAAGTGTCGGCTCTCTCGGCGAAAAAATCACGTCTTTTATTCATCAGAAAGCAAGAAAATCTTTTCCTCGTGAGATTTTCTTGCCGAGCAAATATTTTCTTGTGAAAGCTCGAGATTTTCTTGGCGAGAAAATCTTGCAAGAAACTCGCAGTTTTTTATTCTTATAAACGCAAGAAATTCTTGGATTTCTTGCAAGAAAAAAATTTCTTTTTTTATTCATACGGCCCAATAAAATGAAACTCAACCCTTCATTTAAGAAAAAAACAATAAGGCCAAAAAACTTGGATGAGAAAAAATTTTTTGCCACAAGAGCAATCAAATGACAGGCAGGAACAGTCAGTTTTTATTACAAAAAACACTATTTGCACACAGACAAATCGTACTTTACTATTATTAGTATTATATTATTAATAGTAAATAGGAGACAGACGTAACGTTACGTTAAACAATGATGGTTCCGATCAGTGAATTACAGCTGCACAAACTCATTACAATTTTTTGAATCAAATTACAGTAGTATGAGAAGCGCATTGAATGATAAATCGGCGATGTGTTTATAACCGAAAATTAAGAAAATATTAATGATTATCCCAAACATAACTATGCCCACATTATTTGCCCCTAAACGCAATAAAACTATACAAAAATATATAACCACTAGAAGTAATAAATTACCACACAGAGCTGTCAATTAATCAATCAATCAATCAGTTAAACTTCCACCTGTGTCCGCACTCGTTGCACAGTACAAACGTGGTCATTGGTTCGTCAGCCGATCTAGTCTGCAACTGATTATAAGTGCAATTGTTTTTCCTGCATTTGCCACATTTCAACATGTCTGTGGACGTGCCACTGTTCATTGACATCTGGTGATCGTCGATCGCTTCTTTAGTGAGTCGTTCGCGCAGTTTTCTCATGTCGTCCGAGGCCATCTCCTCGGCGGTCATCTTAGCGAACTGAGCCGGCGAGATATTTCCCATTAGTACACAGAAGCGTAGATTGGGATTTTTCGTATCCCGAAGATTCATAACTCGGCTGCGAATACGATTTTTGTACTTCATGTCCAGTTTGGAGCCGGTCTCCAAGTGCACGCAGGTCTCAATCTCGGCGGCCAGGTAGTTCGGCTCGTAAGCGCCTGAGGGGATTGTGTCGCATTCCAGAGCCTGGGGAGCAGCGTTTGATGGGGGGATGTTTGGAAAACAATTAATTAAGAGGTAGGAATTATACACAGGTATTAGATAGGGATCACAGCTGGCACACAGATAAGGATCACAGCTAGCACACACAGATAGGGATCACAGCTGGCACACAGATAAGGATCACAGCTAGCACACACAGATAGGGATCACAGCTGGCACACATAGGGATCACAGCTGGCACACAGATAGGGATCACAGCTGGCACACAGGTGGGGATCACAGCTAGAACACAGATAGGGATCGCAGCTAGCACACAGATAGGGATCACAACTAGCACACAGGTGGGGATCACAGCTAGAACACAGATAGGGATCACAGCTAGAACACAGATAGGGATCACAGCTAGCACACAGATAGGGATCACAGCTATTACAAATATAGGGATAACAGCTACCATTCAGATAGGGATCACAACTAGCACACAGTTAGGGATCACAGCTGGCACACAGATAAGAATCACGAACGCCTACCTGCTGCAGCATCTGTCGGCACTTCAGCCGCACAGAATCGCTAGTCCGCAGCCGTTCAGATTCCTGGAAAGTCACCGCCGGATTGGCGCCCGCTGTTGAAGCTGCATCAGCGGCCGATTCGCCACCACTGCCGCCGCCATTCGGACTGGCGTCGTCATTACCGGCGCCTGATGCTCCATCGTCGGCGGAATCAAAACGAGGCCGTTTAGCATCAGCTGACAGGGCGCCATTCTCGCCACCGCCACCACCACTGCCAGACGAAGCCTGCTGCTGCTGAGCTGAATCCAACAACTTCTTCCACTTTTTAATCAGTTGTCGGGCTTCAGACAGCAAACTGTCGGATTGAAGTCCGCGGCGCAGTCTGTTAACAATGATACCAAGGCCGGTTTTCTGCAGTACAGCTATTGTGATGTTGGCGTCACGTAGCTGGGCTAGATAGCGTGCCACCTTGGCCTCATCCTGTGTGTCAAAATTTCAAAAAAATATGGTTTTTTTAAATCGTTTATTAAAACTTTAACTGGCTTTGAATATGCAAAATGTTTAAAAAAGTACTTAGCCAAGTTATAGGACTCATGGTACATTATAATAGCTAAGGAGCATATATTAAGGGCACACTGATCAATAGGTAAACAAATAAAATGGGTGACAGTCAATAGGGCAGAAAAAAGGCTCTAAACTCTAAAGGGCTTGAATTTAACTGACATTAGCTATTAAAGTAAAAATATCATTTACCATTGCATGAATTAGATATAAAAGTATAGAATTTATTAAAAAGTTGCAATAATTGAAAACTAAGTATTTAAACTGGGATAATCATAGCCAGATCTAATGTTTATAGTAAAAAGGGGGTTATTATATTAAATGCCAAAGTAAAATGTTAATTTAAAACAAAGTCAAAAGAAGACCTTTGATGCCATAAGTAATATAGTGGAGTATGAATTACATAGTACCAACTTTCATTACTTTAAATTTTAACAAAAGTTGCTTTTTAGATAATTTTAAAAGTTTTTTAACCTGTTTGATATACAACTTTTTACAACTATTGCCATTTGGATCTAGGCCAAGCCTATTTAGATAGCTGGCTTTAAATAATAAAATTAGTTTAGCTTTGGCCAAGCATTCAAATTAAAACAAGGCAAGCATTTTTAATAAGACAATAATATAAATTTGAGTATATGGTGGATTAATTTAATTGATATACATTGTTTTATTTGGACTATAGTATATAATATTATTTTCAAGAAAAGCCTTGAAATTCTAGTTGTTTAGATTCATTTAAAAGCACAAATTTCAATTAATAAAACAAATGTGAAGACAAATTTATTCATTTTATTATATTTTGCTTCATACAAAAATTTTAATTTTTATTACAAATAAAATATCTAATTCAATAATCAAATTTTTATATGCATACATTTTTGTAAGGCCTATTTAACTTTTAGGTTTATCTGCTGATAGCTAATAATTATCCAAAATACATAATAGTTTGTGTAGGGCTTAAAGAAATTTTTAGTAACTTTTGTATTCAATAATCAAAAAAATCAATATTTGATAAACAATAATATTCATGCTCATTCATTAATAACTTACAATTTTGTTTTTGACTGTCATTTTCTCCAGCTTCTTAGCGATTCGCTGATAGTCAATTCCATCAACAGATGACATTTTTAATAAGGAAGAACAAACTAGAAACTAGACTTTGAAGAATTAAGTGATAAATCGAGTTTTACTTTAATTAATTACTTAAATTAGCTGGACTTTGGGTTGTAGGTGTACACCCAGAGGCAAACTACAATGTAAGATAGTCTTATATTTGATTTTTAAAAAAGAATGAGGATGTGAATACTATAGCTACAGTCAGTAGTTTTTACTGCCAAGAGTAAGCCTTATTTCGAGCCTTAATAATTAAGGCCTACAAAACGGTTGGCGCAGTATTACAAAAGCACGTTATATTAGCAGCAATTTAATTTTCGAACTTTCAAAAAACCAAATGGTTTAAATTGATGCACAAATAGCTAATTCGAGCATAAAACAGAAGGGATGGTTGCGGTGGTGATTGCTGCACTGTAGAGAAAGGGAGGTATGATACGTACGGCACAGTAGACGTTCGTGCTCTAAAGCAAACACATGAAATAAAATTTTTTATATATTTTTATATATTCATTTATTGTACTGCAAAAAGTATTTTTTCTTCTTTTGAAACATAGTTGCTCTATATTTGAACATTCTACAATAAACTTATTAGCTCTTATTTGTTTTAAATATTGGTGAAAGTTTAACTCGCGCAATTTCAAGACTACGTGGCATTATCGTGGAATATTTTTATTCACTGTCAGTGTCATTTGTAGATAGATTTGAGCATAATTTTTTAGCTGAGTTTATGCTAATATAAGTGCTTCCACGTTATTGGCTCCGTAAGTAAGGTAAGGCAAATATGCATTTTATTTGATATTTCTTAAGTTCTGCTGTTCGCTTTTTTAATTGAAATACAAGTCTTCGATATACATTACCTTTGCTCCTGATACTTGTTTGTGAGAATAGCTTTCTACTTTAGTGATTGGTGCATAAAAAACTATAAATTTGTATTTTAAATGCTCTATTTTGACTATCCAGCTTATACGAGTGTAGCTAAACTAAATTATGGATTTAAAATTATTGTTTCAGAAAAAAATGAAAATTTTCCTCGTCTACTTCAAAATTGTGCTCATGCTTAGCCTATCTTCTGGAATTGGTAAGTTAATTAGACAAATAATTTTTAATTACACCGAAAAATAGTTTATTCAAATATCTGCACTGAACTCCTTTTTTTACAGCTTTAAAAGTACTTGTTGGCATCGACTATGGCACTGAGTATATAAAAATTGGAGTTTTTAAGGTAATTTTTTCCCAATGATTGAGCAATATACCCCTCGTAATTTTTTTAAGATATTTCAATTGATGCTTTTACTTTTATTTCAGCCCGGAAGACAAATAGAGATTGCATTGAACAGGTAATATTTAGGAGGGAGTGGTTGAAAAAAGCTAATAATTAGCTACATAAAATAACTAATAAAAACTTTAGTGAAGCTCGAAGAAAAATTTCTGCTGCCGTAGCCTTCAGAAATAACGAACGCCTTATTGGTGAATCTGCGCTGTCCATGGTAAGAAAATTATTGTGATAGTTTAAATCCTATTGTTTTGTTATACGTTTTTACATCCTATCTTTTTAGGCGACGAAACATCCTGATATGACATTTCTGCACACTTCACTCTTGCTTGGTCGCCAACTAAATAGTACAATTGTGAAACAGTACTTGGAAAGATATTCACATCATCGAATTGTCACTGGAGCGGATGGAACCCTGGAGTTTGTGCTTCAGAAGTGTGTACTTTTATACTATTTAAAATTCATGGATACAATGTCTTAAAATTTTGAATTGAATTTAATAAATTCAACCCTTATTTATGAGCAGCCAACATCGCGTCTCCGTTGAGCAACTGTCTGCAATGCTACTAGAAGCAGCTATGGAGACAGTGCAAACATTCCTTACTGAAAGCTCCAGTCCATCTATGGTAGCTAAAAATCATTTTAAAGATGAGCTCGAGGTTGGCATAACAACGCCACCATTCTGGGGCCAATCAGAACGGCAGGCACTGTTGCGAGCTGCTGAATACGCTGGAATCAAATCAGTCAGACTCGTTAATTCAA
Organism: Macrostomum cliftonense; assembly: GCA_950096795.1. Taxonomy (NCBI): domain Eukaryota; kingdom Metazoa; phylum Platyhelminthes; family Macrostomidae; genus Macrostomum; species Macrostomum cliftonense. The sequence continues at coordinate 150,746 of CATNEM010000184.1, forward strand.
ACGCAGCTGGTACGTGCCTGATGGAGTGTTTATAATTGAACTTCTGATGCCTTGTAAATTGGTCTTCAATTTCAGTTGCTTTTAACTTCGGCTTGGGCGTCAGGTCCAGTCTTGGCCCTGCGCCACAGTGGTATTCGTTTTTTGATATGGGTGCCGTCTCCATGGTTGCCACGGTAGCCTGTAAGTTTACTTTCTGTTTCAAATAGTGTTATTTTCTAATTATTAGAAAAGCAGGTTTAAAACATTAGAAAACTCTTGCAGCTTATCAGAAAGCGCCAGTAAGCAGCGGAAACAAAAAGCAACAACTCTGTCTGCTGCGTATCCGGGGCGTTGGCTACCATGCCGACCTTGGCGCTATCGATTTTATTGATCGAATAATTCAGGACTCGAATGTTTCCGTTGCGAAGAACACTACTAGAGTCGTTTCTAATGCTTTAAATATTACTACGAGATCTAAAAAAATTGGAAAACAACTTGATAATAATGCAAGCCGGGTTGCTAATGACGCTATATCAGTTGCTAAGGCTCGCCTAGCCGCCGGACGGTTATTTCGCGTGCTAAGCGCCAATCGCCGTTCGGGCTCCTTGACGCGGGACCGACTTCGCTCGCTAGTTGCCGACTTGCTAGATAGACTACGTCGACCAGTTAAGGAAGCTATGACGTCATCACCAAAAAATATTCGCAATGATTTGCTGCTTATGGGCGGCGGTTCTCGATGCCCTCTGGTGCAGGAGGAGCTGATGAAAATTACTGGAAGGTAACGTCCCCTAAATGGGAGCATCGATAGGGAACAAGTTGCCCGACAGATTTGATTACACAGGAATTTTAAATTTCCTTCAAAAACCAACTTGCAGCTCCAGACTTGGCCGCAACATAAATACGGACGAGGCGGCGGCACTTGGCGCCGTTCAATACCTGGTTGCTATGGAAGAAAATCGAATTCGAATGCGCAATGAAAGCAGAAACAGTGGCGGCGGCGGCGGCGGTTTCGCTCGAAGAAAACTTGGTACAACATCGATGCTTCTAGTTGACTTCAACTTGTTTCCTGTGGCTGCAGTGAGTTTTTTTGGAGAGGAAAGAAGGAAGGATTGTAGGGAGAAATTAAGGTAGCTAATTAACTCCCAAATTAAAAAAATTGCAGTTCTCAAACGTCACAGACTCCAAGCTAAAGCGTCATGCAGTATTTAATTATGGCGATCCAATACCTGATAAGAAGACAATTGTTTTCCTTGAAACGGATAACAAAGTAGCCGCAGAGTTGTTAAAAGGTCATGGCGATTTTTACATTGCTTTGGAGCATCATAATCTAAAGCATTTAAGCAAATTTCAGCGTAGGTAAGTTGCTAACTCGGTAATCCTACTAAAAGTAGCCAGCATAAATCATTATTCCATTTTGGAAGCTAAAATTAAAATAAACCTATACTATCATTCCAGCACCCTTGGTGGTCCACTTCTTGTGAAATATTCAACTAAAGGATTCAGTCAGATTATTAAGAAATATTCTGACTTTTCTACTCATAGTAGGCGGCTGAGGATAGAAGCTCTATTCAGGCACGACAGCAGCGGCATTGTCTGGTTAGATAAGCTGGATTTGATTGTTGCTGAAACCGAAAATGGAAGCACAATTAGCGAAGCTATCAACTTTGAGCCGATTGAGTTTGGTCATGCTATGCCATCGCTGGGTCAGCGACAACACGCGAGAGATGTGTAAGTTCAATTAATTGGAAATTTGCACGTAATTGTAAAGTAATATTTTTATTTTTTTTAATTTTATTTCCAAAATCTTCTCAAGCGTACTCGAATTTCGCCGACGTGAACTCGAGGCCCGAGCGGCGGCAAAGTGGCGCAACGACCTTGAAGCCGCGGTGATTGAAGCTCGAACTCGATTAATCGGCGACAGCAGCAGCGGTAGTGGTAACCATGGCAACAGTGGATCGTCGGCAGACTTGCCAATCTACGTTCGCTGCTCCAATCCTAAAGAACATCGCGAGCTTCTAGCAGCCTTGGCCAGGGCTGAAAGCGTCTTAGCAACTAGCTCTTCAATCAATGGAACAAGGCTTCAAACTGAACTAAACCGGTTCAATGCTGCCTTTACGCCTGTCGCCTCCAGAGCTACCGAATTGATGAAGCGTCCAGCTGCTCTGGCTAGCCTTGACGCTGTGCTGAAATTGGCAAAGTCGAAAATTTCACGGTCTGAGAAAAACGGAAAGTTGATGGCGGAGATTGGCAGGGTTCAGGTTAGCTTTCTATTATTGTAGGCATTCAATTATACTATAAAGTTTTTAAAAAAATTATCACAGTCAGGGTGATTCTGCGTTGTGTGTCTTAGAGTGGTTTTCACTATGTGTCTTAGAATGGTTGCCGCTGTGTGTCTTAGAGTGGTTGTCGCTGTGTGTCTTAGAATGGTTGCCGCTGTGTGTCTTAGAGTGGTTGTCGCTGTGTGTCTTAGAGTGGTTGTCGCTGTGTGTCTTAGAGTGGTTGTTACCACGTCTTAGAGTGGTTGTCGCTGTGTGTCTTAGAGTGGTTGTCGCTGTGTGTCTTAGAGTGGTTTTCGCTGTGTGTCTTAGAGTGGTTGTCGCTGTGTGTCTTAGAGTGGTTGTTACCACGTCTTAGAGTGGTTTTCGCCGTGAGTCTTAGAGTTGTTGTCGCTGTGTGTCTTAGAGTGGTTGTTACCACGTCTTAGAGTGGTTGTCGCTGTGTGTCTTAGAGTGGTTGTTACCACGTCTTAGAGTGGTTTTCACTGTGTGTCTTAGAGTGGTTGTCGCTGTGTGTCTTAGAGTGGTTGTCGCTGTGTGTCTTAGAGTGGTTTTCACTGTGTGTCTTAGAGTGGTTTTCACTGTGTGTCTTAGAGTGGTTGTCGCTGTGTGTCTTAGAGTGATTTTCACTGTGTGTCTTAGAGTGGTTGTCACTGTGTGTCTTAGAGTGGTTGTCACTGTGTCTTAGAGTGGTTTTCGCTGTGTGTCTTAGAGTTGTTTTCGCTGTGTGTTTTAGAGTGATTGTCGCTGTGTGTCTTAGAGTGGTTTTCGCTGTGTGTCTTAGAGTGGTTTTCGCTGTGTGTCTTAGAGTTGTTTTCGCTGTGTGTTTTAGAGTGGTTGTCGCTGTGTGTCTTAGAGTGGTTGTCGCTGTGTCTTAGAGTGGTTGTCGCTGTGTGTCTTAGACTGGTTATCGCTCTATATGCCTTAGTTTAGAGTGGTTGTTTCTTTGACTTAAGTTAGGTTTCACAATAATAAAACTCTACTGCAGAAATGGTTGACCGCAGCTGAGGCTAAGTTGGCACGAGCCGATGTCTCCAAAGATCCACCAATTTCAATAGGACAAATAGACAAGCAACGAGTCGGTCTGGAGAAACTGGTCTCTGGTAAACGAATTAATAGAAATTCAAAAAGTGAAAAACAAAAATATTTAAACAGAAGACTCAGCGACGAATTGGAAGATGGCGATGAAGACAAAACGTCGAGTAAGTGATCATAAATTAAAGACTAGCCGTTTATTTTCCTACAAATAATTGTCTTACATCAGTCACCGTAAAACAAGTGTTTTTGGCCATTAAGACGGTGAAAATCAAACAAAAAACTGTAAACTATTCCAGAAGCTCACCGTCCAGAGCGAGGTGTCTACACACCAGCTAAAGACGAAGCAGAATCAAATGATGAAGACAATGATGAAGATGATGTTGATAGAGATGGCAATGGCCTCGAAGATTTCCACGGGCCAGATGGTGAACTTTAGAAGTTGGCAACTTTCGAAGGCTACCGCTAAAATGGCATTTTTAATCGTTCCGACAATACGAATAGTAGCTAACTAGTTCCCAGGTTACCCTCTTATGACGTCATAAAAGAGAAATTTTGAATCTCGACTTTATTTCCCTTGATTTGATATTGTTGGTCTAGCTGGTGGCACTTTTTCTATTTATTTGAAAAATTTGTTCTAATTATCTTTTTATACAGCACTGAAGACAAATAATATGTAGCCTGGCTCAATTTTTTGAATTATTTTTCTTTAATTATTGGTAGAAAATTTGATGAAATCAAATGACATTGAATCACTTATATTGAACTACATAATGTTTCTATTAATGGTATTACTCATAAATATATATTATTTTACTTTAAATGGCTCGAAAAATGACCAGATATTCAAGAGTATATTCATTTTACCTGCTTTCCTCTGGTTTAACATCGCGTTAATTTGTACATACATGTAAGTTTTTGTCCAATCAGTGTGGCGTGGCTGGTCGTGCAATGTACATACACGAAAGCCAGCCAGCTTAAGATACAGTGTGTAATCTAAAGTACATGCGCAGATGTGCTACCTGCCTATACAATTATTCAGTTCCACTGTTCGTGCAACAGAAAATCGCTATTCTTAAAAAGGGACACTTTCTCAGGGTGGTTGTTAATTTGCTGAGGGTGGTTGTTAACTTTCTGAGGGTTGTTGTTAACTTGCTGAGGATGGTTGTTAACTTTCTCAGGGTGGTTGTTAACTTTCTGAGGTTGGTTGTCACTTTCTGAGGGTGGTTGTTAACTTGCTGAATGAGTTTCATATTTCTTAAGGGATGTAATTGTCTAGGAGATTTTTTGCTAAGGAGATTTACTTATTAACGATTGCTGTCAAAATCCTAAAGGATTGTAAACTTTTTGGGCGAGTAGTTATATTTCTAAGCTGAGTGCCTTAAATGCGGACCATGGTAGTAAATTTATGAAGGTATTTATTTTCTTATGAGTAGTTTAAAATTCTAAGGGAGCACGCTGTTAATTGATACAGGGATCAAAGTTTTCTTCCATGGGTTATAAAGTGTTCGGACTTATATATTGAAGTTGGTTTACTTACTAAGTGAGGTTAGTAAGAGTAAAGGAAACTTTTAAATTCCTGCTCAAAGAGAAATAATTGACCTGTTAAAAACATTTTGATCATATTTTTCCGGTTAAATACCACAAATAGATAGGTCAAATAGATTGCCAAAATAGGCCGGATCTTGTGGGTGAGATTTATTTGGAAACGTTTTTACTGTTTACATTTAGAACACCCCGGAGGGGGGTCTAAGGGTGCTAGTACTTTCTACTAATAGTAGGCTAATGCTTTACACAATAGTCTCTCGCACAAACATACGGGACAGGCTGAGTTTCAGACTTTCAGCATAGCTTTAGCCATAGACTATATAATTTGTCCTTCTGGCCGAGCCCTTTAAGCTAAGGCAGACTTGAAAAACAAAATATTGGCGGAAGAACCACCAGCAGCAGCAACAACGGCAGAGCTTGCAAATTTGGATCGAGCAAGAGCAAAGTAAGCATGCATCGACTCTACGTTCCAGCTTCGGTGTCCTGCCCGCCGGAAATCGATCCCCTGCCCCGGCTGCCTCCCGTACCGTTCGCGCCCGCTTTGCAACGCGTCCGAGAGAAGCAACAACTAATGCTGATGCAGAAAACGTTAATTAACGGTTTTAATCCATTAGACGACGTGTTCGCCTGGCTAGATCAGGACAATAACTCGGCTATTTCTGGTAAAATTGCCGAACAAAGCAAACAGACAGTTACGAAGTTTAATTTCATGTATTTTCGTATCCGGGTGCCGGATTATCGGGCTGTGCTTAACAGCCTGTCTCAGGTGAGAAATTATCATTGATTTTTATAGACTATGCTCTCCTCAATTGTAGCTAATTTAACTCTAATTCTTACTCTAGGTGGCCAAATCTGAGAGTCTATTCAGCGAAGAAAAGCTTCGCAAATGGACCATGGGCTATCGTTTCCGCCTGATGAAAGGCGCTCCAATCAAAGCCGCTCTTCGAGCTTTCTCCTGCCGTCTGGGCATCGAGTCTGATCCGGACATCGTGTTCTGCCGCGACGGCTTCTTTGGCGACTCGGCTGCGGGCACCTTGTCCTCGCCGACTGGCATACCGCACCAGATGCTTCTTGGCGATGTCACAGCGGTAGGTTGCGGCCTCACTAACGGCTCAAGCATCTTTGTTAGCAAATCCACTCCGATAGAGCGAGAGGCAGCGGCCGCCGTACTTCGCGTCATGGACGAGGAACCGAACGACGGCGAAGAGGGCGAAGGCACGTCCGCCTCACCCGATGCGGAGTCTTCGGCGTCGCCGAGCGCCTCGGAGGCTCCCAAAGAATGAAGAGCTGCGCAGCTTCAATTTAATCAATTTCGTTTATCGAGTGCGTTTTTTCGAGAAAAAGCGAACGGACTTTTACTTTCTGAACTACATGGATTTGCGATGAATCCCAATCTTTTTAATGGATTTTTCATTTTTTTACCCGACAGACAAACAGAATTGTCCGTTATGATGGAAAAAAGAAACAATTTTTGCTCGTTGCGCGGACTGCCACGCTGTTTTTTCTGGCTTTCCTTTTAATAAAATAAATGGATGATGCTTTTCAAACAAAATGAAGCACTCACTGCAGCCTGCTTTTAGAAGAACCATTCATTTTTCCAATCTGCGAGTGCACTCAGTTTCTGCTGGCTATTAACAAAATAGGCCAGCGTTAATAGAATTTTTAATTGAAATTTTTCCTTTCTAAAAAGGGGAAAATAAAGGTTTTTTGATAATTGGCTGGCAAATAATCGAGAGACTCGTCACTTTATTGGACCCTCTTTGGGTGTATAAATGAATTTTCCACTCGATTTGAGATGCATCCGAAAATTGCCACAAAAATACGTGAGCAATGTGGCTTACATCGAACGTACACCTTCTGAGAATCCCAAGCGTGAGGCATTGCCGAAAATTGACTCCTGTTTTTCGATTTTACTTTGCTGCATTGGTTCTTGTAGTGCTGCTGACATTGTCGATAGTTGCTCTGATTAAAAGTCAAATTTTAGTGAAAGCTACGACCAGTTTGACTGGTCCCTTGGTTTCGTTTAGGTGAGAAAATTTGTTTGAATCATTAAAATTATAAAATAAAAATTATATGGACTATATGTAAACAAGAGATGCTGTGTGCAGCTGTTCAGTCCTTACGAATTTCATAATGGTACTCAATCTTACCTTGATGTGTTGAAAAAATGCGGGATTACGTATGTACGTGCCCCCCTTAGTCAATCGGACAAGTTTTCACGTCTTTGATTTGAAGGGACCTTTAATTGATCATAAGGCGCATGCCCTAACCACTTAGCTACAGAAATCCAAGTCGTTATATGAAATTACAATTGAAAGTTGGCTTTTCTTCTTGAAGAAGTGTTTCAAAATCGTGAACTTTCTTGAATCGCTATAGCTCGAATCAACAAATGATCCATTCAAGCGAAGAAGCCTACTCGTCATACGAGTCTTCTCAGCAACTGTCGCCCTCGTCAATATCGTCATCGATTAGTGCGACAGCTCTCGACGAAGCCAGCAGTTTGAAGCGAGTTCTAGAAAATCGTCGCCAAAGTTTTTTGCACCGATTTGACAACGTTTGGCGACTTCCTGTGCTCCGGTTGGCAACACACGAGCTTCAACTGAGCACTCCAGAGAGAGCGATTGCGGGCGCGAAATGGGCTGGCCGGCAAACTGCGGTGTTCGCAGCCACCATCAGGGACTCCGCCAATACTGGAGCCCTGGCTGCCAACATCAACAACTTGTTGCGCCTATCGACGATATTCAACGATGCTCGATTTGTGTTTGTTGAGAGCGACAGTCGAGACGATACGCGAGCTCGTCTGATCGACTGGGCCAAGCGCGATCGTCGAGTGTCCGTGCTCGGTTGCGGACGCGTTAATTCAAAGTCGGACTGTCAGCCGAGACTGACCTACAGCAGCACGGGACGGGCCCACAGGCCTGGCTGGTCGATGAAGCGCTCCGTGAAGGAGAAACGCGACCGAACTTTGCTGATGTCGGCTCTGAGAAATGTCTACCTGGACTACGCGAAGCGTTGGATATCGAACGCCACTCTGATGATCGTCACGGATTCAGATCTGACCTTTTCTGCTTGGCCAATAGAGAAAGTTTTACAGGTGAGGTTTTCTCTAATAAAAATAAGCTTTCGATCAAAATATCGCCAGCAAAACACCGGTGAATGTCGAAAAATACGCCTGTATTTTACGTTTGTAATTGAGTACATATACAAGAATTGTCTGAAAGGAGGAGAGTCTCTGGCTCATCTACGAGTTTTAGGCAATTCTTCGCATGTATTCCCCTTTGCCAGCACTGCATGAACTCCTAGGAGATTCTGCTTATTCTCCGCTTTCAAAAGTGCATGTTGGCTAATTCCGTAACACTTTTGTCTACGGTAGCGGAGATGAGCTACTAAGAATCTCCGCAGCCAAAGTATTAACGAAATAGACGAGGCATACAGGCAAAGGGGAATACATTTTCATGATTAAACTCATTATGTAGCTACTGTAGTGATGAGCCCCGTATCTCTCCGGGATCCGGAAGCACCCTATTGGTGCTTCACCTGACCGTGTCCCGACTCTGGGTAGGCGGGGTGGAGAAAGGGCGTACGACACTCCTTTCAGTTAAGCCTACACTCGATACATCATTGATCCACAATGCACTAAACATTGTGTTTTTTTGGCTAAATCAATTCAAATCAATCAGTTTAACAAAATCAAAGAACCATCCCAATCTGACACGACAGGGCTTGTACTACTTCTCCGTGCGGCCTAAGCTCGATTCTCTTTGCGCTCGGACCCGCTATCGCAATCGCCTCTACGATCCGTGCACATTTACCACATTCAAAACGCGTCACTTCTTCGACACGAATGCTAGCGACTCTGATCTAGCTGGTCGCCTTGGCAACTACAGCCTGTCCGGCGGTCCACCAGTGAAAGTTGCCACTTGCTTTCAAGCGTTCGCCATTTATAGAATGACGTCGCTACTTAAACCGGACGTTGTGTACGGACCAGCCGAGGGCGAGACTCTGTGCGAGCACAACACCCTGTCGAGACGACTGGATGAGAACTATCTTGACGTGAACATGGAGCTGGTGGTGACTGCTCAGAATGAGGGTGGCAGTTGAGTTATGTTTACGAGATCTTAGCTATCAGAGAAGAAAAAATTGTTTTTTTCTTATTTATTACGAAATTTTAACTAAAAAATTACTTTTATTTGATTTTTATGGTGCAGAATGAATAAAAGAGGTTGTAGCTTAGTGGTTAGAGCGTCGGACTCACGACTTGAACGTCGGGGGTCCGATTCCCGACTCCACTGGTACAATTTGTGTCCTTTAGCAAGACACTTAACTCTGCATTGCTTCAGTTCACCCAGCTGTTAAATGGTTACCAGCATCAGCTGGGGTAATTGAAGGTGGGTGTGGCGTCCCCCCAGTCCATGGACTGAACAGCTGTACGCAGTCTTCAGAAGCGCCGTGCAATAGCTGCGGCTGTGCTGTTGGCTGCACATCTGGCCCGATTGGGACAGGTGTAATCAATAATAATAATTATTATTAGAATGAAACGTATGCCATCAAACCTCCTAGGGACTCGGCTCAGTTTTTAACCAAAGTAAATTACACTGATGTACAATAGCTAATCAAATTTTAAAAAATCTAGACACCCAACCTTTCGACCAGATGTACAGCCTACAGCACAGCCGCAGCTAGTTGCGCGGCGCATCCAAGAGCTGTGTACAGCTGCTCAGTCCTGACGGGCTGGAGGGGCCGCAACACCCAACCTAAATTTACCCAAGCTCAAACTGGTACCCGATCTCAGCTGGGTGGGACTGAAGCAATGCGGGATTAAGCGACTTGATTAAGGACACAAATTGTCTCCTGGAGCCCGGGGCTCGAACCCACGACGACCTTGCGGTCCTAAGGCAGGCGCCCTAGCCACTAGGCTACAACTCGCTATTGCTCTAATTAAGTCAAAATAATCAAAATAAAATGTACGATTTGGGATAAAATGCTAAGCACAAACATTATTTTCACATGGTATTCGATCCACCTTGTTTTGAAGTTATCAAAAATTAATAAGTACAAATTAAAAATGTACTTGTATATATTTATGAGCTTTATATAATCTACATAGGTATAGCAAATCTGAATAATTGGTACCTTTATCTTCAATCGTAAAATATAGAAGTGAGTGGATGAACTTATAGAGGCACATCTTGCAACAATACAATTTATCTTTCAATCTTCAGATTTTTTAAATTACGCTCGTACATTCAAGTACGTTAATTTAAAGCTGGCCTTGAAACAACTTACTAAAGAATAGAAATTAGAGTAGGAGAGATCAGAGATCGATACAACAGAGTGCTCAGAGATATCATAACAAGATGACCGCCACCATGTTTACGCTGTTGGCGCAAGGACCTCTAGAAGTCACTCTAGAAGTCCTTGGGTTGGCGATGAATCATTCCAAACAAAAAAACGCATGGATACACACCCAGGCGTCACACGCTCTCATAGTTCTGCCTACCGCCCGGCATCAATCCCCTAACTTTGGCCACGGTGAAGGTGGCCCCGTCTTTCACGTATCCCGGCAGTGCTATCCAGAACGCGACATTCGGCAGTGCCTGCAAATTGGCCGGCTTTTTCAACACGAACAGATTGATAGCAAAGCCGCCGGCCAGATAGACAACAATCAGTACGAGAACCACGATGATTAAAATGTCGCCGCCGCTCATACCGCCGCCGCCGCCGGCGCCACCACCGCCTCCGTCAACTTCGCAGGCGTGCTTCGAAGTCAGCTTGCTATGAAACACGTAGGGATCAGTTGTGCCGCCGTCATCTGTCGGTGAGAACTCGTCCTGGCCGTCGGGTCGGCACACCAGACTGACCATTGACTGGCGAGTCACTCCGCCGCTTCGACCATTGTCGTACTTGATGTGCAAGCCGTAGGTGCTGTCGTAGCCGAATTTGGCTGAGCTCTGGAGGCCCAGTTGGAACTCCTTGAACGTCGAGCGGGAAGGGGGCCATGCTTATATTGATCCCTCAGCTGATTACTTACCACCTGGGTTCATATTTATCAAAATCAGGGTGTCAATTGGCTTGCCTTAGTCTTAGTTCTTAAATCCCTAGCAGCGTAGCATTGCATACTTATAATTAAATAACTTATGAGGATTGAGGAATGAGGAGTCAAGATGATAATTCACGCATTCTCATTTCATCTGCCATTAAGACATATTATGGCATATTAATGTTACATGTAATATATATAATTAAAAACAAAATGGACCATAATTATACTTTATAGACATGATAGTTGTCATTATTGGATATAATAATAATAACAGACGCTGACAGGTAAACCTGTAGCGCGGGTGCTGATGCAGGTGAAGACTGCACACCCGTTGCACCTGAAACACTCTTGGGTATGGTAGGCACCCCACTGCCAGCTCCAGCTTTTTATTTTGAACCTGCCTGGCGAATAGCAAATCTTCACTCACAAAGCCGCACAGTGACAGGGTAAGATGGGCCTGCTTCAGGATCAGTTATTACCCAGCATATGCTGGTACCCAATCACAGCTGGGTGGACTGAAGCAATGCGGGAATTAAGTGCCTTGCTCAAGGGCAAAAATTGTCTCCAAGGGGCCGGGACTCGAACCCACGACCTTCCGGTCATAAGGCAGGCGCAACAACTGCAAATTTCCTATCTCGTAGTGTATTTTTTCGCTAAAATTTGACTCCAAAAACTTTCCAAGAAACGAAGTGTCCCAACCTTCTACTGAAGGTGTCCTTGTTAACAAACACGTTGTTTCAACCAAAATAATAATAATAATTCCACTCACAAGCGTGCCAATCGAAGCAGAATTCTGACAGGTAGCCGCATTGCTCTGCGATTCGCACTGAATACCGATGCACGGATTGTAAGAGTACACCCAGTTCCTATTGGGACCAATAATTCGTTTGAAACGAAAGTCACTTGTACCAGCTAATGGCGATAGGTCGATAAATTTTCCGGAATTAGTTTCGCATTTGCAATTGTTAATCTGTTTGACGCATGTCACCTGGAAATCAGGAAAATTGTTTTGGCTAGCGAAAGTTACTGAATTTTTGTAGCAATAATTTAATTTACCTGTTGCCCGCGTACTGCAATGACAGCTGATACCAATAGGGCTATGCAGATTTTCCGTAGCATTGCGTCTTTTAGTGAAAAAGAAAGTTTACTTCGGGGGAAGATTCGAATGTCTTCTGTGTTTTTAGGCTGTGACCAGAGAAAAAAACTGCAAATAACTGGCTTTTAACAAAATTTTGCTTTTCTTAGTCAATATGATAAGAGCGAATTGTACATTTGCACACAGCACATTAAGCCTATATCAGTACACTATTCACTTCTCAATTTATGTTCTTCAGAAACCAATAATTTTTTTAAACTTCAAGCGATAGCTATTTGCTACTGTCAATAGAATTAAGTAGTATATGTGATATTTAATTTCGTCAGACTCTGTAATGAGTGCAGCGAATACACTAAAATAAATAGTCGGAATTAATAGCTTATATATTTTAAAAGTACTCAGAGCAGAACAAAGTGCAAAACAAGATGCGCAGCATCAATGCTATGGCCTATGGCTAAAGATACATGTAGGAATTTTTTACATAAAAGTTTCGGTGACCGGCAGCGCTTCTTGTTAAAAGAAAGAGGTTGATTTAATTTTTTATCAGCCAATATTATACAATATTATTACATTAGAATCGCTATCTAAATAAACAAACTTCATTTGAAATTTATACTGATAAGGGCAATAACTTTTTATAAATTGAAGATTTTTCGAACTCAGATTTTACAATCCTGAAAAATAATATGATTTGATGATCAATAAATTTGTTTAAATTAGAAGAGCATTTTTGCATAGTTTTGAAAAAAACTTAACATGAATGTAAACGAGAAGGAGCAGCACCATTTCTGCTGCTTTTCCAAGAAATTAGAGTCGAAGTCAAAGATTTGACTTCTGGACGGAGTGTCAAAGCTTGCTTGGATAACAAATAAATTATAGATATTTTGTTTCAGATTCAGTAATCAAATTCAAATTTATTGAAGACAAATTTGTTTTAATGTCTTCAAACCAATCCAGGTTGTTTAAATCAGGAACAGACGATTCGTTAGCGTTTTCTTAGAAAGATTGATTTCGCCCAGCTGAGAGCGCAAGAAATCGATAAGTTCTCCAATTAGCCAAGTGACGATCACATTTAGCGGTGTCGATTTGAAGATTAGATCCACGCAAGAGTACAGCAGAAGGTCGAATGTCATCAGCGACAGCTCGTTGCCGTAGAATAGGACGTCGCCGAACGAGGTTCCATCCTCTGGAAGAAAAATATCATTTAAAAAAGCTTGAATATTTGTTCACCTTGACTGATTCACTAGTGAACAGGCTACATTGTCTACAGAGATTTTTCTATTAATAAACAAGTGTTCAGCTCATTTGTTTTATTAGTACACTAAACTGCAATTTGTTGCCTCGTCATTTTGAGCTGGTGTGTTTTTTAAAGGTCACAGGGTAGATGTTTAGGTTGTGTGTTCTATTAGGAAACAGGTGTTATTGCTCAGCTCGTGTGTGGTGTTATTGTTCAGCTCGTGTGTTCAATTAGGAAACAGGTGTTATTGTTCAGCTCGTGTGTTCAATTAGGAAACAGGTGTTATTGTTCAGCTCGTGTGTTCAATTAGGAAACAGGTGTTATTGTTAAGCTCGTGTGTTCAATTAGGAAACAGGTGTTATTGTTAAGCTCGTGTGTTCAATTAGAAAACAGGTGTTATTGTTCAGCTCGTGTGTTCAATTAGAAAACAGGTGTTATTGTTAAGCTCGTGTGTTCAATTAGGAAACAGGTGTTATTGTTCAGCTCGTGTGTTCAATTAGGAAACAGGCGTTATTGTTCAGCTCGTGTGTTCAATTAGAAAACAGATGTTATTGTTCAGCTCGTGTGTTCAATTAGGAAACAGGTGTTATTGTTCAGCTCGTGTGTTCAATTAGAAAACAGGTGTTATTGTTTAGCTCGTGTGTTCAATTAGGAAACAGGTGTTATGTTCAGCTCGTGTGTTCTATTAGGAAACAGGTGCTATTGTTCAGCTCGTGTGTTCAATTAGGAAACAGGTGCTATTGTTCAGCTCGTGTGTTCAATTAGGAAACAGGTGCTATTGTTCAGCTCGTGTGTTCAATTAGGAAACAGGTGCTATTGTTCAGCTCGTGTGTTCAATTAGAAAACAGGTGTTATTGTTCAGCTCGTGTGTTCAATTAGAAAACAGGTGTTATTGTTAAGCTCGTGTGTTCAATTAGGAAACAGGTGTTATTGTTCAGCTCGTGTGTTCAATTAGGAAACAGGCGTTATTGTTCAGCTCGTGTGTTCAATTAGAAAACAGATGTTATTGTTCAGCTCGTGTGTTCAATTAGGAAACAGGTGTTATTGTTCAGCTCGTGTGTTCAATTAGAAAACAGGTGTTATTGTTTAGCTCGTGTGTTCAATTAGGAAACAGGTGTTATGTTCAGCTCGTGTGTTCTATTAGGAAACAGGTGCTATTGTTCAGCTCGTGTGTTCAATTAGGAAACAGGTGCTATTGTTCAGCTCGTGTGTTCAATTAGGAAACAGGTGCTATTGTTCAGCTCGTGTGTTCAATTAGGAAACAGGTGCTATTGTTCAGCTCGTGTGTTCAATTAGGAAACAGATGTTATTGTTCAGCTGTTGTGATTAAGAGCGGCCATGCATTTATAGCCAAAAGATAAGGAAATATTCAAAGTCTCATACCGCTATAGAAGATGCCGCCTTCTCTCAGAGCGTCGTTGTTACCAAGCTCCATGCCTAGCACGTCCTCCATAAACTTTCTCGGCTGAACTTTGTAATCTTCAATCTTTTTGTCACCGTCAGCTTCTTCCATGTGCTTCCTGTGAATGAAGCGCGATAGGAAGCCGTTCATCTCGTGGTACTTCTGAATGGTGAGCTGCTGGTTCTGCTTGGCTGAGGCCCCGGCTGCTGAACCCGTCTCCAATAGTTTGCGGTAGAGGCTGTCGAACACGTTAACAAAGTTTGGCGGCAGGCGCATCATGAAGGTCTGATTGTCTGTGTTGTCAAGGCCTCGGCGGCCGCAATCGTTTTGCTGTCGGTTTTGGGAAAATAATCGTTTAAGGATCCAGGGTCTTGTTTTTAGCTAAAAGCTAAATATAAATCTGCAGGAGGGCTGTAGGCAATTTGACGCTTAAAGCGACGTCGCGACACAACCAGCGACTGGGCATGACTGTCCATCGCGTTCAGTCACACTAAATACGGTATGCAGGCATAGACACACACACACAGGCCGGCACCCAGTCACGCACTCACATAGGGTGTACAAGCGGCGGTTCCTGGAATGTACACTCTCTATGCCTTAGGGGTTGCCCTGATGGGCGTAAATTGCACAACTGGCCCATAGCTCAACCAATAGGTGCACAAGGCCCCAAATTGATGTGACCCTGCACACGAAACCGCGCTAGGGAAAATAGCCAACCTACAACGAACCTGGGGGTCGAACCTGGACCAGTGGCACACAAGGCAGACGCGCTAGACCACCGAGCCACTCGCACCTTTGTTTTTAGCAAAGGGTGAAAGAGTCCAAGGATAATAACCTGTCACTCACCTTTTCCTTCTCAAACTGGTTGTGCAGTTGCGACACGCCAACATCAGCCGTCCCGTGCGGGCTCTCGCCGTGAATGTAGTAGCCAAACGACCTTGGCGACCTGATAAACACCGAAATGTTGGCGATGGAGCACAAGTCGACAAAGTTTCTCAACTTGTCCTCGATGAATCTCTCGTGAATTAGAAGCGTCCACAGCCACTGCACTCCGCCAACACCGATGAAAACTGACATTGCCAAGCAAAAGCGGAAGATCGTCACACTGCTCGACCGATATTCGTCGGCCACAACAAAGCGAGACAGTTGAGGATCTCCAGAGGCGTAGTTTTCGAATCCGA
Source organism: Macrostomum cliftonense (assembly GCA_950096795.1). Taxonomy (NCBI): domain Eukaryota; kingdom Metazoa; phylum Platyhelminthes; family Macrostomidae; genus Macrostomum; species Macrostomum cliftonense. Next base: position 166,543 of record CATNEM010000184.1, read on the forward strand.
GCACGCTCATAAAGAAGAGTACAATGAGCAGCGTGAAGGTCCTGTTGGTCTTCCGGTGCGTCTGGATTTCGTTCCACTCGTTGGCGATGAGGATAGTGCGCCAGTAAGTGACCTCGCCCCGCGCCGCCGACTTTACTTCGTCTCGACTGGCCATGCCCGGATGTCCGGCGTCGGCCTTCGGCTTCTCCCAATCGATCATGAAGATGTCGATGTGAGTCTGAGTGATGATCAGATAGATCAGCTCGATGAGTTTCAGGGCCCCGGCGATCGCTATGTAGACAATCAGGTTCGTCTCCTGGGACTCCGTCGGGATGAAGAAGGCGAAGATGTTCTGGTTCTGGAAAGGGTTATTTAAAGCAACAACTAATTAAATGTCATGAAAGAAAATTGAGCAAAACGAACAGGAACTAGGGCTGTAGGTAAGCACAGGTGAATCACCTTGTACACCGAGAAGTACCACACAGACGCTCCGTAGATTACAATCAGAAACACATTGGAAATAGACGAACAGGCGAATGCGATAAAATGCAGAATAATTGTGGCTTCGAAATTTTCTCCCCCGCTACGAATCTTGTAGGCGAATGAGCGGAAGATGGCGTAGAGAGCGGCGACGGCACACAGCGTGCCCATGGTGATTCGCAGCGCCTCCCAGAAGGTGGCCAGGTTAGAGAAGTAGGCCACGTTAAACGAAGCTGTCACTGTGGCGGCAGTGCCAAACTGGCTGACGTCAACATCGGAATATTCCACGGTGAGAACCGGCGGATAAATCCTGCCGTTAGTTGAATAGACGTCGGTGCTGATCAGGGTGATGTCGAACTGCATCTTGCTAGCGTAGCGCACGAAGCTGGCCCGCGAGCCGGGGCTTGACACGGCGCCGACATTGTCGACCAGGAAAAATCGGCGTGTGAGGATGTAATTGTTAGTGTTGGTGTCCTGGTTGGGGAAGTTGTTGGCTCTGCCGCGAACGTTGCTGATTTTCACGGGTACGGGGAACAGCTGCTCGGTGCCGCCGGCTGAGGTGATTCGCAGATCTGCGGGTGGGAAGAATGTTTTGGGAAAACTGCGCTGTAAAAGCTGGAGCATTCAGTTGTTTCATGTTATTCTATCCCATCTAATCCCGATCCCCGTATGAAGTCATCCCACCCACCCCATCCTATACCAACCCATCTTATCCTATGCCACTTCATTCATCTTATATCCCATCCCATCCTATTCCATCCCATCCTATCCCATCCCATCCCATCCCATCCCATCTCATCCCATCCCATCCCATCCCATCTCATCCCATCCTATCCCATCCTATCCCGTCCCATCCCATCCCATCTCATCCCATCCCATCCCATCCCATCTCATCCCATCCTATCCCGTCCCATCCCATCCCATCTCATCCCATCCTATCCCATCGCATCCCATCTCATCCCATCTCATCTCATCCCATCCCTTCTCATCTCATCCCATCCTATCCCATCCCATCATATCCCACCCATGCTATTCCATCCCATCTTATCCCATCCCATCCCATCCCATCCCATCCCATCCCATCCCATCCCATCCCATCCCATCCCATCCTATCTCATCTTATCCCTGCCCATCTAAGCTAGTTGTACTTAAGACCCGCATGTAAAAAGCAGACTCACAAATATCGTAGAACAACAAGGGATATTTGGCCTGATCGAACAGGTCATCAACTAACAAAGAGCACTGAAATTGAAAATAGCAAATTCATAAATTTATTTGTTAAAGAGAGCGCAGCAACTAATCAAAAAATAGTTTACCGAGCTGGTGTAGCGAGTGCCAAATGCGTAAGCAGCGTTCAGTTCGTTTCTTGAGTTCGGGCAAAGTTGAATAAGACCTTCAGTTAGAGGCCTATAACCCATGAAGGTGCCGTTCTGAGTGTACACAGCGGCTTGAAATGCTATGGTACTCAGTCTAGTGAACTGGGTTGTGATGCCCTCGCTGGTTAAAAGACTCGATGGATTGTTGTGATATAGCCACGGCAGTCCCGCTTTCCTAGAAAAACAAGCGTTAAAATTAGTTTGAAAATAGCGCCAAAAAATTTGCGGCCTATCAATTTTCTTGTCCGAAAATTAAACTGACCAATCCGAGTTGGAATTAATAATTTCCGTCCTCGAAGTGAAATATTCGTCGAATAGAGCGCAGGCGTCGCGGTTGCCGGTGCCAATGTTGGTCTGCCGGTAGAGAATCAGAGCGCACGCGTTGGCCAGCAGTTGGCAAGCCGTACGGTTCTGGTAGTACGTCTGTTGTATTTAGGGTTGCAGGGTAAAGGCGGGGCTGTGAACTGTTTTGTTTATGCTTATGAGAGTAAGTCACACTGCAAGTAGAGAGCATAAATAGCCTCAAGAAATGCGAAGCTGGTCCTTGGCTATTGCGACTCAATTCGATTTTACTTTTTTTACAAGCTGAAAAAGTTTTTAATTTTACTTTCTGTCGCTTGCGCTGTGTTCAGTTGTGGGGTGTTGATTTTAGGCTGTTTACTAGCTGACAGACATGAATAAATCACTCATGTACTCAACATAAATATCCCCAAGCAGCTAGAAAATCTCTGCAGCAAAATTAAAGAGCTGCCCAGAAGAATAAAATACTTCAGTGCATTTAGAAAATCTTCTAAATAGAAAGCAAATCTCCCTGAGCATTTAGAAAATCGCCCCGAGCACTTAAAAAAATCTCCCAACCAGCTAGAAAATCTTTCTTAGCAGCTGGAAAACATTTGAGAGCAGTCGAAAAATCTTCCCCCCCAGCAGTAAAGTAGAAAACCCTCGAACAGACAGAAAATCCCCTTAGCAGTTAGAAATCCCCTAAACAGACCGAAAAGTCCCCAGAGAAGGAAAATCTTCGGGTCAATAAAAAATCTGCGTTTGTTTTGGAGTGTTATTAGTCATTAGCATTACAGGGTTTAGTCGTTCTTTTTGGTGCTTTGTAATTTATATTTGATCCATATAAATAAATGACTTTTAATATTTAAATTTAGCTCAAATTAAAAGTACATAGCATCTCACCCCGCACATGCCGTATGACGCGGCCAGATTATTAGCCAGATAGAGCGAGTTAGCTGTTGTTGACTCGGATTCAACCTTGGACACAGTGGTCACAATGCCGCTAGTTCGCACCACAGGCGATGTAGTGCCCGAGGCTGTGGTCACGGCGAAACAGATTCCACCGCTCTGCAATTTGAAGTCGATTTAGTATTTGGGCCTAGCCTGGCCTTGAATCAAAAGAAATAAATCGAAGATTTACCAGCTCCAAGTTGTACGTGGTGCCCCCGGTGGCGGTAATGGTGCCAGTGCAGTCGCAGGGTGGATCAACTAAGCCGCTATTGATTGCCCTTTTCATTTTAAGTACGTTAGGACACGGTATGCAACTGTAGGGGGTTTGAAGAGTGTGCATTTATTAGAAATCATGACACGAATTAGTTTATTAAAATAATAATAAAAATAATTATTATTATTAATAATTACTACTGGCCACACTTACCGTCCCCCTCCCGGTGCCACAAAGGTTGAACGAGTACAGGGTACGCATGTTACATTCGGGTAAGCGACTCCATCGATTTGGTATTCGGCACTTGCGCTAAGAGGATCGCAAGCCGCACAGGTTCCTGTAGTAGAATCTTTTGGATTGCTCGGCGGGCAAGTCACGCAAGTCCAGCCATCTTGACTGGGAACCTTAGAGAAAAAATAAAAAAAGCTTTATAATCGCGTTAAGCTGAATAATGGCCGAAACGCCTTGGTTTCAAAACTTACAGTAGCCCCGGCGCAAAGTTCGCAAGTTATAGCGCCACCGTAGTTTGATGCTACGCGAAAACCAGTGCGGCACCTGCAAGAGAGTCCTGAATAAAAGGCTTATAAAATTAGTTTATGCATGAAAAACCGCGTAATTTTTCTTTTTTATCTCATCATAAAAGTATCAGAACAAAGTAAGTATAATTTACCATCCGTTGATGTAGTCTGATTAGCACCGCAATCCAAACAAGCTAGACGCGTAGAATCAAAATACTTGCCAGATGCACAAGCGGGGCTCGCGTAAGGCACAACAACAACACTAGTTTGCCCATAAACGTGATTGAAAAACAAACCTAAACAGAAGACAATCAAATGTTTCACAGCCATAACTTCTTAGGAACTGGGTGGGCTAAAATGGAAGAAATAGCAATAGAAAAATGTATTAGTATGCGACGTTAAATGCATGAAAAATTCATTGTTGACATCATAGTTTTAATCAATTTTAGAACTTTATTAGCTTAATTTAACATAAATTTTAAAAATAAAGATATATTTTCAGCTTAACTATTAAAACCTATAGATTATAAAGTAATGCTTTGTTTTACAAAAATTTTTCTAGTAAATCAGTTTTAAATTAACAAACCGTGAGTACATCATCGTAGGCTAGCTACCTTGAATTTATAATTTTTTAATGTTAACTTTGAAAGTTCCAGCAAGCACTATTATTCTATGCCTATGTATTACTCTATTGCAGTTAAAAAAGTTTCAACCAATCCAGCGTGTATTTCATTTATTTGTGTGCAGAACAGTATCTATTAAGAGTATGTAATGTATTGTATTATATTACATATTGTATTATTGGTTGCACACAACATTAAATATTTATTGTCTATTACATGCATGCACATTTATTGCACAGGACTTACTATTTTTTGGATGAAATATACCCAGGCTACTAAGTCCAGGCTAACCACTTTAAATATAGACACCCAGGAAATTAATTGCATAATCCTAGCTACTTGCAATTCATAATCACTTTATGCCTCAAGTTATGGTCCCATCTTGAATTGCTAATACCAAAATTTGGTGGGCTTTAGTGTAGGCTTGGCTAGGCTAGGCCTTTGTGTAGGCCTAATTGTTTTTTATTTCAATATCAATGTATTGTTTCTTTTGCTTTTTTCCTCTTTGTGAAAGCTTTTAAGTTTCTAAATTGTAATCAAATAGTTTCTTAGACTTGAACTTATTTTGTTATACTTCTAGGCCTAATCCATGACCATGACAATTAAAAAATTTGTATATATACTCCGTAGTCAGGAAAGTGGCACAGTCTGCGCGGGAATAAATTTTGGGGGGACAATCTGTGAGCTGTCGAAGTGCCATCAAAGTGCCATTTGTGTGCTTACTAGGGGCAAAAGTTTGAAGGACCAAAAAAGGTCCAGTGGACAATTTCTTCTCTACTTCTTCCTATTTGCTACATTTTTGCTTGTAATCTTGTCCCATATTGCGGACGGTTGTTGGTGTACGCCGGAGGGAAAATCCCAAAAATTAAAAATGTACGCCAAAAATCCAAAAATGCACACTGAAAATCCAAAAATGTACGCCGAAAATTGACCTTATAATTAATGAAAATGCAGCAAATTGGCATACTCATAATCACGCTAAGTTACAACTTTTTTACAGTACATACGAATCAGATGAGTCAAATTTAATGACACTGAACTGCCATACAGTCGCAGTCAGCAGTCGCAGCCATACAACCGGTAGTCACTCGGCAGCAACAGATCCAGGGCCGGCTTTGCCGATGTAGCAGCAGCTGGAGACCGCCGGCAGTCGCCTGGCAACAACTTTACTAGTTGTACCTTTTGCTGCATTCGACGAATCCGAGAAGAACGGACTCAAGTGGGCGCGAATTCCACGAGATCTGTCGCCCTTGTAGTATAACTTAGCAGCAGCATCCAGGAAGCTTTCCAAGGCCGTACTGCCAACTGGCGGCAGCATCCACTTCAGCTTGGCCCGGAGCTGCAACGTGTTGTTGGACTGCGGCCCCTGCTGCTGCTGCAAACGCATGGTCGAGTAGAACGACTTGACGATGGCCTCTAGAAAGGAAGGTAAAATATATTTATATATAGTATACCATCAATGTTGATTCAAATAGCTACTCTCTCATAGCATATTGCATGTAAATGTTAACTTCGCTTACCGGTTCCACCGGGGTGCAGAGCAAAATCTAGCAGTGCACAAGTGAGCTGGCCGGCCCGCTGATAGACAAGTGGTTGCGCGTAAAATGCCTGGTACATGGCTGCCTCGTCAACAGCACACTCCAATTGCCCTTTGGATGTTGTACAGAGCAGTCAAAGCGTAAAATCCGCGGGACCGCGCGGTGGTGCCAGAGAAGTGCGCATTATAGGGCCTTCGACGTTCGGATGCAGCCAGCCCTGTCGGCCATCACCAGAGAGAAGTGCATGCCGAATGGTGTCGATATACGCAGCAACATACTTCCGGCCAACGCGAGGATCGAGATCGCTGAGGTGCACAAACTTCGCTGCTGCGCTGACGAGCCGTTTGCAGGCTGGTGACTGCGTGGCTTCCTCAATCTCGGCCTCCGAGTCTTCGGATGCAATGCAGCGAATGGCACCTTCAACGTCGAGGCAAACGCAGTCCTGAAATTAAAATATACGGTATATACCTTCGTTGTTTATAAACAAAATCATTTTTAGTCGTCCATTTTTTACTTATAATAAAGTCAATGACTTTACTTACAATCATTTTGGTGGACTATAATTACTTATTTGTCATTTTCACTTTTCAATCTACAAATTATCTTGTGAAGTTGAGAACTATATGATACAAATGTACGCCAGTACGCAACGTACGCCAAATGTACGCCAACAAGGAAATTTCGTGCTAGATTTTGTACGCCAATTTCTCAAAACTGTACGCCAAACCCTTGTTTGAAGCACGTGTACGCCGGAAATTTCCGGCATATACCCCCCCTTCCGCAATATGGATCTTGTCTAAATCTGCAAAGTAGACACATTTTTGCTAATTTTGCCTATTATATTACCAATTTTGCACTACTTGTGCACCAAAATGCACCAAAACCCTTCATGTGCGCCAATACCCTTTGTGTGTGCACTTGTGTACCAATGTGTGCCAAGACCCTTCCTGTGCGCCACACTTGTGTGCCAATGTGCACCAAGACCCTTTGTGTGCATAGGAATTTTCCCCCAAAAAGGCCCATTTCCTGACTATGACTATGGTATATAATAAAAAAAATTTAAATTATTGCTTATAAGGTTGGGGATTAGAAGTTTTGGATCATGGTTGAGAAATTTCCACAAAATTAAATTTCAAATTTTTTCACTAATTCTAACCAACAGTTCTACTATAAAGTTCTACAAAGCTTCCTAGATAGGGAAGAGGGTAGTTGTTTTAATAGCCAAGAGTAATCAAGTAGGCCAAGTAGTTAATCCTATAACTATGGCAATTTAACTAATAAACTTGTAGATTATTTTCTTGCAATAACTAATTTAACAGAAAATATTTGAATGACTACTCAAACTTAGTAGTAAATAAATAGGCTGCCATAAGTCCATTTTTAAAGTTGGATAACTAAAATTAGGTATTAGATCTAGCATGAGTCTATACTAAAAAAATTGTTTCATATAAGACCTTAGATATAAGGCATTTAATTAAGGGTCTTTCTTTATCCAAAAATAGAATAGTCTCAACTCTAACGCATATTCAAATGCAAATGCAATCATATGTTTATAAAATGGAATATAGCTAATATTAGCAATGTAAATCCAGTGTCAAGTAGCAATGCAAAAAGAATCTAATATGGGCATAGTCAAACAAAACTAACAAAACCCACAAACAAAACAAAATGCCTACCCACAAAAACAAACATGTAGGAATGGTCCACCTACCACACTTACTTCATTGTAGCTCTAACAAAGAAATCCTAATAGAATAAGACTTGAATTAATAGTTAATTTAATTTTTAATCTTTAATTTTATACTTAAATAACATATTAATGCATCTAGAATTCTAGATACATTTTTTACTATTACAACTGAAATTATAAACTCAAGATATGATACAAGATATGCTATCTATATATTCCAATATCATCCTAAATCAAAATTCCAGCTTAAGGTATGGTTGCCAAAGGAAATTTCAAGGTTCCATGCAAAATGATTCATAATAGACGTCTTTGTGACTATTTATTTGGTTCTATTGTTTGACTTATTTGAAATTCAAAAGACCTTCAATATTATCTCTAATTTGGATTATGTCTGCTACAAATCATTACCAAGTTGCAGTTACAAGTGGGATCCTATTTCACCATAACAATGCATCAGAATACTTTGATATTAAGCTCTGAAAGATTTAATCTATAAATGTCTTTAAATTCACATTTTATCCTCTAGGACTTTTGTTTTCTAAGCCAAACAATGTAATTAAGGGAGTCTAAAAATAGTGTAGAGGATAAAAAGTATTTTGCTACACAGATTCAGACATTTTGTAGTAACATCCTTATCAAAAATCAAATCTACATAGAAAAGTATATAGGGGAACTATTTATCTAGAAAACTAGAGTTTATTTACCAAATTGTAAAAGTAGAGTAATTAAAAATTAAAAAGTAATTAAAAAAGTAGCATAAAAGTAGCATTAGAGGTTGCCTAAATTATGGACTTTAGTTAATGTTATATGGAAATAGGCAATTTGGGATGGCTAACTTGAGACTTGTTAAAATGTTTTGTTAAAATGACTGTTAAAGACTGATAGAAGTGCATTGTCTCTTTGAAAACAATATTTCTATATTGTCATTGTCAAGATCATTTTATACTTTATCATTATCAACTCCATGATCTCAAGTAGCTAATGTTGCATCATCATATGATAACTCACATTGTTAGGGTAGGTATATAAGGAAGCTACAAAACCCTCAAGCCCAGCTTAGCAACAGAGACAGCTGTTTAGTAGCAAAAGGCACTGGTATTAGTTGCTTAACCAATGTCAACCTTGTCAATCAGTAGCACAACAGTCTACAAGCAGTGAAAAATACCTTATAGTTAAAATTTGTATAGCTTTTATTTATAATTGCCTAATGTCAATTTGTATTTTTCTGCTATCTTTTGTCTATGTGGCCTATGCTTCAAGGTCTTGATATTTAGCTATTTAATCATTTTTTTGCACATATTCTGTACATGAACTGTTTCTTTTCTTCTTCAGTCACTGTTTTTTTTCAGTAAGTGTTTAATTTTTAATAAAGTTTTATACAGTTTTATTAAAGGTATGTGACGTTTTGCTTTTATATATTATAATTAATCAATTTACTAGTGCAAAATCTTGCATTAGCATTTAGAAACTATAGGTATAAAGTATATAAATTTTATTTATAATTAGACCTCTTGATTAATTATGCCAAGTTTATTTATGCTTACTACTTTCTACTTATAAGTAGTCAATACAGCACCATTTTTTCAAGCTGTAAAAATTGTTTTTTCATATCAATGCACCTTAATGCCTGCATCGAATGTATGAAACTAATTGGAGATACAAGTGTATAAAAGTATAAAAGTATACTCAGGCTCGTATAAAAGTGAAAGTTATTTGTGTGTGTACGTGTGTACGCTTCTACTCCTCAAAGTACTTGTAAGCCCATCAAGCTAGCTTGCAATGAAAAGAAATGACTTTTGCCCATCTGGTTTAGCTTTGCCTTTCTATCCCATCCTTCAGTGTGCCACCTCCTCTCTTTCCCTCTTTCCCTTCCCGATCTTTCCTGTCGAATCAGAAATCGCAGTAATCATGATTAGTTGATGCCAGATTCCTGACTTTACTTCTTCAAAGCTAACACTTTTCTTCTATTCAGTTAGCTTTGTGCAAGCAAGAAAGACGGTATATTTGGGGACTCCATATTAACTAGCTCAATTTTCACGGTTATCAACATCCGGCTTGAATAACTAGGCCTGCTTTGCAACCTTCTTTTGTATCATTAATTATACGTCCAGTCGGAACGTCTAGAAAACAACATGTAAGATAAATTCATTTTTTAAGTAATTTTTATTATCTGTTTAAGTAATGGAACTTCTGTTACTTTATGAATGTTTATTAACGCCCAGAACTCTTGATCGTTAAGAGCTGCCTAAAAAGAATATAGCTACTATTGACTTAGTTTTTTTCGCTTCTTTTCCCAGGCCAACTAAACTGAATGCTCTCTGATTGAAATTCTAGTCCCCTTTTGATGCTGTCAATTTCTTTATATAAAAAAATTGATTTGACTAAAAGCTAGCGAAGCCTTAAGCTCGAGGTTTTGTATCACACGCTCTCTTTTTTTATCAATAACAGTGTCAGTGAAAAAGTGCATTTACTTTAGCCGCAGCTCTAACCGAGATATAAATTCAATTCCTTTGAATTGATTCATTTTAGCCGTCCATAATCCATTGAGAAGTGAATTATGTCGAGCAAAAAGAATTGTCAGGCCGCCCAAGATGAACCAGTAACGCCGGGTCACGTGCACTTTAATCCTGATCAAGTGTCGCATCACGATTTGGAGATTTTAATTGACGCCTCTAGCAACGGTTTTGTTGACGTGCATCTGGGCTTTCTGCAGGTTGGAACATTGATGTTTAGGTGTTGGATTGCGTAATAATTTAGATTTGATCCGATTATGGGACTTATCCTTTGCTCATGGGATTATTCGTTATGGATATGGGGATTAAGGCACAATGGGATTTATTGGGATTTTAGTGCAATAGGAGTAATCCGTTTAGATATAGGGATTATGGTACAATAGCAGTGATCCGTTTGGATGTAGGGATTATGGTACAATAGGACTAATCCGTTTAGATATTGGGATTATAGTACAATAGGACTAATCCATTTAGATATTGGGATTATAGTACAATAGGACTAATCCATTTAGATATTAGGATTAGGTTGCAATAGGATTAATTTGTTTAGCTATAAGGATCATGGTACAGTTGCATTAATCTGTTTTGATGTTGGGATTATTTTTGTTCTAATATTTCCACCTATCCTATTTGGAACTTCCCCAAAACACCAATCAGGTCAACCACGTGTACGAAGTTGACGTTCCAATCGAAGCAAAAAATCACCGACTCGGCTCAGCCGTAGAGGTTTGCTCCGATTCCGATGGATTGCCAATTTCAAATTTTTTTGTCCGTTTAAAATCGCATCAACCGGGCGATTCAACAACCAGCTCAATTGATGTTTTTCGATTTGAATTGTTCGCTCACAAGGAGCGCCTGTTGAAAGAAACAATTACGCTTAAAGGTGTTGGTGATGACAGTCCTAAAGGGATGCAGGAGTCCGAGGCGAGGCTTACCGTTGTGTTTCATGCTAGGGTGTTGGGTGAGTGATTTTATTTATTGATCCATCCATCTAGTGTTTCGTTATTTGTTTGTGATATTAAAGCGTTTTTTGTTAGGATTCTTGAAAAGTAATTTATGATTTAAATTGTGGGATAATTCAAAGTCAAACGGATTGTGGGATATTTAGACTGGTTTCGGAATTTAATTTTTGGGATTTTTGACAAATTTTGGTATTCAAATTGTGGGATTTTTAAAATGAATTTTGGATTAAAAAAGTGGGATTATTTAGACTCATTTTGGTATTCAAAATGTGGGATTTTTATATGGAATTTGGATTTAAATTGTGGGATCGTTTAGACGGATTTTGGGATAAAGATTGTTGTATTATTTATAATTATTTTTGGGATATCAATAGTGGGATAACTTCTTAACTTCCTAACTACCCCATTTTTTCGCAGGCAAACTCAAAGGCACCCCGGCACTAAAAAACGGCATCAGATGCATCGGGATGCGATCTGAGGACGACGGCTCCGAACTTTTGTCACCACGAGCAACAGTTGCCAATGGCAACGGAAGCAGCTTGAACTGGGATTTGACTAAGCCTGTTCTGGCTTTTGATTAATTTTCTTTATTGTGTACTGACGAATATTGTCTTTTATTTTATAATCATGAATACTCATTAAATCATAAACCCATTGTGATTTAGTTTTTCTTATCTAACCCTATGGTATTAATATATTTTAATAAATATGGTATTGTTGTTGTTCTTATTGCATTCATTGTCAGTTAATGTTGTTAAAAAAAGCAATTAGAAACGACACATACGTCCAAATACATTGTCATTTTTTTCAAATTCGATAATAAACTTAATCTACGACTGTTTGTATAAATTTTTTTTGTTCATTATTTATGCAATGATCGATAAATTGATTAAAGATAAAGATAGAGATTGCATAACTTTTAAAGTGCATGTTCAATAACTCGTTATAGTGATCTTTTTAACAAAATTAAATTTTCTTCTCATCTATTATCGCAGTCCTCCATCTTAATTACGATTTATACATTATAAAGTCCAACATCCTCTAATACCCTTATCTCACAGTCCTTCCTCTAATCTCATCTTACCTGTCAGTTTTCCTGGGCAAACTGCGTCACTCCATCTCACTCTAAAATATCATCCACCAGTCTGTCTCTCTGATATCATCTAGCAGTCAGTGTCTCTCTGATCTCATCTAGCAGTCAGTGTCTCTCTGATCTCATCTAGCAGTCAGTGTCTCTCTGATCTCATCTAGCAGTCAGTGTCTCTCTGATCTCATCTAGCAGTCAGTGTCTCTCTGATCTCATCTAGCAGTCAGTGTCTCTCTGATCTCATCTAGCAGTCAGTGTCTCTCTGATCTGATCTCATCTAGCAGTCAGTGTCTCTCTGATCTCATCTAGCAGTCAGTGTCTCTCTGATCTCATCTATCAGTCTGTTTCCCTCAGATCTCATCTAGCAGTCTGTTTCTCTCAGATCTCATCTAGCAGTCTGTTTCTCTCTGATCTCATCTAGCAGTCTGTTTCCCTCAGATCTCATCTAGCAGTCTTTCTCTCAGATCTAATCTAGCAGTCTGTTTCTCTCAGATCTAATCTAGCAGTCTGTTTCTCTCAGATCTCATCTAGCAGTCTGTTTCTCTCTGATCTCATCTAGCAGTCTGTTTCTGTCTGATCTCATCTAGCAGTCTGTTTCTGTCTGATCTCATCTAGCAGTCAGTGTCTCTCTGATCTCATCTAGCAGTCTGTTTCCCTCTGATCTCATCTAGCAGTCAGTTTCTCTCTGATTTATAATCAATTTCCGTGTTGATATCTTTGTCTCTCGTGCTTTTTTACTCTTTTCCACACTGCTTGAGGCCTTAGAATGATTACTCTTAATTAATTTGTCAGGAAGAAATTATTTATGATCATAATACTATGCCCAGTCGTGCAATATAAAATAATAGCGCAATTCGCTTTTATTGTGTCTACTTTGTTTTAGCCATAATTAAATAATTGATGACTTTCATTTCCGGTTCTTTAGGCTAGTGATTTTTGTACTATTTTTTCCAACTATTCATATAAGACAGCTGAGTGCATTTATTTATCACATGAGCTAGCTGTGCTCTTAAATGCATTTATTCCTTGTTTATTTATATTTTAACTATTTTTCTTAAACCAGTAAACAAACAGGTAGTAAAAATATTTTTGAGTAGCAGAATGACTTGTGTTCGTCTTTGTCTTTTTATTCAGTTTTTCGATTTATCGGTCTTATAGTCAAAAAATTTTACTTAGGTATCCTTTGCCACGATGAGATTTCTGTAATCTAAGTCTAGTAGTGACATAAATGTAACTTTTTATTATGTTTAGATTCTTGTATCCTACGGTCTGAGTGTGATATTCTTTTATCTCGCAGTCTTTTGTAGTGAGATTTTTTGTGTCCCGTAGTCTAAAGTAGTGAGATTCTTGTATCTCGTAGTCTCATGTAGTGAGATTCTTGTATCTCGCAGTCTCATGTAGTGAGATTCTTGTATCTCGCAGTCTCATGTAGTGAGACTCTTGTATCTCGTAGTCTCATGCAGTGAGATTCTTGTATCTCGCAGTCTCATGTAGTGAGATTCTTGTATCTCGCAGTCTCATGTAGTGAGATTCTTGTATCTCGTAGTCTCATGTAGTGAGATTCTTGTATCTCGCAGTCTCATGTAGTGAGATTCTTGTATCTCGCAGTCTCATGTAGTGAGATTCTTGTATTTCGCAGTCTCATGTAGTGAGATTCTTGTATCTCGTAGTCTCATGTAGTGAGATTCTTGTATCTCGTAGTCTCATGTAGTGAGATTCTTGTATCTTGCAGTCTCATGTAGTGAGATTCTTGTATCTCGCAGTCTCATGTAGTGAGACTCTTGTATCTCGTAGTCTCATGCAGTGAGATTCTTGTATCTCGCAGTCGCATGTAGTGAGATTCTTGTATCTCGCAGTCTCATGTAGTGAGATTCTTGTATCTCGTAGTCTCATGTAGTGAGATTCTTGTATCTCGCAGTCTCATGTAGTGAGATTCTTGCATCTCGCAGTCTCATGTAGTGAGATTCTTGTATCTCATAGTCTCATGCAGTGAGATTCTTGTATCTCGCAGTCTCATGTAGTGAGATTCTTGTATCTCGCAGTCTCATGTAGTGAGATTCTTGTATCTCGTAGTCTCATGTAGTGAGATTCTTGTATCTCGCAGTCTCATGTAGTGAGATTCTTGTATCTCGCAGTCTCATGTAGTGAGATTCTTGTATCTCGTAGTCTCATGTAGTGAGATTCTTGTATCTCGCAGTCTCATGTAGTGAGATTATTGTATCTCGCAGTCTCATGTAGTGAGATTCTTGTATCTCGTAGTCTCATGTAGTGAGATTCTTGTATCTCGCAGTCTCATGTAGTGAGATTCTTGTATCTCGCAGTCTCATGTAGTGAGATTCTTGCATCTCGCAGTCTCATGTAGTGAGATTCTTGTATCTCGTAGTCTCATGCAGTGAGATTCTTGTATCTCGCAGTCTCATGTAGTGAGATTCTTGTATCTCGCAGTCTCATGTAGTGAGATTCTTGTATCTCCTAGTCTCATGTAGTGAGATTCTTGTATCTCGTAGTCTCATGTAGTGAGATTCTTGTATTTCAAAGTCTCAGGTAGTGAGATTCTTGTATTTCAAAGTCTCAGGTAGTGAGATTCTTGTATCTCGTAGTCTCATGTAGTGAGATTCTTGTATCTCGTAGTCTCATGTAGTGAGATTCTTGTATCTCGTAGTCTCATGTAGTGAGATTCTTGTATCTCGTAGTCTCATGTAGTGAGATTCTTGTATCTCGTAGTCTCATGTAGTGAGATTCTTGTATCTCCTAGTCTCATGTAGTGAGATTCTTGTATCTCGTAGTCTCATGTAGTGAGATTCTTGTATTTCAAAGTCTCAGGTAGTGAGATTCTTGTATCTCGTAGTCTCATGTAGTGAGATTCTTGTATCTCGTAGTCTCATGTAGTGAGATTCTTGTATCTCGTAGTCTCATGTAGTGAGATTCTTGTATCTCCTAGTCTCAGGTAGTGAGATTCTTGTATCTCGTAGTCTCATGCAGTGAGATTCTTGTATCTCGTAGTCTGAGGTATTTGGATTCTTGTAATTCTCCAACATTCCAATTATTTTCAAAAATTTTCTGATTTTTTATCATCTTCCCAGTTAGCAACTAAACTCCCATTCGAGCACAAACAACCGCATGGGCAAGAACAAAAAAGACAAAGACAAAAAGAAAGGCCGCGGCGCCGAAAAGACCGCCGCCAAAACCGAACGCAAAGCCGCTAAAAAGGCTCGAAAAGCGGCGGCCACAGCCGGGGAAGACGACGTAGCAACAGTGGTTGCGCAACTCGAAGCCGAAGAGGCCTCGAAATGGCGACCCCTAGTTGAACTTGTTGAAGAAGCAACGCCAGCAGGAGCCGCCTCCGAGTTTCGTCCTTCGCCGCGCAGCAATTTTAGTTGGACAGCTAATCAACGACGAGCGGAGATTTATCTATTCGGCGGGGAGCAGCGGTTGCCTGGCAACGGTCGACTCCGAGTGCTGAACGAACACCTGGTCTACAGGCCGGTTGAAAATCGGTGGATTCAATTGGGCGGCGGTACTTTGCCAACGCCTCGATGTGCGCATCAGGTAGGCTTGTTTGATTCTTGCGTAGATTCGCTAATCCAAAAAGAATTATTTCTTTTATCGGGTTCTAACGAGATTCGTCTGAGAATTGTCTCATTCGTCAAAGAATCAGCTTATCTCTCTGAGATTCGTCTGAGAATCATATATATATACTCCTTGAGATTCGTGTTAAAATCGCCTCACAACTTTTGGATTCTTCAAAGAATCACCTTATACATCTTGAGAATTGTGAGAATCGCGTCATCTCTTCTTGAGATTCTCGTTAGGATCGCCTCAACCCTGTTGAAATTCGTCTGAGAATCGCCTCATCTCTCTGGGATTCGTCTGAGAATCGCCTCAACCCTTATTAAGATTTGTATAAGAATCGCCTCAACCCTTCTTGAGATTCGTATGAGAATCGCCTCATCTCTCTGAGATTCGTATGAGAATCGCCTCATCTCTCTGAGATTCGTCTGAGAATCGCCTCATTCCTCGGAGATTCGTATGAGAATCGCCCCATCTCTCTGAGATTCGTCTGAGACTCAAAAATCCCAACCATATCCCCCCAAACGCTCACTAAAAATCCCCAGGCAGCGATGGCCAAACCGCCCTCCGACTCCGGCGACCAGCTATTCGTATTCGGCGGCGAGTTCGCCACCCCGACCGAGTCGCAGTTCCATCACTACGACGACATCTGGAGCTGGACGGTGAAGTCGCGTCAGTGGCGCAAAGTCCAACTCAGCCAAGGCAGCCCGTCGCCATGCACCAGAAGCGGGCATCGAATGTTAACTATTAAACGGCCGCAAATTCGACTGCTTAGTGTTTGGCGGTTTCCAAGACAACGGCCGAGCATTTCGCTATTTAAACGATCTATGGTCGTTCGATTTGGAGACGAAATTTTGGACTGAAATTCGAGCGGCGTCACCGCCTAGCGCCAGGTCTGCCTGCCTGCTGTTTCCTTTGCCTGAGGACTCCGGCATCTGTCTAATTGGCGGCTACTCAAAACGGACTGAGCGGCGCTGCGAGAAGGGCGTGGTGCACACCGACTGCTTCACTCTGAGCTGGTCGGGTGAGCTGTTCTTTTCTGTACTTTTTTTAGATCCTATAGCGTTTCTTGACTACCAGTTCCTCCGGGTAGTTTTTTGTCAACCACCCTCCCAGATCCTCGGGTAGTTTTTTGGCAACCACCCTCCCAGATCCTCGGGTAGTTTTTTGTCAACCACCCTCCCAGATCCTCGGGTAGTTTTTTGGCAACCACCCTCACAGATCCTGAGGTAGTTTTTTGTCAACTACCCTACCAGATCCTCGGGTAGTTTTTTGGCAACCACCCTCACAGATCCTGAGGTAGTTTTTTGTCAACTACCCTACCAGATCCTCGGGTAGTTTTTTTTGGCAACCACCCTCCCAGATCCTGAGGTAGTTTTTCTTCAACCACCCTCCCAGATCCTGAGGTAGTTTTTCTTCAACCACCCTCCCAGATCCTGAGGTAGTTTTTTTTTTCAAGGGTAGTTTTTTAGCAACCACCATTGTTAATTCTCTGTTTCTGAGGCCCTATTAAATATCCCAAATATGTGTCCGACCTGTCACTCTACCATCACTCAGTCGTCGATACATGTAATCAACGAGAATTTTAATCTACATTTTTGCATGTCATTTTTGGGGGAAAATGAAGCGAAGGAGATATAGGGGGTGGCATGTTTTGGGCGTGGCTGCTCCTTCTCTTGACTACGTATGAAAGAAACCTAATCAGCCTGGCTGTTTTGCTTTGTCTAACATGCGCACAATTTGCATAGTTCATATTCAGCCTGTCTTTATTAACTAAATCATGGGTTGAAGGCTAAGAAAAAAAACAGAGAAAATTGGCTTGCTTAGTTTCTTTTCTAAAGAGTTTTATAATTAAGCCAGTGTCCTATTCTCCTAGGCTATGCACCTTTAGGTAGCTAGAAGATTTTTTCTCTAATTATTTGTGCTGAATTTCTGATCTAATTAATTGATTAATTGCCGCATGCTCACACAGGCGGATTTAGGACAAATTATTGAATCATTTTTTGCTGGTATTTATGAAGCCCTTTTGCTTTCTCTTATCTTTCTCTCCTCTGTTATCTCCCCCTCCCTCTCCCCTGTTATCTCCCCCTCCCTCTCCCCTGTTATCTCCCCCTCCCTCTCCCCTGTTATCTCCCCCTCCCTCTCCCCTGTTATCTCCCCCTCCCTCTCCCCTGTTATCTCCCCTCCCTCTCCCCTGTTATCTCCCCCTCCCTCTCCCCTGTTATCTCCCCCTCCCTCTCCCCTGTTATCTCCCCTCCCTCTCCCCTGTTATCTCCCCCTCCCTCTCCCCTGTTATCTCCCCCTCCCTCTCCCCTGTTATCTCCCCCTCCCTCTCCCCTGTTATCTCCCCCTCCCTCTCCCCTGTTATCTCCCCTCCCTCTCCTCTGTTATCTCCCCCTCCCTCTCCCCTGTTATCTCCCCCTCCCTCTCCCCTGTTATCTCCCCCTCCCTCTCCCCTGTTATCTCCCCCTCCCTCTCCCCTGTTATCTCCCCCTCCCTCTCCCCTGTTATCTCCCCCTCCCTCTCCCCTGTTATCTCCCCCTCCCTCTCCCCTGTTATCTCCCCTCCCTCTCCTCTGTTATCTCCCCCTCCCTCTCCCCTGTTATCTCCCCCTCCCTCTCCCCTGTTATCTCCCCCTCCCTCTCCCCTGTTATCTCCTCCTGCCTCTCCCCTGTTAT
>CATNEM010000184.1:190000-245000 GCA_950096795.1 Macrostomum cliftonense
GATCATCTATAAATGAGATTCGATCATCTTTAAATGAGATTTGATCATCTTTAAATGAGATTTGATCATCTTTAAATGAGATTCGATCATCTTTAAATGAAATTCGATCATCTTTAAATGAGATTCGATCATCTTTAAATGAGATTCGATCATCTTTAAATGAGATTCGATCATCTTTAAATGAGATTCGATCATCTTTAAATGAGATTTGATCATCTATAAATGAGATTCGATCATCTATAAATGAGATTCGATCATCTTTAAATGAGATTCGATCATCTTTAAATGAGATTTGATCATCTTTAAATGAGATTCGATCATCTTTAAATGAGATTCGATCATCTTTAAATGAGATTCGATCATCTTTAAATGAGATTCGATCATCTTTAAATGAGATTCGATCATCTTTAAATGAGATTCGATCATCTTTAAATGAGATTCGATCATCTTTAAATGAGATTCGATCATCTTTAAATGAGATTTGATCATCTATAAATGAGATTCGATCATCTATAAATGAGATTCGATCATCTTTAAATGAGATTTGATCATCTTTAAATGAGATTCGATCATCTTTAAATGAGATTCGATCATCTTTAAATGAGATTCGATCATCTTTAAATGAGATTCGATCATCTTTAAATGAGATTCGATCATCTTTAAATGAGATTCGATCATCTTTAAATGAGATTCGATCATCTTTAAATGAGATTCGATCATCTTTAAATGAGATTCGATCATCTTTAAATGAGATTCGATCATCTTTAAATGAGATTTGATCATCTTTAAATGAGATTTGATCATCTATAAATGAGATTCGATCATCTATAAATGAGATTCGATCATCTTTAAATGAGATTCGATCATCTTTAAATGAGATTCGATCATCTTTAAATGAGATTCGATCATCTTTAAATGAGATTTGATCATCTATAAATGAGATTCGATCATCTTTAAATGAGATTCGATCATCTTTAAATGAGATTCGATCATCTTTAAATGAGATTCGATCATCTTTAAATGAGATTCGATCATCTTTAAATGAGATTCGATCATCTTTAAATGAGATTCGATCATCTTTAAATGAGATTCGATCATCTTTAAATGAGATTCGATCATCTTTAAATGAGATTTGATCATCTATAAATGAGATTCGATCATCTATAAATGAGATTTGATCATCTTTAAATGAGATTCGATCATCTTTAAATGAGATTCGATCATCTTTAAATGAGATTCGATCATCTTTAAATGAGATTCGATCATCTTTAAATGAGATTCGATCATCTTTAAATGAGATTCGATCATCTTTAAATGAGATTCGATCATCTTTAAATGAGATTTGATCATCTATAAATGAGATTCGATCATCTATAAATGAGATTCGATCATCTTTAAATGAGATTTGATCATCTTTAAATGAGATTCGATCATCTTTAAATGAGATTCGATCATCTTTAAATGAGATTCGATCATCTTTAAATGAGATTCGATCATCTTTAAATGAGATTCGATCATCTTTAAATGAGATTCGATCATCTTTAAATGAGCTTCGATCATCTTTAAATGAGATTCGATCATCTTTAAATGAGATTCGATCATCTTTAAATGAGATTCGATCATCTTTAAATGAGATTCGATCATCTTTAAATGAGATTCGATCATCTTTAAATGAGATTCGATCATCTTTAAATGAGATTTGATCATCTATAAATGAGATTCGATCATCTTTAAATGAGATTCGATCATCTTTAAATGAGATTCGATCATCTTTAAATGAGATTTGATCATCTATAAATGAGATTCGATCATCTATAAATGAGATTCGATCATCTTTAAATGAGATTCGATCATCTTTAAATGAGATTCGATCATCTTTAAATGAGATTCGATCATCTTTAAATGAGATTCGATCATCTTTAAATGAGATTCGATCATCTATAAATGAGATTCGATCATCTTTAAATGAGATTTGATCATCTATAAATGAGATTCGATCATCTTTAAATGAGATTCGATCATCTTTAAATGAGATTCGATCATCTTTAAATGAGATTCGATCATCTTTAAATGAGATTCGATCATCTTTAAATGAGATTCGATCATCTTTAAATGAGATTCGATCATCTTTAAATGAGATTCGATCATCTTTAAATGAGATTCGATCATCTTTAAATGAGATTCGATCATCTTTAAATGAGATTCGATCATCTTTAAATGAGATTTGATCATCTATAAATGAGATTCGATCATCTATAAATGAGATTCGATCATCTTTAAATGAGATTCGATCATCTTTAAATGAGATTCGATCATCTTTAAATGAGATTCGATCATCTTTAAATGAGATTCGATCATCTTTAAATGAGATTCGATCATCTTTAAATGAGATTCGATCATCTTTAAATGAGATTCGATCATCTTTAAATGAGATTCGATCATCTTTAAATGAGATTTGATCATCTTTAAATGAGATTTGATCATCTATAAATGAGATTCGATCATCTTTAAATGAGATTCGATCATCTTTAAATGAGATTCGATCATCTTTAAATGAGATTCGATCATCTTTAAATGAGATTTGATCATCTATAAATGAGATTCGATCATCTTTAAATGAGATTCGATCATCTTTAAATGAGATTCGATCATCTTTAAATGAGATTCGATCATCTTTAAATGAGATTCGATCATCTTTAAATGAGATTCGATCATCTTTAAATGAGATTCGATCATCTTTAAATGAGATTCGATCATCTTTAAATGAGATTCGATCATCTTTAAATGAGATTTGATCATCTATAAATGAGATTCGATCATCTATAAATGAGATTTGATCATCTTTAAATGAGATTCGATCATCTTTAAATGAGATTCGATCATCTTTAAATGAGATTCGATCATCTTTAAATGAGATTCGATCATCTTTAAATGAGATTCGATCATCTTTAAATGAGATTCGATCATCTTTAAATGAGATTTGATCATCTATAAATGAGATTCGATCATCTATAAAAGTAGATTCGATCATCTAGGCATGAGATTCGACAAGCTGGTTAGATTCGTCTAACTATCCGTGATATTTCACACTATATAATCAAAGTAAACTAGGTATGGAGATTTAAATAGCCAGCCAGTTTTGTCAGCGTCTAAATGAGACCTGACAGTCTGCTACATGTCGCCCATTTGACAAGCTTGTTGACTGCCTCAGGCGAATATTCAAATCTCTGCTGGTAACTAAAATGACAAGACGCGCAGTCTGCAATACCGTCAGAGAAAGATTCAAGATTGGACAGACATATAAATATATTTAGGCTGAAAAGTTTAGTAGGTAGGGTAAATCCTATTTTCGACAAACGTGACTTGTATGCCGTATGCCCTGCTCCCGTTGAATTAATAGGTCTTTAGCTAAAGCAAATCTAATATCATCAGTATTGGTGTCCCATGTATAGATAGAAATACGCTAGTAGTGTAGCTGACTTTGTTATACGGATTAAATCGAATTATTAGGCAAGATACAGTATGCATAACAGTGTCCTTTTTGCAGTGACTGTATAAAATTTAATTTAAAAGGATTCTAACTTATCCTAGTTTGAAGGATTTTTAAGTTAGGCCAGTACCCTTCGTTATCTAACCGATTTCTTTTGATTGTTTTTTAGAAATCTTGATGATTTCAAATTTTTTTTAGAAATCTTGATGATTTCTAAACCCTTCGTTTGACAGATTCTTGTCTTTATCCAAATTTTAAATAGTATGTGTTTCACAGACTCTTTAAGTCTTTATCCAATTTCTAAATAGTTTTTGTTTGACAGACTCTTCAAGTCTTTATCCAATTTCAAAGTAGTCTTTGTTTGACAGACTCTTTAAGTCTTTATCCAATTTCTAAATAGTTTTTGTTTGACAGACTCTTCAAGTCTTTATCCAATTTCAAAGTAGTCTTTGTTTGACAGACTCTTTAAATTTTTATCATGATGATTTCTGAGGTTTAAACAGGTCTCTGAAAGTGGATTTTTCTTAATTTTCTACCCCCTATACCACCCACCAGCTGATTGCGACTTGGCCATCTACGAGTTAGTCCCGGAATCAACTAACCCAGCGGATGGCGGCTACACTCCAAATAATTGTTTCCTGCTTAGTTGCCAGCCATTTGCGCAGTGCGTATTTAAAAATACTAGCGACATGAATGCGTTGGCTATTGTTACTAGGCGGGCGATTCAAGATGAAGGTGAGTTTTTGGATTTTTTTATTACAAGAGTTTATGCGGGACACAGTAGTATAATGTACATTTTAGGCTATGTACGCGGGCTGTCACGTGACTGCCTTTTTATGACTATTGACCAATTAATTAGCGAGAGTCGGCGGAAAGTGTACACCGCCTAGCCACCCACCCCAAATGGTACAGTGGCCAGATTGGGCGAACACCCCACCGGCCACCTGCGCATTTATTTCCTTATAAAAAATCGACGAAAAAAATTACACAGATTTGTCTTGTACATTATTTTTCTTTAACTATGTGTCTTTCCTAAATTAAAATATTTTTTTCGGTGGAAAGTTTAGAAAAATAAAGTAATATATTTTATTTTTATTTCTTTGCATCTAAATTTGGCATTAGATTCGTAAAGCTTCCAGAATCTGACCGGCTCCTAAAGTTTCCTTAGCATCTTCGCGAAAACTCATTAGGTTTTCTGTACCGAAATGAATTTGGAAGTTAATAGGCAACTGAAGGACTCCTGAAGATTTCTATATCTGAAGGACTCCTGGGGATTTCTATATCTGAAGGACTCCTGGGGATTTCTATATCTGAAGGACTACTGAAGATTTCTATATCTGAAGGACTCCTGAAGATTTCTATATTTGAAGGATTCCTGAAGATTTCTATATCTGAAGGACTCCTGAAGATTTCTATATCTGAAGGACTCCTGAAGATTTCTAAATCTGAAGGACTCCTGAAGATTTCTATATCTGAAGGACTCCTGAAGATTTCTATATCTGAAGGACTCCTGAAGATTTTTATATCTGAAGGACTCCTGAAGATATTTGTGTTTAGATTTTTTTAAAGTCTATTAAATGGTTTCCTTTGTATTACCTTGAAGCAGGATTTGCATTTTTGCTCTATTTACTTAATAATCCTACTTTTAATTTTTTGTTGTTGATTTTTTAATATAGCAATTAAAAAATGACTTGGTAGTTTATTAACAGTTGCGTCAATGTATTTCTATCGTTAGTAAGTTTTCATATTCTACCTACAGTAGTTATGACATGTCCCAAACTAATTAATTATTTTTTTTAGCTGAAAAACCACCAGCTGGGAGCAGCACCCAAGCGACGCCACAATTGGCCAGATCAATCAGTGTTAGGAGTGTTGCTGATAGCGATTCCAGCGGTGGAACTGCGGCTGGCGCTCTGTCTAGCACTCTAACAAGCACTCTGTCTAGCACTCAGTCTAGCACTCCAACAAGTACTCCGTCTAGCACTCAGTCTAGCACTCAGTCTAGCACTCAGTCTAGCACTCTATCTAGCACTCTATCTAGTACTCAGTCTAGTACTCAGTCTAGCACTCAGTCTAGTACTCTATCTAGCACTCTGTCTACCACTCAGTCTAGCACCCAGTCTAGCACCCTATCTAGCACTCTATCTAGCACTCAGTCCAGTACTCAGTCTAGCACCCTATCTAGCACTCTATCTAGCACTCAGTCTAGTACTCAGTCTAGCACCCTATCTAGCACTCTATCTAGCACTCTATCGAGCACTCTGTCTAGCACTCAGTCCAGCACGATAGCTAGTAATGATCAGGCTGCTATTCAGTCAAGCACAACAACAGTAAAACCTGAACAGTCAACAACAAAGATTGATCACCCGGAGGCCTATGAGACCTCTATGACTCACGGTAGTGACAATGGTAAAAATCCGAATATTATTGTACTGCTATGCAATCATTACCGAATCAGTTAATTAGTTAATAGTTTGGCACGAAATTTTAAGTTTAGTTTAATTAGTACAAAAACTGCATTTAGCCTTGAATGGGTGATGTAGTTATGATTATTTATCATATATTTTAAGCTGCCCTAAGTTTTTTACAACGTGGCATGCAAATAAACTGTAGCTATCAAATATACAATAAATCAATGATTAATTTGAGGTGATTGACATTTTGTTTTAGTTATCAACAATATAAACTATGCTATTTTAAATAGCCTCGTGTTCATAAGAAAATTGCATGAAGAAAATGTGTTTTTTTACCACCTGATCCTTGGGTCTTTTATGAGTAAACGAAGTTCATATCGATTGCATCATGATTTTCACATTATTTCAAAGTTTACGGCGATTTTTCAAGTCAAAAGTGATTTTTAACCTTCTTTTAAAAAAATTAAAATGAACGCTACTTGCCTACTTTCAGTAGCGTAATCAGATCATAATCGTAATTTTTTAATATAAAGTTCTAAAATATGCAGAAAATTTTTTTTAATTCACCAGACATCGAAAACGCCAGGAAAACCCAGTCGCCAACTGAGCAACAGTCGCATAGCAACAAAAGCAACAGCACCAGCAGCAGCAGCAAGACTGTCTCAGTTGGTGCCGCTGCCGCCGACCGCAACGAAAATCTCAGCGTCAGCTTCATGCCAGCCGGTCGCACAGTGGGTGGCCTAGCCGCGGCCCTCGTATTCGGGTGCGCCTTCACTCTGGTGGTAGCGGCCCTGTCCTGCAGAGTTCTGTGCGAAGCTTGGAGCAGGCGGCACTACAGTAAACTGCGTTACCTTGACAACGGGGGCGGCATTATCAGCGGGTTTTAGACGCGTTTTCTTGCCATTTGAAAAAAATGTCGATACATATCGGCAGACAAATTTAGGTCCTTAAGTTTATTATAAATCTGAGAAATAATTTTCGATACATATCGGAATAAAATAGTGGTTGGGAAATATATCTTTCGATACATAATGGGAAAATAATTTTGGCTTTACAATAATTTTTGATACATATCGGGAAAATAATTGTCGTTAAATTATAATTTTCGATACATATCGGGGAAACTTATTTTAGTTTAATTATGATTTTCGATACATGTCGGGGAAATAATTTTGGTTTAATTATGATTTTCAATACATTTCGGTAAAATAAATTTGGTTAAATCTTTTTAGTTGAATAATAATTTTCGATACATATCGGGAGAAATTGTAGGTTGACTAACTATTTTTCGACGTAATGTAACAGAAAAATTTTACTAAATTTAATAAATATTGTCTTCTTACGAGCGAACAAACCAAATTTCCAATCAATAAAATTTTCTATTTTAAATTTAAAGCATTGCTATGGTTACAAGTTGACTTTGTCACAATTGCAACTTTCCTTGTCTAAATACCCAGTTTGATGTGCAATAAAACTAAAACCTGCTTTTATGCAATATATTTGCGTTGCTTGCATGCATAAGCAAAAATTGCTCAGTATCCGACACTTTTTCAAGCTTAATTAATATTTATCTTCCAGAGGTTTTGGGATATTTCTATAATACTTTCCATTTCAGATTTTCTGCATGAATTTATTTTTTAATGATCATGTGCTTCCTATACTACTTGTAACTATTCTGTTGTAATTTTTTCGTTTAATTTTCTTCCATTTTGCTTGATAATTTATTGAATTTTTTACTGATCTATTTTTTAACTTGCTTGCAGCTTCTTTTGCGTGAATGTTTATTTACCTCTGACCACTTGTCACTTTGCCTGCAATACTTAAACAATGTTTCCATGATGTTTATGGTTTTGGTTACAATTATTAATTAGGCAGTTATAATATTTATTGCTTTATCGTCTAGATTATTGTCTCGTAGTTTGTTGATCTACTTAAGGACTAGTTTGTTATTAGTTCTGTCTCTGTTGGTTTGTCTGCCTGCTTTTCTTCTCTGTCCGTCTGTCTATCTGTGTGTCTGTCTGTCTGTCTGTCTGTCTGTCTGTATGTCTGTGTGTCTGTCTGTCTGTGTGTCTGTCTGCCTGTCTGTTGTCTGTCTGTCTGTCTGATGTCTATCTGTCTGTCTGTCTGCGTGTGTGTGTGTGTGTGTGTTTGTGTGTGTGTGTCTGTCTGTCTGTGTAACTGTTTGTCTTTCTTTCTGTCTGTCTGTCGGTCTGTCTGTTTGCTTGTCTTTCAGACCGATGTCTGTGATCAAAATTTTCCTTCATCTATGAACATTAAATATTCTCGTATCGATACTCTCTTGCCCAAAGCTTTTTGTCAAACTTTAAAAGGCTTTGAAGATTTTCCAGCAAAATCTGCGTCCTATTCCTTTATTAGGGCCCTGTTTTTGTGCAATTAAGCCATGACTTCTTAAATGATTTCTGAGTGTTATAAATTTACTATAGCAAATGTGATGTAACAAAGCGATTGTTTTCCTTCCAAGCTTTTTTTCATTTCTAAGTTATATATTTTAGTAACTTAATTTAGTCAATGGTGATTGTCTTTGTTTATATTTATAATACCTCTCACTAAAAATATGTCTTGTCTTCCACCATGGTTTATTTTGCAACACTTGTTGCCAAATTTTTTTCTTTGATATTTTTTGCCATTTTTATTACGAAAAAAAACATTTGAGTCTAAATTGCCTTGTTTAACTTTTAATAAACATGTATTCCGCCTTTGACGTTATTCTTAAGACAAAAAATGATCCAAAATTGTTATTGTTTGTTATTGTTATTGTTATTGTCCAAAATTGTTATCTTTTTTGGTAAAATTCTTTCTGTCTTGAATCTTCAGTGAAAAATTACTCACAGACCACAGCTGATCCTTCAGGAGACACAGCTGATCCTTCAGGAGACACAGCTGATCCTTCAGGGAACACACAGCTGATCCTTCAGGGGACACACAGCGGATCCTTCAGGGAACACACAGCTGATCCTTCAAGGGACACAGCTGATCCTTCAGGAGACACAGCGGATCCTTCAGGAGACACAGCTGATCCTTCAGGAGACACAGCTGATTCTTCAGGAGACACAGCTGATCTTTCAGGGGACACAGCTGATCTTTCAGGGGACACAGCTGATCCTTCAGGAGACACAGCTGATCCTTCAGGAGACACAGCTGATTCTTCAGAAGACACAGCTGATCCTTCAGGGGACACAGCTGATCTTTCAGGGGACACAGCTGATCCTTCAGGAGACACAGCTGATCCTTCAGGGAACACACAGCGGATCCTTCAGGGGACACACAGCGGATCCTTCAGGGAACACACAGCTGATCCTTCAGGAGACACAGTTGATCCTTCAGGAGACACAGCGGATCCTTCAGGGGACACAGCTGATCCTTCAGGGGACACACCTGATCTTTCAGGGGACACAGCTGATCCTTCAGGAGACACAGCTGATCCTTCAGGGAACACACAGCTGATCCTTCAGGGGACACACAGCGGATCCTTCAGGGAACACACAGCTGATCCTTCAGGAGACACAGTTGATCCTTCAGGAGACACAGCTGATCTTTCAGGGGACACAGCTGATCCTTCAGGACACACACAGCTGATCCTTCAGGAGACACAGCTGATCCTTCAGGGGACACACCTGATCTTTCAGGGGACACAGCTGATCCTTCAGGGAACACACAGCTGATCCTTCAGGGGACACACAGCGGATCCTTCAGGGAACACACAGCTGATCCTTCAGGAGACACAGTTGATCCTTCAGGAGACACAGCGGATCCTTCAGGGAACACACAGCTGATCCTTCAGGAGACACAGTTGATCCTTCAGGAGACACAGCGGATCCTTCAGGGGACACAGCTGATCCTTCAGGAGACACAGCTGATCCTTCAGGAGACACAGCTGATTCTTCAGGAGACACAGCTGATCCTTCAGGGGACACAGCTGATCCTTCAGGAGACACAGCTGATCCTTCAAGGGACACAGCTGATCCTTCAGGACACACACAGCTGATCCTTCAGGGGACACAGCTGATCCTTCAGGGGACACACAGCTGATCCTTGCAGTTTATAGCCGTTAAATAAACTACAAACTTTGCCTTTTTGTTTTCCTAATTGCTCCTAATAATACGATAGCTCAATGACAGATTTCATTTATTTGAGCCAGCGGCAATTAACATTCGAACTATCCACGGGTTGCTATGCCAAAAAAAATGACAGGCTTCTGTGCGGCAGGGGTCGATAGCCCAGTTAGCAAACTCGCTCTGCAAACAGCTTAGAATTAAATGGCTCAAGCTAGGCAGCCAATACCGCTAATGGTCTTCCAAGCAGCCTATATAAAGAGCGAATTAAAACGTAAAAATACCTTGTGTGACCTCCTACTAGTTAGCTCAGACTATTTTACGTTTAACTGGCATTTAGTTGCCAATGACAACAAAGAGTTCGGAACTGCCCGATCCGGACACGTTTCTTTTGAAGCGGCGTCAGCAGCAACAGCAGCAGCAGAAGAAGAACAATGACGATTCCAATAACGGTCTTAGCCAATCCATTCAGCTGATGGATAGTCGAAATGATTTTCCCGATCCAGAGCAGCTGCTTCAAAGCCGAAAACGAAGCGACAAAGATGAAACGACAAAGACTAGTAGTGTTACAAAGACTAGCGAAATTTCTGTCGACGAAAGGGAACGTCTTAAACGAGAACTGTTGAGTCAAGTTACGTCCATGTCCGCGATTTCGACTTCTGCCAAGTCTTCGGTTGCCATGGATACTATAACCACTTCGAGTTCATCACAATCTGCCGCTGTCATGGAGACGAGAGCATCAACAACTACTCCGCGTTATACAGCTGTCACGGAGACGGAGGCATCGACAACCAAACAATCTTCGGTTGTCATGGAAACAACAATGTCAGAAACAACAGCTAGTTCGCGATCTGCGGTTGCCATGGAAACAACAACGTCAGCAACAACAGCTAGTTCGCGATCTGCGGTTGCCATGGAAACGAAGACATCCGCTGCGGCTCCGCGATCTAACGTTATCATGGAAACAAAGGAATTGACGAGAGCAGAATCGGCGGCGGTTGCCATGGATACAAAATTCCCATTAGAAACAAGAGCTCAACCAACCGTTGCCATGGCAACGCAGCAGCCATCCGGGTTAGCAAAGTCAACAATGCCGCTACCGCGAGCCACCGAAATTGTTTCTCAGTCCTCAACAAAGACAACAACAACAAAGACTGCACCTTTTGCGGACGCAGTGAAAGGGTCTTCAAATCAGTCAAGAAGTGATCGTTCGAAAGCGGCGCAGTTGACTTTTCGCTCGTCTGAATCTCAGTTCCACGAAGGCGACAAGGTCATCCGGCGTCGGGGTCGAGACGGCGGAGCCGGGGGAGAAGCTGCTCTAAAAAAGCCCGATTGTGAGAGGGTGAGATTTTATATACTTCTAGGGTGGGATTTCTAAGCTCCGATGGGTGAGATTTTGAGACTGCTAGGGGTGAGATTTCTAAGCTCCAATGGGTGAGATTTTGAGACAGCTAGGGGTGAGATTTTAACACTGCTAGGGGTGAGATTTCTAAGCTCCAATGGGTGAGATTTTGAGACAGCTAGGGGTGAGATTTTAACACTGCTAGGGGTGAGATTTCTAAGCTCCGATGAGTGAGATTTTGTGACGGCTAGGGGTGAGTTTTCTAAGTTCCGATGGGTGAGATTCTGAGACTGCTAGGGGTGAGATTTTGAGACTGCTTGGGTGAGATTTCTAGGCTCTGATGAGTGAAATTTTGAGGTATCTAAAAGTGAGAATTTAGAGTTTTAGGGGTGAGATTTTGAGATTTCTAGGGGGTGAGATTTCTAATCTTGGATGGATGAGATTTTGAGACTTCTAAAGGTGAGATTTTTCATCCTTGATGACAAATGAGGCTCTAAGAACTCCAGGGGGGGGGGAGATTTTGAGATTTCTATGGGTGAAATCTTTGGTGGGTGAGATTTTGAGAATTCTAGGCGTAACAGTTTTTTTGCTTCGACTAATTAGAATTGAGCATGTATGGGTAAGATTTTGAGATGTCCTTTGTTAAATTAAAATTCTTAAGCTTCGATAGTCCAGAATTGTTATTTTACAAATGCTGTTTCTAATATTATTATTGTACTATTACCCTAGCTACAATAAAGGTTAGATTTTCTGCTAACTTAATGTGCACAGGGTGAGATGCGCTGTAGTGCACATTTTGCACTGTCAGATACTTGCATGTTAACACTGCGAAAAGATGCTCTTTCTTCTTCAAGAGGAAAAAGCATCAAGGCAGTACTCAGCTTCCCTTCCGTGACAGCTCACCTGTGTGACTCACCCCGTACAACTTGCGTTTGGCCAGTGCTGACTTAGCCCTCGCAGATACCCATTTTTTCTTTCCCCAAAAATTGGACAAACCGGAGTAGGGAGAGAGAAGAGGAGCAACCACTATAGCTGACTTATAAAAGATTCTCTTGGGATCTATAAAATTGGCGGGATTTTTTGATTGGCCGCCAGCTTTTCATTGGGAGTGAAGAGTCGGGAAGATTGAACGATGGGAAGAGAGAAGAGGGGAGTTGAAGCTGATGGTTTTTTGGGGCAGTTCACAGCTTCATGCGACCGTGCTAGCTATACAATTTCCTCATTAATATAACTCCATCGACCGACTACGCTGAAAGAGGAAAGTTTTTTTTAATTTCACTGAAAGCCAGTTTTTTCCTGCTGCTTTTCTGAAAGTATGAAGAACAATTTCATAAGTTAAAGGTGAGTCAGTCGGGTACCAATTCACGTCTATCCATACCCAATCCACTTCTATCTATACCCAATCCACATCTATCCTAACCCAATCCACATCTATCCTAACCCAATCCACATCTATCCTAACCCAATCCACATCTATCCTAACCCAATCCACATCTATCCATGCCCAATCCACATCTATACCCACCCAATCCACATCTATCCATGCCCAATCCACATCTATACCCACCCAATCCACATCTATCCATGCCCAATCCACATCTATCCACACCCAATCCACATCTATCCGTAACCAATCCACATCTATCCACACCCAATCCACATCTATCCGTACCCAATCCACATCTATCCAAGCCCAATCCACATCTATCCACACCCAATCCACATCTATCCGTACCCAATCCACATCTATCCACACCCAATCCACATCTATCCATGCCCAATCCACATCTATCCACACCCAATCCACATCTATCCAAGCCCAATCCACATCTATCCACACTAACGCCGTCCTCCCCCCACAGGCTGAATCGCCAAAGTCAGACGCAACAGACGAACTACTTCGAGTAGTTGATTGGGACGCCGGTCCGCACCTCAGGCGCTACCTCCGTCAGCAACGGCGGCTGTGGCCGCGCTACCATCGAATAGTTAATCCAGCGTCCACGCCTTGCTTGGTCTCCGACGACGAGGCCGACCTCCCAGACAACGACGACCAGATTGCGTCGGAAACGGTCGGAATCGGCGCAGCCACCTCCGAGCCCTGCCTGTTCTTCAAGTCCTCGTCATCGTCGACACTCGTTGGACGTCGGCCAGTGTTGAGACCGCCGCCGCCGCTGCCGCTGCCGCCTCCGCCGCCTCCTCCGCTGCCTCCGCCGCCGCCGCCGCCGCCGCCGATGTCTGCAGTGCCACCGCCTCCGCATCCGTCAAACCTGCCGGCGGCCGTTCGATGGGTTCGAGAGCTGCGCGAACGCGAGCTGCAACGGGACAGGGAGCGGGAACGCGAGCGGGAAAGGGAGCGACAGTCGAGGGAGACAGCTGAGGAGGAGTTGAGGAGCGAGTGCCGTCAGCTGACTGAGGCTGTGAGTGACTTTTGATTTTGGTGGGCGAAGAGAGCAGGCTTGATTGGAGATTAACAGAAAGGAAGCGGAGAGTAAGAGAGGGCGTAGGATTAGAGTGGAAATTGGTACAGATGCAGATAAGATAGTGGGAGAGGGAGATGAAGAGAAAGAGATAACGGAAGGAGAGGGGTAGAAGGAGGAAGAGAGGTAGCGGTTAGCGGATAGAGGGTGATTAGGCAGACGAAATTAGAAGGAGATTGGGTAGATTGGATTGGATTGAGGGATAGGGAGATAAGGTAGAGTGAGAGAGAGAGATTTGGTAGATTGAGAGAGGGAGATTGGTTAGATTAAGAGAGGGAGATTGGGTAGATTGAGAGAGGGAGATTGGGTAGATTGAGAGAGGGAGATTGGGTAGATTGAGAAAGGGAGATTGGGTAGATTGAGAGAGGAAGATTGGGTAGATTGAGAGAGGTAGATTTGGTATATTGAGAGAGGGAGATTGGGTAGATTGAGAGAGGGAGATTGGGTAGATTGAGAGAGGGAGATTGGGTAGATTGAGAGAGGGAGATTGGGTAGATTGAGAGAGGGAGATTGGGTAGATTGAGAGGGAGATTGGGTAGATTAAGAGGGAGATTGGGTAGATTGAGAGAGGGAGATTGGGTAGATTGAGAGGGAGATTTAGTAGATTGAGAGAGGGAGATTTGGTAGATTGAGAGAGGGAGATTTGGTAGTTTGAGAGAGGGAGATTGGGTAGATTGAGAGAGGGAGATTGGGTAGATTGAGAGAGGGAGATTGGGTAGATTGAGAGAGGGAGATTGGGTAGATTGAGAGGGAGATTGGGTAGATTAAGAGAGGGAGATTGGGTAGATTGAGAGAGGAAGATTTGGTAGATTGAGAGAGGTAGATTTGGTATATTGAGAGAGGGAGATTGGTTAGATTGAGAGAGGGAGATTGGGTAGATTGAGAGAGGGAGATTGGGTAGATTGAGAGGGAGATTGGGTAGATTGAGAGAGGGAGATTGGGTAGATTGAGAGGGAGATTTAGTAGATTGAGAGAGGGAGATTTGGTAGATTGAGAGAGGGAGATTTGGTAGTTTGAGAGAGGGAGATTTGGTATATTGAGAGAGGGAGATTGGGTAGATTGAGAGAGGGAGATAGAGTAGATTGAGAGAGGGAGATTGGGTAGATTGAGAGAGGGAGATTGGGTAGAGGGAAAGGGGGATTAGGTACGTGAGAGAGGGATATTTAGTTGTAGCTTGTAGAAAGGAGAGAGGGGAAAGGAGAAAATTAAATGCCACTTTTAAATTGAGAAAAGCCAATAGCGAGGCAAAGACAATATAGTCAAACCAGCAAGAAAATAAAGAGCAATGGATAGAAAGCAAATTGAAAATTTCTAAAATTATAACAACTCTTTGGCTCCTGGACACTTAACCGCAAACCTGGTATTAAAGGCAGTCCATTTAGCGAAATTTGTCCATCGACCAGTGCAAATATCCTATAGGTCTAAAACAATTTACATCATATGGCATCAGCATCAATTGGAATGACAAAATATATGTGGGCTCCCCGCTCCTGCTGACGCATCCAGGTTGGTGTTCGTTCAGTCAGCTTGCTTCCTTCAACTGTGCGTCCATCCCTAAGTTGTACAATTTTTGTACACTCTCTAAAGCTAATACTTCCAAGGTATATTTCGTTCGTTTGTTCATTCGTAACGAAGCGAACGTGGTCAGGGGAGGAAGAGAGACAGCGCAGGGGAAGCGGCGGGTAGAAGAAAGAAACCGGCGCATAAATTTGCTTCGAATCGAAACAGACAGACGCAATCAGCCGCCAGCAAGAAGAAGACCAAAACGCAGTCATGTCGTTTACTGGCGTTTCCTTGAATCTTCTGCTACAAGTCCTATTGCTGTTTGTTGCTTGCCCTGGCTTTCTCTGCCAAAAAGAAGAATTATTCAGTAAAAACAACAACAGCAATGAAAGCAGCAGCAGCAGCCATATTTTTCCTCCAGACCCGGAAGTGACAATAGCGGTGCTGATTCGCAACAAAGCCTTCGCCCTCTCATACAGTCTGGCCGGTATCGAGCGATTAAACTACAATAGAAGTCGGCTGTCTTTGATCTTCTACGTCGATCATAGTCGGGATGACAGTGTGAAATTGTTGCTAGCCTGGCGAAGTCGAATACAACAAGCCGCCTCGAATCGATTCGCTCGAGTTGTTATTCGAGTCGAGGAGTATCCTATCGAATATGATGACGAAACGTTGAGTCTGGATTGGGTCGAACAACGATTCCGTCACGTGATGCGGCTCAGACAATTAGCCTTGGAGTCTGCTCGTGGATACGGATCTAAATTCATCTTCTACCTGGACGGGGATGTCCTGATCACTCATCCGGACACGTTGAGACATTTGACTAGCCTGAATTTGAGCTTGTTGGCGCCGCTGCTGAATTGCAGTAGCGATCCAAGTTTCGGAGCCAACTTCTGGGGCGATATCGATCCTCAGACCGGGTACTACCTCCGGTCAGACAAGTACCTGGACATTGTCAGACGAAAACGTGTCGGCCTATTTCCTGTTGCTGTTATTCACTCGGCTTTTCTGTTGTCGCTTCAAGAGACCAGCGGCGGTGCAGAAGGCTTTCAGTTCCATCCGTTGCCGGGTGATTATCCCAGCGATTGGGCTATTGACGATCTGCCTTGGACGCATTGGGCAGCCACCAAGGTTGGCATTCAACCCGTGCTGGACAACAGTCTGCACTTTGGTGTCTACTCGACCTTCGAGGACAGACGGTTGCTGTCCGCTGTTGAAGAGGGAAGCTTCTCCGTTCTTGAACTGGAAGCTGGTGCGTTCAAGCACTCACTGATGGAGTTTCACTATCACCGAGCTGGACAAACTGCCTGGCAGCCGACGGAGTCTTTGTCTCCAACGACAAATCATAAGAGGAAGCTGGGCTTCGATCGAATCTTCGTCATCAACCTGTCGCGTCGGCCGGACCGTCTCGAACGGATGCGCTACGCTCTGACGCTGCTGGAGCTCGATTGGCAACACTTTGAAGCTGTCGATGGTAGACAGTTGAATTCGACTTGGCTTCACCAGAATGGGATCAAGTCTTTGTCCGGCTACGCCGATCCTTATCACGGCCGGGGACTCACCATGGGCGAGGTCGGCTGTTTCCTCAGCCACCACGCTGTCTGGCAGACTCTAGTCGACGATCCGTCAATCAATCGCGTCCTCGTTCTAGAAGACGACGTTCGTTTTGGTGCAAATTTTGTCGAGCGCCTGGTTACTACAATGAAAGAGGCGGATCGTCTACAACCAGACTGGGAGTTGATGTACCTCGGGCGGAAGATCATGCACTCGGATGAGGAGCAGCCGGTTCCTAAATCCCAGTTTCTCACCTATCCGGCTTACACCTACTGGACGGTGGGTTACGCAATCACTAAACAGGGTGCCCGCAAGCTCGTGAATCAGAAACCGCTGAACAGAATGATTGCCGTAGACGAGTACCTGCCAGTGATGTTCGACCGGCACCCGAATCAAAAATGGAAGTCGGCATTCGAGCCGAGAGATCTGGTGGCAATTAGCGCCGCTCCGCTGTTGCTGGAGCCCAACTATTACATCGGCATGGAGCACTACGTTAGCGATACGGAAGGCTCCGCCGTATTAGGTGCATCGGCTGTCAATGATGGAGGAGGCGAGTGCAGCAACAAGTTGGAATGTGCCGATCAATCACCAGCTGATAGTCGATATTCGAAAACTCAAAATTGAGAAGCTCTGAGCATTCAAAATTTATAATGCTTTTCTAGTCTAATCTCACCTAAGTTTGATCTAGTCTCATCTCATCTAGTAAGTTCTATTCTCATCTCATCTAGTGAGGTCTATTCTCATCTCATCTAGTGAGGTCTATTCTCATCTCATCTAGTGAGTTCTATTCTCATCTCATCTAGTAAGTTCTATTCTCATCTCATCTAGTGAGTTCTATTCTCATCTCATATAGTGAGTTCTATTCTCATCTCATCTAGTAAGTTCTATTCTCATCTCATCTAGTGAGTTCTATTCTCATCTCATCTAGTGAGTTCTATTCTCATCTCATATAGTGAGTTCTATTCTCATCTCATCTAGTGTGGTCTAGTCTCATCTCATCTAGTGAGGTCTATTCTCATCTCATCTAGAGTGATCTATTATTATCTGATATAGAGCTGTCTATTCTTATCTTATGTAGCGTGGTCTATTTTGATCTTATCTAGCGTGGTCTATTCTCATCTCATCGAGTGTGGTCTACTCTCATCTAATCTATTGTGGTCTATTCGCATCTCATCTGGTGTGGTCTATTCCCATCTCATCTAGTGAGGTCTACTCTATAGCTTTGTCCTTTTCGTACATTTTTCACGTCTTATCAACGCCATTTACAATGTACTATTATATCGTTGATCATGTTATTAACACGTTCTTATTAATGATACAACATATTATGCTAAAATTGTTCATTTCTTTTAATTTTTACTGTATGATTAGTAACAACAAGTATTGGTCAGTAATTATCTATTGTCATAAATTTTTAAGATAAATTTCTTTCGTGAATCTTGAAAATACATCAGATTTGATTGGTTGACTCATGAAAGTATTCAAAAATTTTGCGCGTTAAATGAACTATTATATATTTTTTCATTCATTGATACTCATACTTACAATTCAGTAATAATATTTTCAAAATTTAAATCCATTTAGAGTTCTGCATTACAATTTTGGTAGATTAGTTTGACTAACACCTGTCTAAATAAGTTAAATCTGCAGGAGGGCTGTAGGCACTTTGACGCTTAAAGCGACATCGTCCCACAACCAGCGACGGGGCATGACTGTCCATTGCGCTGACTCCTGAAGCGCGTGCAGTCACACTAAATACGGTATGCCGGCATAGACACACACACACAGGCCGGCACCCAGTCACGCACTCACATAGGGTGTACAAGCGGCGGTTCCAGGAATGTACCAGCTCTCTTTGCCTTGGGAGGTTGCCCTCATTGGCGTGAATAGCACAACTGGCCCATAGCCCAACCAATTCGTGCACAAGGCCCCAAATTAATGTGACTCCCTGCACACGAAACCGCGCTAGTCGAACCTGGGACCAGTGGCTATACAAGGCAGACGCGCTAGACCGCCGAGCCACTCACCCCCCTGACTAACACCTGTCTCTTAAGAACCAAAAAAATAAAAAAATGCAACAGATTCGCGCATCATATAGGTTTCTTTCTGTAACACTTCAATTTAAATTAGATGGTCATAGATACCAAGACAGAACCGAACACACTAGGGGGTAGAAAGCAAAGTTTTCAAGCCTAAACTGTGGGTACTCTAGTAAACGAGGGCCCTATAAATGAATGAATGACTAAAACCTCTAGCTATAGCCCTACCTACACAAATAATTAAGAATGGGCGAACGAACACAAGCTAGGCTCTTTCTCTTCTAAAAGAGAAGGCTAAGAGACTCGGTTTGTACACTTTAGAGTGTAGCTCGTATATTAAATTTCTCTCTGTGCAACGCAAAAAAATTCCTTTAGAGCGTATTTTCTATATACTCGTCTTCTTTAACTAAGTCGCTAAAAGCTAACAGAGCTGACGTAAACAGACAGGCTTATTGGTGCTGCTTCTGCTGCGCGGATTTTTTCCCTATCTGGCGATGTAAGTGTAAACACTAGAATAACTGGAAGCATTTTTAACTGGTAGATCGAGAAACTTCAGAAAAAAACTCTGCATTATTTGCTAGTTAAACAAAACAGCGCACACTGGCTTAGCTGGAATTTTAGTTGAAAATTGACTGCTTTCAAGGCGAAGATTGGGTTGCATGTTGTAATGAGTTTGCAAAGGGGGTTTTAAATTCGATTCAGCTCGTAATTATGTTTTGCTAAGGTCTGAATACATGTCTTTATGGCCTGTCTCTACCTGTCTGTCTTCTACCTGTCTGTCTTTAGCTGTCTGTCTCTAGCTGTCTGTCTTTAGCTGTCCGTCTCCGCCTTTCTGTCTTCGCCTTTCCGTCTCCACCTGTCTGTCTCTAGCTGTCTGTCTCCGCCTTTCTGTCGCCACGTATTTGTCTCTACTGTCCGTCTCTACCTGTCTGTCTTCTACCTGTCCGTCTCTACCTGTCTGTCTTCTACCTGTCCGTATCTACCTGTCTGTCTTCTACCTGTCCGTCTCTACCTGTCTGTCTCTACCTGCCTGTTTGCCTGTCTATGAATGCCCCCTTGCTACCTGTCAATCACTATCCACCCGTCCCATCCCGCCCAACCTCCAGCTCCGCGCCCGCCAGTCCGAGTTGGACCGCCTGGCCAGCGCCCTGGAGCCGCTGCACCGTCAGAACCAGCAGATGCGGGCCCAGCTGCTCCACGCCTCCAGCAAGCCTCTGAACGCCTCGTTCAGAACCGACGAGGATGCGCCAGCTGACGAATTCCCAGCCGATCGGGATAATAATTGGCGCCATCGACCAGCTCGTCACCAACCGTCACAGGCGAGCGTTGCCGCGTTGGAACGTCGGATTGCCGGGCTG
The DNA here is from genome assembly GCA_950096795.1 of Macrostomum cliftonense. Taxonomy (NCBI): domain Eukaryota; kingdom Metazoa; phylum Platyhelminthes; family Macrostomidae; genus Macrostomum; species Macrostomum cliftonense. Next base: position 210,251 of record CATNEM010000184.1, read on the forward strand.
GAGCGCCAGCTGATCCGGATGCAGGAGGAGAACGCGGATCTGGCGGCTAGGCTGGCCAATGCTAGCAAGAATGCCGAACGGTTGGGAAGATGGGATTTCAGTCTGGGGATTGGGAAGATGGGATTTTATTATTGAGATTTGGAAGATGGGATTGCGGTCTGAGGATTGAGATGTGCTTTTATTATTGAGATTGGGAAGATGGGATATCATTATTGATATTGGGAAGATGGGATATCATTATTGAGATTGGGAAGATGGGATTTCATTATTGAGATTGAGAAGATGGGATATCAATATTGAGATTGGGAAGATGGGATTTCGGTTTTAGTATTGGGAAGATGGGATTTCAGTCTCGGGATTTGGAAGATGGGATTTCTTTATTGAGATTTGGAAGATGGGATTTCGGTCTGAGGATTTGGAAGATGGGATTTTATTATTGAGATTGGGAAGATTGGAAATCATTATTGAGATTGGGAAGATGGGATATCATTATTGAGATTGGGAAGATTAACCCACAAGCAACCAATCCCCCGCAGAGCTCAACAGCAGGACCTGCAGCAGTTCGAGCAGGAAGCTCTGAAGCTGCAACTCCAACGCCTAGAGACCGAAGTTCAACGACTTCGAGGCGGCTTCAACGCCTCGGCGACTGTAGCAGCAACGGCGGCGGCTCCTCGACCGACGGCACCAGCCGCTCTCGTCAGCTCGGTAGGCAGGGAAGCGGAGCACCGGGCAGTCATCGACGCGGCCGAAGCCGCTCTGAAACAACTCGAGGAGCCTCGCTCTTTCGATCTCAACGACGGCGACGGTTACCATGGCAACCTCGGAAATTCCTGGAAATCCAACGGACCGATTAGCGCGGGTGGCTACGTACTGGAAGAGCGGCTGCCCCCAAACAATCGGGCCAACACCGAATCAACATCCTCAACAACAACTCGACAGAGAAGCTCGGAGCGGGCGCACCAGGACGAGCTGCTGTTGATCGTGTCGCCCAGAAAAGAACATCCGCCTCCTCTGGCTGCTCCTCCGCCTCCCCAACCTCCGCCACCGCCGCCGCCGCCGCCTCCTCAGCGTCAGGAGGATCGAGAAATCTCCGAACGAGTTCGAAACTTCCTGGCCCGTCTGCCCGCGTTGTCCTTCGGCCAGAAATTCGACCATCGGGATGACGAGGCGGAGGCTGAGGATGAAGAGGTTGACCATCATGGTTGCTACGCGGATGAAGACCTGGATGAAGCTAGCCAGCATCAATATCAACGACAGCCGAATCGAGGAGGCCTTCTGGATCGTCTGAGAGCGCAGGCGGCCGAGCGACTGCGCCAGGAGGCGGCTGCTCTGAAGGTCGGCAGAAATGCCGATCGGCTAGACGAAAATTACGTCGACACAGCAGAGGTCGACTTTGCCGCTGAGAAAACTCTGGCCGAAGTGCGTCAGAGATTTCGCGAGTCCTCCAAGGAGGCGCTGCTGCCTGGGCGGGGAATTGCGGGCGTGCCGAAGCTCGACCTGAGCGCCATTGCGACCGAGTGAGTGGCTTCGGGTTTTCCTGAGTTATTTTTACTTATAAAATTAACTTAGGCGAAAATTTTGTTTGACTGTCTAACTAAATTTAGATCTAAATCTATCTGGGCTTTCAAACTGAAATTTAGATCTAAATCTAGCTAGGCTTTTTAACTAAATTTAGATCTAAATCTAGCTAGGCTTTCTAACTAAATTTAGATCTAAATCTAGCTAAGCTTTCTAACTAAATTTAGATCTAAATCTAGCTAAGCTTTCTAACTAAATTTAGATCTAAATCTAGCTAGGCTTTCTAACTAAATTTAGATCTAAATCTAGCCAGGCTTTCTAACTAAATTAAGATCTAAATCTAGCTAGGCTTTTAACTAAATTAAGATGTAAATCTAGCTAGGCATTTAACTAAATTTAGATCTAAATCTCGCCAAGCTTCAAACTAAATTAAGATCTAAACCTAGCTAGGCATTCTAACTAAATTTAGATCTAAATCTAGCTTGGCTTTCTTACTAAATTTAGATCTAAATCTAGCTAGGATTTCAGACTATATGAATGGCTAAATATAGCTAGGCTTTCTAACTAAATTTAGATCTAAATCTAGCTAGGATTTCAGACTAAATGTATGGCTAAATCTAGCTAGGCTTTCAAACTGAAATTTAGATCTATATCTTACTAGGCTTTCTAACTAAATTTAGATCAAAATGGCCTTCAAAAATAAAGATCCTTAACTGTTGGCTAAGCAACCAACCTTTGGCATCAAAAACGAAAAATTTTTCAGACAAAAATTGCACACAACTACTCAACAGCAGCAAGCGGCGGCTGCCGACTTGTCACCAAGCGCTCGTCAGTATGCGGATCAGCTGGTTGCTAAGTATCTGAGCTACTTATCGGATGCGCCGTCCCATTCTGTTACTTCGAAATGAACAAAATGTGATAATTTGACAAAAAATGGTCGATTTCTGTTGATGAATAGGTTATTTTTTGTTTTATCAATAGTAACGTTGCAAATAGTTAAAACGTTTTTATTACACAAATCCTTTTATGCTACCTATTTTTCAAATTTCTTCTGAGTAGTGTTGTAGGAATTTTGATAGAAATTTATTTATTTTTCTTATATTCGAGTAAATTTCTCTCTGCGCTAATTTTGCAGCTTAAGGACTAAAGTTTTCAACAACAAATTACGGCCATTCATTTTTTAATATAATTATACATAATAATTTTAAATATAATTAATTGTAAGCTTTTACCTGCTTGTATATTTCGCAGCATGTGGTCAGCGATTTTTACAGGTGTGAAACGGTTCAAAATTGAGTTTTAAATTGAAAGCACGTTTCTGAATTTATAAAATCCTTTTAATATAATATAATAGACGAACGAATAAAATAATACCTTCAAGAATTTTTTTCCCGATAATCCGTTAATAGCTCCAATAATCCTTCAATAGCTCCGATAATCCTTCAATAGCTCCAATAATCCTTCAATAGCTCCGATAATTCTTCAATAACTCTGATAATCCTTCAATAGCTCCGATAATCCTTCAATAGCTCCGATAATCCTTCAGTAGCTCAGATAATTCTTCAATAGCTCCGATAATCCTTTAATAGCCCCGATAATCCTCCAATAGCCCCGATAATCCTTCAGTAGCTCCGATAATCCTGCAATAGCCCCGATAATCCTTTAATAGCCCCGATAATCCTTCAAAAGCCCCGATAATCCTTCAATATCTCCGATAATCCTTCAAAATCTCCCCGATAATCCTTCAATAGCTCCGATAATCCTTCAATATCTCCGATAATCCTTCAATATCTCCGATAATCCTTCAATATCTCCGATAATCCTTCAATAGCTCTGATAATCCTTCAATATTTCCGATAATCCTTCAATATCTCCGATAATCCTTCAATATCTCCGATAATACTTCAATATCTTCGATAATCCTTCAATATCTCCGATAATCCTTCAATAGCTCCAATAATCCTTCAATAGCTCCGATAATCCTTCAATATCTCCGATAATCCTTCAATAGCTCCGATAATCCTTCAATAGCTCCGATAATCCTTCAATATCTCCGATAATCCTTCAATAGCTCCGATAATCCTTTAATATCCGAAGGTATGTTTTACAAGCTACGATAATTCAGCGTTAGTACTCATTATTATTTATATTTCATTGCTTTTTAACGGTTCATAGTCAATGAAAATAGTCCAAGGAAAAACTGCAAAACCCTTCCCATAAAGAAATTAGTTGCTATGCAGCTAAAATCCATCAAGAGGATTAGGCACGACTCTTTGTATAGCTCTCCACAGCGACCACAACGTCGTTGATGCACGCGGCGAAACCGTGCTCGGATCTGCTGGCGGGATTCTCCAATAGGTCCTCCTGGATCACGAAGGCCATGGCGTAGATGAACTCCTGACGCTTCGGTCCCTGGGTGCTTTGGAATTCGATTTTCAAACCGGAGCGAAGCACCAGGCGGGAGAGGCCGATGAGCCAGTAGCGGACAAAGACTAGCAGAAAGTTCGAGGCGAATAAAAGCAGGCAGACCAGTACGAAGGTTATGTTGTAGAGAAAAATTTTTAATTGCACCTGCGGGACCAATGAGAAATCATAAATTGACAGCTGAAGCCGTCTAAATGATGCCCCAAGCTGTTTAATTGACACCTGAAGTTTCATCTGATTAAGCTGAAGTCTCAACTGAACAACCTGAAGTCTTAACTAATCAGCCTGAAGTCACAAAAAATCAACCTGAAGTCCTAACTAATCAGCCTAAAGTCTAAACTTATCAACCTGAAGTCTCAACTAGTTAACCTGAAGTCTCAACTAGTTAGCCTGAAGTCTCAACTAGTTAGCCTGAAGTCTCAACTAGTTAACCTGAAGTCTCAACTAGTTAGCCTGAAGTCTCAACTAATCAACCTAAAGTCTCAACTAGTTAACCCGAAGTCTCAACCAATTAACCTGAAGTCTCAACCAATTAACCTGAAGTCTCAACTAATCAACCTAAAGTCTCAACTAGTTAACCCGAAGTCTCAACCAATTAACCTGAAGTCTCAACCAATTAACCTGAAGTCTCAACTAATCAACCTGAAGTCTCACCTAATCAACCTGAAGTCTCAACTAATCAACCTGAAGTCTCAACTAATCAACCTAAAGTCTCACCTAATTCTCACCTAATCAGCTTAAAGTCTCAACTAATCAACCTGAAGTCTCAACTAATCAACCTAAAGTCTCACCTAATTCTCACCTAATCAGCTTAAAGTCTCAACTAATCAACCTGAAGTCTCAACTAATCAACCTGAAGTCTCAACTAATCAACCTGAAGTCTCAACTAATCAACCTGAAGTCTCACGCTAGAAAAATGCTTTGTGATCCAATCTACAGAAGTCACCTTTTCCAACTGGTTGATGTAGCTTGACGCAGGTTTAAGTCTAAAGTCGCTCAAATCGTAGGTGACAATTTTGGCATCCTCTTCGCTCAACGCCTCGAACGGGCTGCTCTCCATCTGTCCATCGTCGCCGATGTTGAATACATCCGAGTTGGTCTTCCAGGCAATCACCGGCCAAGACCGCTTGTTGTAGAGCTGCTCAAGCTCCCGGACTTTGTCCTGACTGGCTTTGGATTTTTCTAAGAATTTCTTGACGAATTTGTTTCGTCTGACTCGTTTGAGAAGTGGTTCGGAAGTTGCATTTGTCAGGTTCAACGCACTGAGACTATTTGATTCTGCAAAACTTGTACAGATGCAAATTGCTGCTGTTAGTAGCAGCAAAGTGAGTTGGATTTTATGCATCTTTAAGCATTGACTCAATTATGCATGTTGTCATTTTACTTCTTTCATTGTTTTGCTTTTATTTTCGAATATCAGGATCAAAACAACTTTAGCCATAGAATTTATTAGGTAAAAATGACTGCTGCACAGCTCATCCTCAGCTACTCATGCTTACCTACTCATCCTCAGCTACTCATGCTTAGCTACTCATCCTCAGCTACTCATGCTTACCTACTCATCCTCAGCTACTCATCCTCAGCTACTCATCCTCAGCTACTCATCCTCAGCTACTCATCCTCAGCTACTCATCCTCAGCTACTCATCCTCAGCTACTCATCCTCAGCTACTCATCCTCAGCTACTCATCCTCAGCTACTCATCCTCAGCTACTCATCCTCAGCTACTCATCCTCAGCTACTCATCCTCAGCTACTCATCCTCAGCTACTCATCCTCAGCTACTCATCCTCAGCTACTCATGCTTAGCTACTCATCCTCAGCTACTCATCCTCAGCTACTCATCCTCAGCTACTCATCCTCAGCTACTCATCCTCAGCTACTCATCCTCAGCTACTCATGCTTAGCTACTCATCCTCAGCTACTCATCCTCAGCTACTCATCCTCAGCTACTCACCCTCAGCTACTAATCCTCAGCTACTCATCTTCAGCTACTCATCCTCAGCTACTCATCCTCAGCTACTCATCCTCAGCTACTCATCCTCAGCTACTAATCCTCAGCTACTCATGCTTAGCTACTCATCCTCAGCTACTCATCTTCAGCTACTCATCTTCAGCTACTTGTTCTTAGCAACTAAAACTTACAACACGAGCAGTTAGTTTTATTTAACATCTGAAAAGCATATCGCAGTTATTATTGTGTTTTTTTGTTGATATCATTTGTCGTTTTTAGGTTTGTATTTGGCGTGTGTTTTTTTACAAGCAATTTAGCTATGCGCTCGAAATGGTGGCATTACGTTTTTAGAATTTCGTACGCCTTATGGCCATAAAAAGTGTGGGCCATGATAGACAGGGAGAGAGAGATAAAGATAAATAGGCACACGCCCACGCAACAAAAATATTCCTGGGTTTAGTCTACCCCCCTCCCCTTCATCAGCCACTATCAATTGTCATTTCTATTTAAAAGAACTCGTAGAAAAACAGTAGTTAGGCGTGTGTGTACATGGTTTAACGCTACGTACAATGCGACTCTTTACTGTTTTTTGTGTTTTTTTAATTTTCATTCAATCAAACCATCCACTTTTGAAGTTGAACCAAAAAAGCAGCAATTTTAACAGCACCAATGACACAGCATGATAGCAGTTACTGCAACAGCTAGTTGGCCCAAGCAACCAAAATTGTGTAACGTCCTATTTATTATGTACGTCTCGAACTGAATAACAAATAAAATGACAGCCTGCCCCCCAACCCCCAACCGGTCTCCGTAAAAGATTTAATTTTCTATACCCCCCCTAGTTGGTGCAACACGCAGTTCGAATCTCTCTAGCTATCCAAAACCTCGCCGTACATTTTTGGTCACTTAGCTACGCGGCATTTTACACATATCTCAGGTAGCTAATAGACACAGGTTTGTTAGAGAGCTAGCTAAGCAAGCCTTACGGGCTAATTAGCTATATTATTTTGCACTCTGGCCTCACTGCCCCCCATACAGCGAGGAGGCGGGGTGGGTGCGCTTAGTAAAAAGAAGAGAATTAATAGAAGAGGCCTATAGGTCTATAGGCATAAAAACGGTGGGGGTTTCAGTCTATTTTTTTTAATTCATTTTTAACGCCTAAACTATATCGTGCTTGTCATATGAAAACTGACGGACAAGTTTTTTTAAATATTTTTTTAACGATGTCAATTGTCCGTGGACACCGCAACGAACGCGTTTGATGGTTAGTTTTCTTTCGTTTGATTTTCTACTCTCAATTGTTTTAAGAAGTGAAGTTTTTATTTAAGTGCATGAAAGTTAGGCAGGAGTAGCACTATCGGAGGGGAAATCAGATCCAGGGAGCGGGACTGTAGAAGGAGAGAGGGAGAAAATATAGAGGGAGAGAGGGAATTGAGGTAGAGAGATGGGGGTTAGGGTAGAGGGAGAGAGGGAGATAAGGTAGAGGGAGAGAGGGAATTGAGGTAGAGGGAGAGAGGCAGATAAGGTGAATGGAGAGAGGGAGATAAGGTAGATTGGGAGAGGGAGTTTAGGTAGAGGGAGAAAGGTAGTTAAAGTAGATTGAGGGGGAGAAGCTAAAGGGAAAGTGGGAGACAAGGGTAGAGGGGAAGAGAAGAAATGATAAAGGAGGAAAGGTAGGCTATTGATGATTTGAAAGAGGGGTACATGAAATAATTCGAAAACATAAGTAAACTAATTCGACCTCAACTATCTATATTAAAAGCCCCAAAGCTTAACACACCAAGCATTTCATTATGCAACAATCGCACAAAAATCGAGGCATAGTAGAAAGTCTATATATTATTATCGCTCGTGGCACGCGTAATGCCTAAAAATAATAGCTAGATATTGCTGATTAATCAGCGGTTTAAAAATAGGCGACACAAGGCCTCAAAGGGTGACTTGTTATTCATGTTATTTAGTAAAAGAAGCCTCGGCTACCAAGCTGAATAGAGAGTCAAGCGTTTTAGAGCTACACTGATAAGGATTTTTTTAGTGTGTCAGGAGTTTTTACCGAATAGTGTTGATTGACGCTGACAATTGAGCTTTCAGGTGAGCCCTCTTTAGTTCCGTGGGTTTTGGGTAGACAATGCAGGTTTTTTGGTAGACAATGCGGGTTTTTGGTAGACAATGCGGGTTTTTGGTAGACAATGCGGGTTTTTGGTAGACAATGCGGGTTTTTGGTAGACAATGCTGGTTTTTGGTAGACAATGCGGGTTTTTGGTAGACAATGCGGGTTTTTGGTAGACAATGCGGGTTTTTGGTAGACAATGCGGGTTTTTGGTAGACAATGCGGGTTTTGGGTAGACAATGCGGGTTTTTGGTGGACAATGCGGGTTTTTGGTAGACAATGCGGGTTTTTAGTAGACAATGCGGGTTTTTGGTAGACAATGCGGGTTTTGGGTAGACAATGCGGGTTTTGGGTAGACAATGCGGGTTTTTGGTAGACAATGCGGGTTTTGGGTAGACAATGCGGGTTTTTGGTAGACAATGCGGGTTTTTGGTAGACAATGTGGGTTTTTGGTAGACAATGTGGGTTTTTGGTAGACAATGCGGGTTTTTAGTAGACAATGCAGGTTTTTTGGTCGACAATGCAGGTTTTTTGGTGGACAATGCGGGTTTTTGGTAGACAATGCGGGTTTTTAGTAGACAATCAAGGTTTTTGGTAGACAATGCGGGTTTTTGGTAGACAATGAGGGTTTTTAGTAGACAATCAAGTTTTTGGTAGACAATGCAGGTTTTTTGGTAGACAATGCGGGTTTTTGGTAGACAATGCGGGTTTTTGGTAGACAATGCGGGTTTTTGGTAGACAATGCGGGTTTTTAGTAGACAATGCAGGTTTTTGGTAGACAATGCAGGTTTTTGGTAGATAATACAGGGTTTTTGATCGACAATGCAGGTTTTTGGTCGGCAATGCAGGGTTTTGGTACATAATGCAGGGTTTTTGGTAGATAATGAAGGTTAAGAGGTTAAGTCGTAACCAGATCACACGAAGCGCTGACCAAAAGTTGTGGAAAAATACAAACAATCCCGACACCAGTTGAAAACGATAGATGCAAATGCGTTTACAAAGCCCAAAAGTGCGTCGGACACACAGCTGAGAGTTGCAATTTACATTTTGTAGTTCAATTAAATTCAGTTATACCAATTGGCTCGTGGGAGTGACACAAATTCTATTGAAAATATAGCTACTAATCAGTGAATACCGTGGGACCTTTGTGCAAGTATCTGTGTAACTAAATGCTAAATAGTATGTTAAAATACCTTGTAACATGCCGTGTAAGTGTCGCAGTTTGCAGTGCTTGCATTTTTAAATAGCTGAAAACCCAAAAATCCACCTACAACTTTCTTGTCTTGCATAAACAACTTTATAAAACTGGTAAGTGTACACAGCTTTAAGGAGTTATAAGCAATGACAAGGTGGACCTTGGTAGTGATATTTTTAGTTGGTAAGTACTATCATTAAGTACTTTGAAAAGGCCAAATGAATTCAATGTCAACCTAGATTTTTTTAATGTCAAAAAAAATTTGACGAACGACACTTATGAACTCACTCATAAGCTCACTCATAAAGTCACTTATGAACTCACTCATGAACTCACTCCTGAATTCAGTTATGAACTCACTCATAAACTCACTCATGAACTCACTCATAAACTCGCTCATGAACTCACTCATAAACTCACTCATGAACTCACTTCTGAATTCAGTTATGAACTCACTCATAAACTCACTCATGAACTCACTCATAAACTCATTCCTGAACTCACTCCTGAATTCAATTATGGGCTCACTCATGAACTCACTCCTGAATTCAGTTATGAACTCACTCATAAACTCACTCATGAACTCACTCATAAACTCACTCATGAACTCACTCATGAACTCACTTATAAAGTCACTCATGAACTCACTCATGAACTCACTCATGAACTCACTCGTAAACTCAATCATGAACTCACTCATGAACTCACTTATAAAGTCACTCATGAACTCACTCATGAACTCACTTATGAACTCACTCATGAACTCACTCATGAACTCACTTATAAAGTCACTCATGAACTCACTCATGAACTCACTCATGAACTCACTCATGAACTCACTCATGAACTCACTCATAAACTCACTCATGAACTCACTCATGAACTCACTCATAAACTCACTCATAAACTCACTCATGAACTCACTCATGAACTCACTCGTAAACTCAATCATGAACTCACTCATGAACTCACTTATGAACTCACTCATGAACTCACTCATGAACTCACTCATGAACTCACTCATAAACTCACTCATGAACTCACTCATGAACTCACTTATAAAGTCACTCATGAACTCACTCATGAACTCACTCGTAAACTCAATCATGAACTCACTCATGAACTCACTTATAAAGTCACTCATGAACTCACTCATGAACTCACTCATGAACTCACTCATGAACTCACTCATGAACTCACTTATAAAGTCACTCATGAACTCACTCATGAACTCACTCATGAACTCACTCGTAAACTCAATCATGAACTCACTCATGAACTCACTTATAAAGTCACTCATGAACTCACTCATGAACTCACTTATGAACTCACTCATAAACTCACTCATGAACTCACTCATGAACTCACTCATAAACTCACTCATGAACTCACTCATAAACTCACTCATAAACTCACTCATAAACTCACTCATGAACTCACTCATGAACTCACTCGTAAACTCAATCATGAACTCACTCATGAACTCACTTATAAAGTCACTCATGAACTCACTCATGAACTCACTTATGAACTCACTCATGAACTCACTCATGAACTCACTCATGAACTCACTCATAAACTCACTCATGAACTCACTCATAAACTCACTCATAAACTCACTCATAAACTCACTCATGAACTCACTCATGAACTCACTCGTAAACTCAATCATGAACTCACTCATGAACTCACTTATAAAGTCACTCATGAACTCACTCATGAACTCATGAACTGATTAATTCATGAACTCACTCACAAAATCGCTCACCCTCATTCATTTGAACGCCGCCTTTAAGTCCCCTACCCAGCTCCCTTGAAATCGCTTATTGCGTCATCTTTAGTCTGTCAGCTCGCGAATTTCTCGCTTTAACAAAAAATTGCATTCTGTCACGAACGCAAGCAGATAGATTTTTATGCTTATTCACAGAGTGAACAAATAAACAGTAAAATAACAAAGTGTAGATTGATTGTCTCTATCTCTCTCTGATAAACTATGCCTAAAGCTGAAACAAAGAGGGGAAGAACTGAAATCACACACCAGTTGATTGATACGATCATTGGCTGATAGGAAAGAAAGGAAGGGAAACTTTTTGGCGGCGGTGTAGGGGGAGCGAATCGGCTCTTCCTCGTCCAAGCGAATTTCTCCCAAAAAAATAATAATAACTTGCGCATCTAGGTGTCTGCGTCAGTAGCAAGCAATCAGGCAGAAGTTTTGAATTAGCTAACATTAAAAACAAAACTTTTTCTCCCCACGATTAAACCAACTCAGACCAGTCAGCCATGAGCCTCAAGCTCGCCATGGACCAAACACCCAGCGCGCCTAGCAGTTCAACAACCGATTCTTCTTCTCTGCCTTTGATTTGGCGTCCTCAACATTTACCGTCAACTGCTCGGATGCCGCCGCCGCCGCCACCTCCGCCGCCGCCGCCTCCGCCGCACATGCCGCCGACAACCCAACAGCAGCTTAGCGTAAATCCAGCACTGCAAGCCGCTTTGGCAGCCGCTGCGTTTGGATTCTATAATCCGCAGCCTCAACTTCCGAATCAGCATCATCAGCAGCAGCTGCAGCAACATCAGTTCCCAGCCTCTATGCTGCATCAACAGTTCCTCTCTTTGGGACGCTATCCTCTTCCTCCGATGTCTATGGCCGAGAGTGCCGCTTCGCGTTACGCACTGCCAGTTCCTCCTCATCTGCACCAACAGCAGTTCTCAGCTTCCGCCCAGCTTCATCAACAGCACCAGCTGGTGACGCAGCCAAGTCGGCACCAGATCGCCGCCTCATCAAGCAGCTGTCAAGCAGATGCCAGTTCAGTTAATCGTCTATACCGTCGTGGGACAGTCCTGTCCACCTGGGGCGGTCGGTCGAAACGAATCGAAGATTTAACAATGGCGGATTTTGAAATGACAGCCACGCAGGCTGGGGGGAGCGTCAAACAGCACGATTTGGTTCGCTGTCAGATTGTCAACTTGGAAGACGATCGGGAGAGTGAAACCACCCGGTTGGAGCTGGTTTTGACCGGTTCTGCTGATCGGAAGAAGGTAAGGCGATAGTCACCTTATTGCTCTCATTTTATAATCTCCTGACACCTCAGTTTATGATCTCCTGATACCTCAGTTTTTTCTCTCCTGATACCTCAGTTTATGATCTCCTGACACCTCAGTTTACAATCTCCTGACACCTCAGTTTATGATCTCCTGACACCTCAGTTTATCATCTCCTGACACCTCAGTTTATCATCTCCTGACACCTCAGTTTATCATCTCCTGACACCTCAGTTTATCATCTCCTGACACCTCAGTTTATGATCTCCTGACACCTCAGTTTATGATCTCCTGACACCTCATTTTATCATCTCCTGACACCTCATTTTATCGTCTCCTGACACTCTAGTTTACAATCTCCTGACACCTCAGTTTATGATCTCCTGACACCTCAGTTTATGATCTCCTGACACCTCAGTTTATCATCTCCTGACACCTCAGTTTATGATCTCCTGACACCTCAGTTTATCATCTCCTGACACCTCAGTTTATCATCTCCTGACACCTCATTTTATCGTCTCCTGACACTCTAGTTTACAATCTCCTGACACCTCAGTTTATGATCTCCTGACACCTCAGTTTATGATCTCCTGACACCTCAGTTTATCATCTCCTGACACCTCAGTTTATCATCTCCTGACACCTCAGTTTATGATCTCCTGACACCTCAGTTTATGATCTCCTGACACCTCAGTTTATCATCTCCTGACACCTCAGTTTATCATCTCCTGACACCTCAGTTTATCATCGCCTGACAACTTATTTTATCATCTCCTGACACCTCATTTTATCATCGCCGGACACCTCATTTTATCATCTCCTGACACTAGTTTATCAGCCCCTGACACCTCAGTTTACCGTCTCCTGACACGACATTTTATCATATCCTATCACCCCATTTTATCATCTGCTTACATCATATATACTATAAATATATAAATACCCAGACAAAATAGTTTGCAAGCGAAATAATTTTTTGCAGTAGAAACTTACACTGCAAAACCAAAAACCACTGCAAATGCCCCGCTAACCACTTGGATTATTGTATTGACATCCAGCCCAATTTTCCCAGCGATAATTAAAAGCAAAAAAATACTAAAATCAACAACTCAAATTTTAACAAAAAACACCAGATTTTCACACGCTAGGTAGGAGCCATTTTAATTTGCATTCAATTGTAATCGTTTGACGCATATTAATGAATTAATTTTACTCAGGATTAGCTTTCTTCCACGTGTCAAACTGCCTGCATGTTAGAGCCGTGTGAAAGTTTAGGTTTGACAGACTGACGACGTCTGAGGGCGGCACGCCATTAATCAAAGGAGGGTTGGTTTGAATTATAATTTTGCCACGTCAAGTTAATTTACATCTCAAAAAGGACTTTTAAGTTAATCTTTGATTCTTTATTTTTTTCGCATAAAATTCAAATTTATTTTCAAGTATCCTCATTTTTTCCTAGCCTATCTTAGGGGTTGTGAAATTTAGGGATATTGAAATTTTAGGATTGTGAAATTTAGGGATTGAGAAATTTAGGGATTGTGAAATTTGGGGATTTTAAAATTTGGGGAGTGTGAAGTCTGAGGATTGTGAAGTTTGGGGATTGTAAAGTTTGGGGATTGCGAAATTTGGGGATTGTGAAGTTTGGGGATTGCGAAATTTGGGGATTGTGAAATTTTGGGATTGTGAAGTTTGGGGATTGTGAAATTTTGGGATCGTGAAGTTTAGTATTGTGAAATTTTGGGATCGTGAAGCTTAGGTATTGTGAAATTTTTGGATCGTGAAGTTTAAGGATGGTGAAATTTTGGGATTGTGAAGTTTAGGGATTGCGAAATTCGGGGATCGTGAAGTTTGGGGATTGCGAAATTCGGGGATCGTGAAGTTTTTAATTTTTACTGGTCGAGTAAAACAAAGCTGCCAATTAAATTAAACGCAGCAGATTACGAGCTAAAACAAAAAACTTTATCACACAATCCACGCAGACAAAAACTGAACAGAACCTCGCAGACCAAGGTGGCTAAATAGGGGAATTTTTTCAAAAAAAATTTCTTATAACAGCTGCTGATAGCGACTAAGTTAGGCGCTTGGGCCCTGGGGTATTTGCAGTTTTTTTGAGTGGACAAACACAACGAGGAGGAGGATCGCACACTTCCCATAGTGATATTTGTTACTATAGGCAGGGGGGACAAAAAGTGATAGTGAGTGAGTAGGTGAGTGACTGAGCAGCAGGGGAGGGGATATATCAGAGTTGGAGTGGACCCGACACATTGTGCTGTCAAGGGTGTCCCTCCTAGTTTCTACCCCTATCTCTCTTCCCCCCCATACTGGGCTCCGCCTCAATTTATATTGTGTAGAAATAAATTTTTTTATCTATGAATTAGTCATGGACTGCTATAACACTAGGCAAGACATGGACTGAACGCTTTGATTTGAAAAAAATTACTGTGCTTTTTTCACCAGAAAAATTGAAAGACATACCGAATGGTTTAAGCTCAAAATGCGCAATCATCCTACCGTTAGTTATCATATAGTTATCAGTCTCTCTATTCCAGATGACCAATTTTATTATCAATTTAATAGTCCATGACCAATCGCCCCCCCCCTGGATTCAGACAGAGGATCTTTTCCCGGCTGTTTAAACTTTTTTTTTAAAAAGGGAGAGTCATTGGCACACTTGAGCACACAAACTGTACCGCTAAATACGAGCTACGCTATGTCCAGTTTGTCTACCTATAAGCTCAGGAAATATAGTGGAGAATCTCTGGAGTAACAATAAGTGTGGACAGATGCGCTGCCCCTAGCTGTGACGGATAGCTAGTTTCCACTCGAACACTCAGAGGCAAAAAATTGATCCAATTCAATTGAAATTGATTGAAATGGAGAAATATGCGTGAATTTTAGTTGCCGACAGCGCGTGTGTGTGTGTGTGTGTGTGTGTGTTAAGTTGGGCTGTTCAAGTTCGCTTCTTTTTTTCTTACTTCAGTTACGGCAGATAATGGACAGTTTTCTACCCTGGGAGTAGCGGAGGTGTGAAAAAACGGGGAAGTTAAAAAATATCAATAATTTTCAAAGTTTTCTCCGTTTACTAGAGATAATTCAAAAAAGCTATTTAGGTTGTCTTGGAATATTTTAACAAATAAAAGAGAAACATAAAATTTTGAAGATGAAACGTGAAAACGGAAACTTTAAACTGCCTGCAACTGTAACTATCTGTAACTGTAACTGTCTGTAACTGTCTGTAACTGTAACTGTAAATGTCTGTAACTGCAACTGTCTGTAAGTGTAACTATCTGTAGCTGTAATTGTCTGTAACTGTAACTGCCTGTAACTGTAACTGTCTGTAACTGTCTGTAACTGTAACTGCAACTGTCTGTTAGTGTAACTGTCTGTAGCTGTAACTGTCTGTAGCTGTAGCTGTCTGTAACTGTAACTGTCTGTAAGTGTAAATGTCTGTAGCTGTAACTGTAAATTTAGCTGTCTATAAACTGTACTTGTCTGTAACTGGAGCTGTCTGTTACTGTAACCGTAACTGTCTGTAGCTGTCTGTAACAATCCATAAGTATTCCAAATCCCTACTTATTCTTCATGTTTCATTGAAAAAAGCAACCCTACAAGCACTCATTCAAATGCTACTTTTTAGATTTCAAATTGAACAGGCAGCGGAAGCCCGAATCGAATAGGTTCACGAGGAAATTAGGCATTTTATTAAGAAGTTATAAATTAATTTCACGCATTCATTTTCTGCTTAGCTAGAGGCAAGTAGGAAACAATCGGAACTAAAATCGATTTTAAATGACTTGAATGCTGTGCTGGAAAACACGGACGCACACACACACATGTAGTCACACACACACGGTCATTCAGCAATTTTTTTCTTCGCATTCAATTGAGTAGCAAGTGGTTTGTGCTAAAGTGTCAAACACGTGTTAATACGCAACAAAATTCGTTCCTAAGTTATATTTGAATTGCTCAAAACTGCTCAACTCAAACAATTCTGCTTCAATGAGGAGTGTTTCGCAAGTTCGCTAAGAAGCACACAAAGTAGGAGCTGTTCCAATCCCTAGCGAAAAAAAATACTGCCATTTTTTTCTCACTCTGTCTCATGGGTCATCAAACGCCATTGAAATTTGAGTATACTTTGATTTCTTAGAAAGATAAGTCTTGGCTTCCCTAAGCCACAAGTCTTAGTCCTCCTTAATCCATAAGTCTTGGTTCTCCTAGGCCACAAGTCTTGGTTGCCACAGCCACAAATCTTGGTTCTCCTAAACTGCAAGTCTTGGTTCTCCTAAGAAACAAGTCTTGTTTCTCTTAAGTCACTAGTCTTGATTATCCTAAACCACAGGTATTGGTTCACCTAAGCCACAAGTGTTAGTTCTCAAAACCTTTAAGTCTTGGTTCTCAAAAGCCACAGGTATTGGTTCACCTAAGCCACATGTCATACAAGTTATGTGCTTCGCACATCCATTGACTCAGGTTCGAATCATGCGACTACCCTCGATTCAACCGTTTTTTGTGCCGGAAAAATCCGGTTGGTCGGCTCGAGATCACGTGACAGCAACGGAAACATTCGGGCTTGCCTGCGGTCGGCTTGAAGTTGGCGACAGCATTATCGCACTGGCGCCGATTTCGAGGTCCGCCATAGAGACCGAGGCTGCTGCTGGATCCAAACCGCAAAGTCAGTCTAGCAGGAAGCGGAGTCATTCTCCAGGTTGAATAATCTCTGCTGCTTAACGACTCGTAGAATTGCATAGAATGAAGCGATTAAAAAGGGTGTAACCTCACACTGTACATGGCTTATCAGCTATGTACACAGTGAATGTACACTGATTTGACGCGCTGTGCAAGGTAAAACCACTGCCAATCCAGTGAAGAAGCTCCACTATTATTATTGCGTACAATTAAGCTAGAAATGTACATTGGATAACAATCCACATTCAGTGTAGCAACGTAACCTAAATGCATATATAGATAGTACGTCCATTGAGCTACAAACTATCACTCTATAGTGTACAGTGATTATGCAAGCGTCTAAAGATATTCCAGTGATCGTAAAGCTTTACTTAATACGGTAGCTAAATATTACACGTACTTGATTGTACTTAAAATATTGTCCCATGCTGCGTTTGGAATTTTGTTTAAAAACAACTAGTCAACTATAGGAGAAATTTGCTCTCCTGTTTCTGAACATCATCTGCCTCATTAATGTTGGTGTTGCATATTTATTCCCTCAGTCGTTAATAATTATGTATATAAAGTTAACTTATGGTCTTTACTTTATAATGTTCTTTGTCCTTACAACAAGAAATCTTTCATTAACTCGTTTTTTTCCAAATTGTTGTCTTTCGCATTGCTATAGGAATTTCCTCTACTTGTTTTGTAGTTTTCACACAGTATTGGAAATAGTGTACATCCTTATGTTATTTAGTATAATTAGGAACCCATTTAATTATCGACTGACTATCTACGAAAAACTAACTATCACCATTTTTATGATTATTTGGCCTTCATTTTATTCATCTAAACTAAGCTTAAATCCGATTGGCCCTATAATTATACAATTAAAACTTTAACTACATCTGCTATCTTTCAACATGAATAAGTCCAGTCAGCAAATTAATAGATTATTTAAATAACATTTAAGTAGCTAGCGGAGGAATTTAAATCTATTTGTCATTGTAATTTTCATTTATGTTTTTTATTCCCTTTTTTCGAACGGTACTTTGGAACAACTTTCATATTTCAGGTGTTTGCTTTTTGATAATTTTCGATGTGTGATTGCTTGTATGGTCAAAATTGTTTTTTTTACTCTCAACATCAGGTCCAATGTTTGGTTTCGTAAAATTTGTTTTAACTATAAACTCATACAAGCTAAATTGAATTGCGTAATTTTTTTGTTTTACCGCATTGTAAGCATCGCGGCAATTTAAACTACAGATGTTACGTTCCATCGAGTTCGAATGGCGGATCAAAAATGCATTGCCAATATTCCAAAATAATTGTCAGCAAAAAAGCTGCTACTTTTCATTTTAGCGGGCTATTAAAACATAAAAGTACAAGTACAGTAAACTATCAATTGGAACTTTTGGAGAGATATACGGCTCGTATTTCAATTTTATACAGATGAAACCCTTTATCTGACGTGTTATTTACGATCAAAACATCTAACTTGACCTGCAGATCACCGACTTCAGCGCCTCAAAATTTCAATTACCGTATTTCTTTCCCCCCAAAAAGTGATCCTCTCATTTTCCTTAGCAATTTTCTCCACAAATTTGCTATAAAAAAACTAGGAGATTTCTGTCTAAAAAATTATGGCTTTTTTCAATTTGCAAGAATTTTGCAAGCAGACGAATATTGCAATTTTGATTGGGTGTCTAATGGTGGCCGCTCTGATTACTAATTTGGGAAGATAATTTCTTGGAAAATCTCATCTCTGTAGGCAATAAAAAATTTGATAGCATATAGTACTATGATATACTATGATATACTACCTCATAGTAACTACTGTAAGAATTACTCGCAAGTTAGTAGCATGCAGCTACTATTAGTAATAAAAATGCGTTGAAATGTTATTTCTCGTATTGTAGATCTAGTAATTATTTTTTTTCAGCAACAACAACAACAACAAAGTACGCTGTCAGATGGAAAATCAGCGTCACAGGGCGCGCCTCAGGGCCTGGGCGCGAAAGAAGGCCGCGCCGCCGGCAGAATCGGGGGCGCCGGCGTCAGCCAGCAGGCAATCGACGAAACGCCGAGTTCGCGCTTGTCCTCGCCGGTAGGGCGCCTGCAGCGTAAGCAGCAGCACCTCCTGCACCGGCTCGGGGCAGTACGACTCGGCGCGGATGACGTGGCCTGCCAGCTGGAGTCGCCGACGGCGCAAAAGTTGACTTGGACGGTCCAGGCCGGCGCGGCGATAAAGTGCCGCGTTGGAGACCCGCTCGTAGCTGATCTTAAAGGCGGCGCGCAGCAGGCCAGCATGCGCCGCATCGACTTGTTGCTCGAGCGAGTCCGTCAGCGTCCAGGTCTCGGCGTTGTACAGCAAGACGGTCTCGATCACCGCCCGAAACAGCGCCGCCCTCTGGCGATCTGGCAGGGCCTCGGACTGCAGGACCGACCTTATCGAACGGAAGGCAGCCCAGGCAAGTCCTCGGCGACGCCGCAGGTCTTCGCGGACGTCAGGGACCAGACCGCCGAGGTAGACGAACTGCTGACAGCGCGGAAGTTCTGTCGCCTGGCCGTCAGCGCCTCGGCAGGATATTGCAGCCTCGATGTTGCTCGGCACGCAGAGCACGACGGTCTTCTGCGCGTTGACCACCAGGCCGACACTCGCTGCAACGGCAACCAGCCTGTCCAGCTGCCGTTGGGCGCCCTCGACGGTCGAGGACAGCAGGGCGAGATCGTCGGCGTAGCCAAGCACGCTGAGCCGCCTCTCCGGTTGACGTCGACCCACGCGTCGCCGCAGCAGAAAGCCGTCGTCGTTGGTAGGCAGAGCAGTCCGTAGCACCCAATCAAGCACCAGAATAAACAGGAACGGCGCCAGCGTATCTCCCTGGAGCACCCCGGAGGATGTCTCGAAGAAGTCCGACAGGCCGTCCGGTGTCGAAACTGCAGCAGTCGTCTCGCGGTACATCGCCATGACCGCGGCGATCAGCTGCTCTGGCACGTTGTACGCCCGAAGCACCTTGGGGAGCGCGGCCCTGACGACCGAGTCGAAGGCCTTCTTGAAATCAACAAAGATAACAATCAGGATCGACTGGCGTGTCCGCGCCTCCTCGATGACTCGCCGAAGAGCTAGGATCTGCGTCACTGTGCCGCGATGGGGCCGAAACCCGTTCTGCTCCGGTCGCAGATAGGGATCGAGCACGGGCTGCAACCGCGATAACAGTATCCGGTTAAACAGCTTCGCAGCGCAGGACTGAAGGCAGATGCCTCGATGCTCCTCAAGCTTGGTGGTGCCGGGCTTCTTCGGAATTGCGACGATGTGGGCTGTAGTCCATTCGTTGGGCGCACCCTCACCGGAAAGCACGCGGTTCATCACTCTGGCGACCTCAGTGGCCACGCAGTTGATGCGCAATGCTTCGATGGGCACCTCATCCGGACCCAGCGCTTTGCCGCCCGGCGACTTCCGAGCGAACCTCACAACGTCGTCTGGGCTGATTGGTGCAACGCTGAAACTCTCCTCCGTCGGCAACGGCGTCTCCGGCGGCAGCGTCAGACTGTCGGGCAGCGGGGGTGGCGGCGCGTTCACGATGGCGGCGAAGAACTCGCGCAGCTCATTTCTGCGCTCATCCGCAGTGTCGCCTGCCAGGTTGAGCTGTAAGCGCCGCTTTCGCCCCGTCAGAGTGTTGATGGCGGACCAGGCCACGCGCCCTCTGGCGTCGGGACCGGCGGCAGAGACAGCCTGAATAACGTCGTCAACAGCGGCCTGTTGCCGCTGCAGGTAGACGGACGCCAAGGCCTCCTCCGCCTCGCGAGTTGGTCGCCCACTCAGACGAAGCCTCTCCAGGTCTTCCCTCGCTGCGTTGATCGCGGGGTCGTCATGCCAGACCGGCTGCCCGCGTTGGGCCGGTCGCATCAGCGGGATCGCTTGCTCCGCGGCGGCTCGAACTGCAGCGCCGACATCCGCGTACTCGGCACCTCCACGCTTGTCGCCTAGCGCAGCCACGAAGGCGAGGGCAAAGCGACGACGCGTCTCGGCGTCCCTGAGCGCGCGGTAGTAGCGCCGCGGCGGCCACTTCGGCGGGCGGTACAGCGGGTCTCGAACGGACAGGTCGCAGACGAGGAGCCGATGATCGGACCGCAGAGCCAGCGGCGTAATGGTGCGGCAGTTGATGGCGCGGCGCCGCTCCCGGTAGCACAACAGCACGTGGTAGAGCTGTGCCAGCCTCCGAGTAGCGTTTCGTCCGAGCGCGTTCCGCCGCCTCCGCTTGCAGCCCTCGAAAGTCGCGAGCTGAGCCGGCGGCTTGCGGAACCTGGTGTTGACCGACACCATGTCCTGTCTCTCCAGGAAGTCCTCCAGCGCTCCGGTGTTGCCGTTCTCACGCGGTGTCACGAACAGTGACCGCTCGGACCTACGCGGAACTGCGTTCAGGTCTCCGAGGATGACCACTGTGTCACGTTGCGTCATCTCCTCCACCTGCTCCGAGAGCTGCTCGAAGAAGGCCTGAGCCTCATCGGGACGGGTGGCAGGGGGCGCGTACGCGCAGAACAGGCGAGCGTTCCGGCCGCGAAGCCGGACGTCGATCCGAAGCAGCCGACCAGACAAGGAGACACAGCGACAGCTCTGCTGCAGCCTCGGTGCGATCAGCGCTCCAACTCCTCCACGGCCTCGCTCATCCGCTGAGCTGAACCAGAGAGTCCAACCGGCGCCTAGGTCTTCACAGTGAAGCCCAGGGTCGGCCTTGATGGACACCTCCTGCAGCGCGATGACATCACAGCTGAGGTCGAGCGCTAGCTTCGCCAGCAGCCCTTTTCGCCAGTCGG
This sequence comes from Macrostomum cliftonense, assembly GCA_950096795.1. Classification (NCBI taxonomy): domain Eukaryota; kingdom Metazoa; phylum Platyhelminthes; family Macrostomidae; genus Macrostomum; species Macrostomum cliftonense. The sequence continues at coordinate 231,972 of CATNEM010000184.1, forward strand.
CCTTGAGGGTGCGGCAGTTCAGCGTCCCGACCCGAAGCGTGCCCTGTGGTACGGCTGGGGCTCGATGACATTGAGCCTCATGGTCCCCGGCGCCACCCGGAGGATCCAGTTGGGCCAAGGCGGCAGCTCGGCGGGCGGCGCCACGTTGCCGACCTCGCCAGTTCCGCTCCCACCGACGTTCGAGCCGCCGGTGCGCGCTCCGCTGCCCGCGCTTGGTTCTGCCGCTTTTGGCCGCCGCAGCAGTTAAGCGCGGCTCCTCCGTTCCAACCATAGGAGGCGCGGCGTTTATTTGCACCTCAGTGCAAATAAATATGGAACTGCAAATAAATATGGAACTGCAAATAAATATGGAACTGCAAATAAATATGGAACTGCAAATAAATATGGAACTGCAAATAAATATGCAACTGCAAATAAATATGGAACTGCAAATAAATATGGAACTGCAAATAAATATGGAACTGCAAATAAATATGGAACTGCAAATAAATATGGAACTGCAAATAAATATGGAACTGCAAATAAATATGGAATATGGAAATTTTCAGCAGCAAACATTAATAAGCGAGCTTGCCCAATTTCATCAACACTAAGCCTAATTGACAGGTTCTGAAAACAAGAGTTAATGCCACGACGCATCTCCTAAACAGGCTGTTCTCCCAAGGGACTATTAGTGTGACTAATCCGTCTTGCCTTCAAATGTCCAGAGAAATCTTTTAAGCCAGAGCATAAGATATAGGAAGTAGATTAGGGGAAAAATTATGTTTCTTCGATCTGACACGCCTGTTTTGCTGTTAGAGCTTTTAGTTTAATCTTTTACTTTCAACATTTATAAATTGATGTAGCTAGTGAATTTCTTCTGAATTACCGTTGGATTTGAATTCACTTTAATTAACTATCTATTTTAGGGTTTGTGAATCAATGACCAATATAGATTAGCAGTCCATGATTAAAGTACATTGATTTATCTAAATCCGTGGGATAAATAATAGCAAATTTATATTCTGCAATCGGAATATTGATGAGATCACGTGATCTTCGACTAGGACTGCTGTGAGGTCGCATTTAAAGTGGCCTCGTATAGCTTTCCCTCTCGAATTTAATTAGGCCTAGTCAATCTGCACTTTTCGTATGGAAGTTGGATTCAATTGATCAGAATAAGCTACGTAGCAGAAGATAAACCTAATTTTCCTATATTTATATACCTTTTGTACTTTTCCCGAGTCAAGTTGAACGACAAGTCTTTATTTATTATTATTCGCACTCAACTAAAATACGTCGGTACAGATGTCTCTCATTACCCTGCAGAAGGTGTCCGAAGCTTCAAGACTTAACTAGCAATGCAGCACCTCTTGTGCCTGATCACACAAGTCTTAAGAGCTCTTTTCTGTGTCATTATAATGACACACTTTGACTTGCACTTAACTATCTATCTATGTATCTATTTATTTATTTATCTACCTTCCTACCGATCTATCTATCTATCAATCAATCTATCTATCTATCTATCTATCTATCTATCTATCTATCTATCTATCTATCTATCTATCTATCTATCTATCTATCTATCTATCTATCTATCTATCTATCTATCTATCTATCTATCTATCTATCTATCTATCTATCTATCTATCTATCTATCTATCTATCTATCTATCTATCTATCTATCTATCCATCTATCTATCTATCTATCTATCTATCTATCTATCTATCTATCTATCTATCTATCTATCTATCTATCTATCTATCTATCTATCTATCTATATATCTATCTATCTATATATCTATCTATCTATCTATCTATCTATCTATCTATCTATCTATCTATCTATCTATCTATCTATCTATCTATCTATCTATCTATCTATCTATCTATTTATCTATCTATCTATCTATCTATCTATCTATCTATCTATCTATCTATCTATCTATCTATCTATCTATCTATCTGTCTATCTATCTATCTATCTATCTATCTATCTATCTATCTATCTATCTATCTATCTATCTATCTATCTATCTATCTATCTATCTATCTATCTATCTATCTATCTATCTATCTATCTATCTATCTATCTATCTATCTATCTATCTATCTATCTATCTATCTATCTATCTATCTATCTATCTATCTATCTATCTATCTATCTATCTATCTATCTATCTATCTATCTATCTATCTATCTATCTATCTATCTATCTATCTATCTATCTATCTATCTATCTATCTATCTATCTATCTATCTATCTATCTATCTATCTATCTATCTATCTATCTATCTATCTATCTATCTATCTATCTATCTATCTATCTATCTATCTATCTATCTATCTATCTATCTATCTATCTATCTATCTATCTATCTATCTATCTATCTATCTATCTATCTATCTATCTATCTATCTATCTATCTATCTATCTATCTATCTATCTATCTATCTATCTATCTATCTATCTATCTATCTATCTATCTATCTATCTATCTATCTATCTATCTATCTATCTATCTATCTATCTATCTATCTATCTATCTATCTATCTATCTATCTATCTATCTATCTATCCATCTATCTATCTATCTATCCTAAACTGCAATAGGAAAAAACAAATGGTAAAAAAATATTCAATTTTGTCTTATTTTGAGACTACAACTGTAAGAAATGAATGCATTTCTCCCTTTATGTCATATGCTAATGGTACTTTGTTTCTAGCACGTACATTCGAACCCTATTACCTTTATGCTCAAAGAGATCATTTCTCTTTACAAATTAATTCAAATTGCACGTAGAGGCTTGAAAATCGTTTCTTATAATTTTTTTCTCGCTAAAAAATCGAACGAAATGTTATGCGGTTCATTTTTGTAATTGATTTACGATTTCAGGTAATATAGAATTGCGCACAAAATATGAAAATGATTGTAAAGATAATTTTGCCAGCTCAATAAATAAAACAAGAATGTTCGTTTTATTAATGTTAATTGTATTTTGACGAATAAAAATGATTACAATATAATATTTAGATAGCTTTCATTATTCTGAGGCAGGTTTATTTAATACTTGATAATTGTTACTTTCTGAGCTAAAACACTAAAAAAGCGATGCATCTGATTAATTTACAAGATGCAATTAGATCAAAAAAGTTTTTATCTTAAGAATTTAGCGTGTCAGCTGTGTCAGATCCAAAACTACTCGCCCATTGTTGATAGTACGACCATTCGGTCTTTTCGACACTCGCCCCACACTCGGCCAGCACATGATTAATATCGTTGCTACCGAGCAATAGTTTGTCAGCTTCGTCAACCAGCCTGACTCGGTCGTAGACCAATCGTCTGATTGGATAGTTAGCCGCTTGGTGCAGCACGCAAAGTAGATCCCTTGGTGACATGCCTTCGCTACTATTGACAATGGCTTTTATCATTGGCAACTCCGCGTCGCTGCTGTTGCCATGGAAATCGGTTGGTCTCAATGAGCCTTGAAATGCCGTCCAAATGTCGGGTCGTTTGACGAGGCCGCTTAGAACTCGCTTTCGTTCCTGTCGATCTGGCGGTCTGGACAGGTTCACCGAACTGTGTTGGAACAGCTGGCGAAGTCTCGGCTGCTCCTCCATCAGCTGCCAGGGCTTTTGAGTGGCTAAAATGACGGGCACCTGTCGAGAACTTGTCAACAGGTTGTCAGTCAATTCTGACAGGACTCGGCTGGCTGCGCTGACCTCGCCGCCTCCAAGCAGAAGCTCCAGATTGTCTATGGCCAGCAGGGTCCGCCGCTGGCTGGCTTGCAGATGCTGAAATAGTCGACGAGTTTCTCCGTCGGAATTCAGCAGAACTTGTGCGGGAATGCGTAGGACAGTCAGTTCCGTGGAACATTCAACGGCCAGGCAGGAGATGAGATGCGTCTTCCCGCTTCCCGATGGTCCACTAAGCAGCACCGGTGATCGATGCTTTGATGACGCCGCGTCCAACAGATTCTGTTGAATAATGATCAGTTCTTCTTCATCAAGGCCCGCACAGCTGGCTAGGCCTTGACTGCTAGGCTGCAGTCGGTAATGATTGTCCCAATCAACGCTCAGTGGCATTATTTCAATGTTGCTTGAATTGTAAATGTTTGCCTTCTTTGTAGTCCACTGCTCCTCGTGCTGTTTTTGCTGCTTCTGCAAATCCAGCAGTTTAAAGCGCCGATACATTACGGCTAGCGGCGCTCCCTGCTGAAAGACAGAATGGGGTTGCTGGGTTTGCCACTTTCCAGTGTGAGACCCGTACACCCGTACAATACTGGAAGGCTTCTAGAAGAAGCCGAATTCTTATTGGACCAGAATGGAGCAGAAAGATAAAGAAAAGATACAGGGACAGACAAAAAGAAAAATGCCTGGTTTTATTCTTACTTAGGCAGATTCTTCAGCTCACCCCGATCTGCTTTGTCTGACTCGGGACACAAAAAAGTCATTCAAAAATAGGCAGCAAGATGAATTTGAGTGGTTATTCTATTCTAGGCTTACTTGCAAACCTATGCCTTGTTCTATTGGGGCTTGGGTCCCGCTGAGTTGTCTGTTAGAGCGCTTCTTTTAGCTGATATGCTAGTGTAGTGCTTTCCACCTGCTTGCTTTGATATTGTCAGTGTACCAGTATTCTGCATCTATCTGTTTTACTGCTTGCCTGCCACCTATACTTTCTGTCTGTGTGTCTGTCTGTCTGTCTGTCTGTCTGTCTGTCTGTGTGTGTGTCTGTCTGTGTGTCTGTCTGTCTGTCTGTCTGTCTGTCTGTCTGTCTGTCTGTCTGTCTGTCTGTGTGTCTGTCTGTGTGTCTGTCTGTGTGTCTGTCTGTCTGTCTGTCTGTCTGTCTGTCTGTCTGTGTGTCTGTCTGTCTGTCTGTCTGTCTGTGTGTCTGTCTGTCTGTCTTTCTGTGTGTCTGTCTGTCTGTGTGTCTGTATGTCTGTCTGTCTGTCTGTCTGTCTGTCTGTCTATCTGTCTGTTTGTCTGTTTGTCTGTCTGTCTGTCTGTCTGTCTATCTGTATGTTTGTCTGTTTGTCTGTTTGTCTGTCTGTCTGTCTGTCTGTCTGTCTGTCTGTCTGTCTGTCTGTCTGTCTGTCTGTCTGTCTGTGTGTCTGTCTGTCTGTCTGTCTGTCTGTGTGTCTGTCTGTCTGTCTGTCTTTCTGTGTGTCTGTCTGTCTGTGTGTCTGTATGTCTGTCTGTCTGTCTGTCTGTCTGTCTGTCTATCTGTCTGTTTGTCTGTTTGTCTGTCTGTCTGTCTGTCTATCTGTCTGTTTGTCTGTTTGTCTGTTTGTCTGTCTGTCTGTCTGTCTCACTGTCTGTCTGTCTGTCTGTCTGTCTGTCTGTCTGTCCGTCTGGCTGGCTGTCTGTATGAGCCTGTTTAATTGTCTTTTGGCTTTTGTTTTGGTTTGGTGGTGCATTTCTTAGAAATTAAGTATCATTTTATTATCTCTTTGACTGTCCATTTGCTCTTAGCTTAAAATCATCGCACTAAAACTAAAGTACATCGATCTTGTTGACAGGAGAAGCCCAGCTTATTAATTTTATCTCTTCCCCTGGCTTGAAAATTTTGTGCGGTCACTTAATTCAATTTGATCAGCTCAAAAGCAAAAGTCTAAACTTTTGTTTTTATTTGCATTTGTAAACATACGCTCGTATTTAGGCAATGTGGCTTTAAATTTAGTTTAACACGTCACTAATGACTCATAAACACACTTTGCTGAGATACTTTTACGACCCTCGAAAAAATATTGAAAGTTTTAAAGAAGCTTAGAAGAAAAGATGAAAAGAAAATTATCTAAAATGTCAATCATTTACTTGATTATAAAATAGTTGCCAACTTACCAGAGCCACAAAGATCCTGCTTCAGGTTTTAATAAATAAGTATGAATTTATTAATTTATATGCATATTAGAATCATTGTTTCTTATGCGAAAGTTACTTGACTTTAGAAAACAATGGTCATTCAAAATTGCTTGTTAAATGCTCTAGCTTAGTGTAATATTTCCCCTGATCCAATGAACTATGTACTCTGCTTTCGTCTCTCGGAGCGGTCCATCGCTTTCTGTCCTCCAGCGCGGTGAATGGCTTCAGTTTTCCCCCCCCCCCTATCCCACGCATTCATCCCCCCGGGGATGCACTTGGGCTTGGCTGGTGGGGTGGTGCCGCGGGTTGCCAGGGACAACCAAGAAGAGGTCTATTCTTTATTATTGGTTGGCACGTTCATATTGACTTCTGAAATAGTTGTTTCTGTGGTAGCTATAGGTTGTGGAAAGCTGCGTTGGAGTTTAAAAAAATTCAATATTGTAAGGGTTGAGTAAAAAGCCAGGGGAAATGAGTGCATGGGAGCTATTTTTAGAATTCTCTGCTCTTTTTAGAATGCTCTGACCATATAGCCCCAGAATGATGAGATCAGGGTCAGTTAATTACGTCTCTTCATTAGATCAGTTCTCCTAACTTAGAAGTCGTAGCCGACTGGTTAGGGCATCTGGCTTATGACCGGAAGGTCGTGGGTTCGAGCCCCAGCTCTAGGAGACATATTACTGTCCTTGAAAAAAAGGCACTTAATCCCACAATAGTTTAAACTTTTCGTATTTTTCTCCTCCGTAAAATCTTCTCCAGTCCCAGTATTATAACGACCGGTTTTGCTACCGACTGCTAACGATATCTCTAAAAGTTTTTGAACGGTTTTGCTATCTTTTGCAACTAAAGCAGCTACCGGCAAAAGACAATTACGAGACACAAAATGAAATGAATGGTGCGCATCTAAATCTAGACATTTGGAGTTCTTCTCTACAGGTAAAGATACAAAAAATAGCAACAATGGGTGAGCCCTGAGCAAAAAAGACAGCCCCTCAGAAGAATTATTTTGTTTTGCTGCAATTAAATGCTACGTTTCTTTTGGTCAGCACCATGCTTGAAGCTCAAATTTATTCAAAATAAAAAAGAATTTATGTTCGAGCAGTCGGGGGTCTGCTTTGTTTCTCTCTAAAAAATTCTATTCTTTTTTGCAAGCAGAAAATATTATGTATATTTCAACAGATATGCAGTGTTGCTTTTGATTCAATGATTCCTTCAAACCAGTTAAGAAACTTTTCGACTGTTAATTCTATGAGTAAAGAATTTTTAAAACTCCCGAAAAAAGCTAACTTCGTTAACTAGCATCGAAACTAACGGCTCTTAATCGTTAATTCGTTAAGAAGTTAAAAGTTAAAAGTTAAAAGAAAAAATTAAAAAGTTGCATCGGGACGGCTGTTTTTATCGCTGAAAAGTTAAATTTTTTGTAAATTAACGGAAATTTTTACGGAATTAATTTTTTACTTCGTTATCGAAAATAAACTTGGCGACATTGGCAAGTTAGCCATCTATTTGATAGAAATTCAAGAAAATATTGAATCCAGCATTTTACGCAATAGGCAAGGACTTCTAACAAAAGTCAATTCTAGTGGTCCTTGGCAATAGTTTGACCAGAATTTTATGGGCACTTCTGAAAATTAACGCAGCAAATCTATGATTAAAGAGAATATTAATTTCTAATAAAACAGTCAAATAGTTCCAATTGACCCACGGAAAAAACACGCATCTCACACATATTCGTTTGCCCTACTATAAGTAGCTTAACAAGATTTTATATTAATTATATTTCTATTATAAAATATCGTAACGTATCAGTTAGTTAAAACAAATCTATCATTCAAGACTTCTTAACTGTAGATTTTTTCGACTTTTTCTGCGAACCAATCGACATTGACGACTTCTTTCCATTGGGGTGGTGCTTCTTCTGGGATCTGTGATGCTTCTTGCCAGCGGTTTTGCTTGTTGCTAGCTTGCCAACTTCAACAATCGGCTTGAGCAAACCCGGAGGACCTGGCGGACTCGAATCTACTGTTGTCGAAACTGCCGTGCTGGGATCCATCGAGTTAGTCGCTCTGTCGTAGAAAACGTCCGCCAGGGACACGCGACCCAGTTCGTCGCTAACCCGTTGACTGGGCGCTCCCTCGGTGAGGATTTCGTTGTGATAAGATTTCAATCGTTTCTGCAGATTCTTCTCCTGAATCTTCATCAGGCGCTCTTTGCGACGTTGGTCGCGGAACCCTTCGCTGAATTTTCTAAATAGAAAAATGTTTGTTTGAATTAATCATAGAATATGGCAATAAAGAATTTATTGGAGACTTGAAATTTATTGGGATTGCTTATCTATTCCATTGTTCATACTTAGGATGGATTGCTAATCTATCCCATTGGTTGATATATAGAATGGATTGCTAATCTGTCCCATTAGTTAAAATATAGAATGGATAGCTGATCTATCTCATTAGTTAATATATAGAATAGATTGCTAATCTATCCCACCGGTTAATATATAGAATGGACTGCTAATCTATCCCCTTGGTTAATGTATAGAGTGAATTGCTAATCTATCCCATTGGTTAATGCATAGAATGGATTGCTAATCTATCCCATTGGTTAATACATATAGGTTGGATTGCTAATCTATTCTATTGGTTAATATATATAGGTTGAATTGCTAATCCATTCCATTTATTCAATATATAGAATGGATTGCTAATCTATCTCATTTATTTAATGGATTGCTAATCCATCTCACTTGTAGTTGATGTCGCCTTTCAGTTTCTCTTCCTTTGTCCGTCCTTCGCCGCCTTTCTTTAATTGGTAGATAATCTCTTCGACTTCATTTTCCGTGAGTTTTATTCCAGCTTTCTAAATAGTTTTAAAAAATCAATGTCATATTTAGTTTAACAAATTAAAATCCTATCACGTGACATCACGTGCAATAAGTGACTCACCTGCAGCCTAGCCGTGAACTCCCCTTTGCCCATTTGCAACATGACGCTTTTATCAAACGTTCTTAGCAGTTCCAGCGGTCTCAGCTGAAATCTCTCCATGTAGTCCACCACCTGGGCCATGGGATCGCGCCTTTGTTCGCGTCGCTGACCGATCAGATCGTGGGAGGGCAGCACGCCGTCGTGGAGACAGCGAAACTCCCGGCCAGCTCCGATTGTTTGGGCGAGCATTTCGAAGTCGTCGGCTACTCGGTTGCCCTGAGATCGATTTTGGTGGATTGAATTTTGGATTGAGGAGTGGATTTGTTAGCAGCTTAAGAGGTAGGCTAGATGGTAGCAAGTAGGGTAGATCGTAGCTTGAGAAGCAGGGTAGATCATAGCTTGAGAAGTAGGGTAGATCATAGCTTGAGAAGTAGGGTAGATCATAGCTTGAGAAGTAGGGTAGATCATAGCTTGAGAAGTAGGGTAGATCATAGCTTGAGAAGTAGGGTATATCATAGCTTGAGAAGTAGGGTGAATAGTAGCTTGAGAAGTAGGGTAGATCATAGCTTGAGGAGTAGGGTAGATCATAGCTTGAGAAGTAGGGTAGATCATAGCTTGAGAAGTAGGGTATATCATAGCTTGAGAAGTAGGGTGAATAGTAGCTTGAGAAGTAGGGTAGATCATAGCTTGAGGAGTAGGGTAGATCATAGCTTGAGAAGTAGGGTAGATCATAGCTTGAGAAGTAGGGTAGATCATAGCTTGAGAAGTAGGGTAGATCATAGCTTGAGAAGTAGGGTAGATCATAGCTTGAGAAGTAGGGTAGATCATAGCTTAAGAAGTAGGGTGAATAGTAGCTTGAGAAGTAGGGTAAATTGTAGCTTGAGAAGTAGGGTAGATTGTAGCTTGAGAAGTAGGGTAAATAGTAGCTGGAGAAGTTGTTGTTGTAATTTGAGAAGTAGACAAGATGTCAGTTTGAGAAGTAGATTGGATAGTAGCTTGAGACATGGGCTAGACATGCTTGAGAAATAGGGTGAATGCTAGTTAGAGAAGTAGTCTGAATGGTAGATGAAGAAGTAGACTGGGGGTAGCCCAATTAGTAGACTGGACAGTAGATTGAGAAGTAGACTAGATGGTACATTGAGCAGTAGCTTGGATGTTGGATAGGAAAGTAGTATGAAAATTAGCTCAATAATTATTTAAATAAAGTGAATTAATTTTCGATTCGATGCACATCTTGCTACTGATACAAGTAGGCAACCAAAAACTAGCATTAAAAAGTTACCCTCAGATCTAGCAGTTTCACAGCACAATCCAAACCGGTCAAAGACTCTAAAATGTCCATGCAGCCCGTGGTTGACAAGGGATTGCCGCCGATCTGAAATGTTGCGTTGGCTGAGCTGTTAGTGAGGGATCGTTAAGTTACTTATAATACTTCATTTATACTAGATTTTGTTGATTCATGAGTTCATTAGTATCAGTTATCAGTTCTCAAGCTACGTATTGTGAGGAATAGTCAAAAAAAATTAGCAGCTCTTCATTCAAGCGTTTAAGTGAATCAAGTTCTTGAGTTCATGAGTTCATGAGTTCATCAATTCACTAGTAAGTTTATGAGTTCATAAGTTTAGGAGTTCATGAATTGATGAGTTCATGAGTTCATGAGTTCATGAGGTCACAAGTGCATGAGTTCATGAGTTCATGAGGTCACAAGTGCATGAGTTCATGAGTTCATGAGTCCACAAGTGCATGAGTTCATGAGTTCTTGAGTTCATGAGTTCACAAGTGCATGCGTTCATGAGTTCATGAGTTCAGAGTTCATGAGTTCAGAGTTCATAAGTTCACGAGTTCATGAGTTCATGAATTAATAAGTTTATAAGTTCATGAGTTCATAAGTTCATAAGTTCATAAGTTCATAAGTTCATGAGTTCATGAGTTCATGAGTTCTTGAGTTCATGAGTTCACAAGTGCATGCGTTCATGAGTTCATGAGTTCATGAGTTCATGAGTTCATAAGTTCATGAGTTCAGAGTTCATGAGTTCTTGAGTTCATGAGTTCACAAGTGCATGCGTTCATGAGTTCTTGAGTTCATGAGTTCATGAGTTCATGAGTTCTTGAGTTCATGAGTTCAGAGTTCATGAGTTCTTGAGTTCATGAGTTCAGAGTTCATAAGTTCACGAGTTCATAAGTTCATTAGTGAGCAAAATTAGCCAATCGAAAAACTCACTCTAAGAGTCTCCAAGTAAGAGTTCTGTCTCAGCCCGTTAGCCACCATTGTGGCGCCCTGCCAGTTAATTCGGCAGTGCCTGACGTCCAGTTCACGGACGTACTTATTCCCGCGAAGTAGTTCAGCGAGCGCCAAGGCGCCCTCGTAGCCGAAACCGTTCCACGCCAGGCTCACCTGGGTCAGGCTGACATTCCGGCGGATGCCCTGGCAGAGACCGACCGCGCCAACTTTCCGAGCGCGGCACCAGCTGATGTCGAGTTCTTCCAGTACGAAATTCTCGGCCAAAGCTCGCCCGATGTAAAGTGCCCCGGTCTCGGAGAATCGATTGTTGCTGAGGTTCAGTTGGCGGATCGATTCGTTCTCTTCGATGCCGAGTGCGATGAATTTGCCACCCTCTTCGCCTATTTGGTTGCCTGGATTACATTCGAGCTTATTTGTATGATGTCATCAACAATTAGGACAATTATATGAAGAAACAAGTGTAGGTGTAGCTCACTGCTCAAATCCAGCGTGTGTATTGTTGAATTAGCTTTCATCATGTCAGCCACAGCAATGGCTCCTTTGTCTCCAATACAGTTGCATGCTAGGATCTAAATTATAGATTTGGTTAGTTTTTTCGATTGCCATGTTGATGAACTTAGTCATCTATCATATCGTTTCTCCCACAACCTCACTCCATCCGCCTTGTATTCGTCCCTTTCATCCACCTACTCCATGCGCCTTGTACTCGTCCCTTTCACCCACCTTACTTCCTGCCCCTGAACTCGTCCCATTCACCCACCTCACTCCCTGCCCCTAAACTCGTCTCTTTCACCCACCTCACTCCCTGACCCTGAACTCGTCTCTTTCACCCATCTCACTCCATGCCCCTCGTACTGGTCTCTTTCACCCACCTCACTCCATGCCCCTTGTACTCGTCCCATTCACCCACCTCACTCCCTGACCCTGAACTCGTCCCTTTTACCCACCTCACTCCCTTCCCCTCGTACTCGTCCCTTTCACCCACCCCACTCCCTTCCCCTCGTACTCGTCTCTTTCACCCATCTCACTCCATGCCCCTCGTACTGGTCTCTTTCACCCACCTCACTCCATGCCCCTTGTACTCGTCCCATTCACCCACCTCACTCCCTGACCCTGAACTTATCTCTTTCACCCACCTCACTCGCTGCCCCTGAACTCGTCTCTTTCACCCACTTTATTGGAACAAAAAGTTCAAACCACTCACAACTTCTTGCACAGTTGTGTTCACTTTAAGCACTTTGGCCAGACAAAGCATTCCCTCGGCATCGAGACCATTGCCAGCAAAGTCTAATTTCTTTACATTGCTGTTAAACTGCAAGAGAAAAGGAATTTTCAAAACAACGTCAGTTTAATTTTACGAGCTAGATTTCTTGTAACTGCAATCATGTACTCGTAGCTCGTAGCCTTACCCTGAGCGCCAAGCTCACAGGCCTAAACGAGCTTGATCCCAAATAGCGATTCCTTAGAGACAAAGTCTCCAAAGCCAGACCGCTGACTACCCGACCCTGTTCCGTGAGTTTCGCCTCCCGACAGGTTTCCACGTAGACTGTCTGACTTCGACTGAGCAACTGTGGCGGCGGCAATCGGCGCTCGCTTGATGGACCAGAAGCGTCATCGGCATCCATCGGCGCTGAGTGCTTTTTCCGACGCTCATTTCTGAAGCTGCATCGCTGAGCTTGAAGTTCTTCGGCTGGTGATGCAGGGCAATAGTGAGAAATAAATCATGATTTCTTCGGCTCAATACATTCTTCAATCAAAACGATAAATCTCACTCTTTAATCTCACCCTACCAACTCTCCAATCTCACCCTACCTACTCTTTAATCTCACCCTACCTACTCTCCAATCTCAACCTACCTACTCTCCAATCTCACCCTACCTACTCTCCAATCTCAACCTACCTACTCTCCAATCTCACCCTACCTACTCTCCAATCTCAACCTACCTGCTCTTCAATCTCACCCTACCTTCTCTACGATCTCACCCTGCCTACTATCCAATCTCATCTTAACTTCTCC